>JAPFRF010000010.1:141339866-141906790 GCA_029282475.1 Phrynocephalus forsythii
CCTGAAAAACACAAGGAGATGGCAGGCCAGCCCGGGCCTAACAGTTCGGCAATGGCCGGACGTAGGTCTGGAAACTTTGAGACTTCCAACGACCAATGCGCTGGATCCTGGCCTGGTCAAAACCCATTGTAACGGCCATAGACGTGGCCCCAATCATGAAAGAGTGAGTACCAAAACGGCAACCATTAAAACGCTCAGGGCCAACAATGTGACCTTCCAGAACTGTTAGTAGGTTAAGGGAGACCTGTTGGTGTGGACGAAAAGGGGGCCCTGGGCTTGGCCTCAGATGGCCACGTATTCGTGCAGAGCATGTACTGGGCTGATGGTTGGTTGGACACACTGCCCCAAGGTAATTATTTGAACCCTTACCCATTGATCAGTTTTTGACCTACGGATATGAAAGCTGATCAAGTGAGGAGATAACATCAGATCAGACAACTGCAAGGCCCTGTCCAACGTATCCCCTTTAGATTGCACCATGAGCTCACTACACAGCAGGGCAGCGAAGAAAGATGTAAGAGTAGCTTCCCGAAATAAAACTGTCTTGAAGTTGTCAGTGCGTACTGATGGCCAGACTTTGTCCAATTAGATTAGCATAGCTGGAGTGATAGAGGGCCTATTATCTTTAGTCTGTCCTCGTTCCTTGGTCGAACCCTCAATAACTTTTTGCAAATGGAAATCACCAAATGGGTGGTCATAACCCTGCACCCTGACGTAAAATGCCAGAGCTGCCAACTTGCTCTGAATTGTTTTAGGGGCGAGTCCCTTAAAATGCAGGTGCACTGCAAATTTTGTGACCTGGTCTCTGGTTGCCAGCCATAGCTGCGTAAAGCCTGCAGCCAGGCAGAATTTGGCGAACTCTGCACACGTCACAGAATACGTATGCCTCGTCCAGGGTGCTAGCGCTAAACTCATTGCCCTGTTCGCTTCAGCCTGCCAATCGACCATATTTCTTCTGGAAGGACTTCTGGGTGGGGTGGCGGCCTGAGGGGCCAGCAATCTGAAGCACTGCATCTGTTGGTGCGACAACGCATCAGCTATTTCATTGTCAATGCCTGGGACATGCCATGCATGGAAGACGATGTTAAATTGCAAGCACTTGAGAGTAAGGGCCCGAACCAGTTCCATGAATCTCGCGGAGCGAGAGGAGAGATTATTGACAACATTGACAACAGAGAGGTTGTCACACCAGAAGCAAACTGAGCGGTTGTACCACTCAACAGCCCACAGCCAGATCGCCCCTACAATTGGAAAGAGTTTGAGGAACATCAGGTCCCGAGTTGCGCCACTGTCCGACGAGGCATCGGGCCAGCTACCTGCGCACCACCTCCCTTGAAAATAAATCCCAAAGCCTAGGGCCCCTGCTGCAACAGTGTGTACTTGTAGCTTTGCTCCCAGCATCAGCTCACACCTCCAAAAGGCTACACCATTAAACTGCTGGAGGAATCTACACCAAATGTGCAAATCTTCTCTCATATTGTGTGATATCCTATGTCTGTGATGAGGCTTGGTAAGTCCTGCGGTGGCAGAACACAGACGACACAGAAAGGCTCGGCCTGGGGCGATGACACGACACACAAAGTTAAGGTGTCCTATCACCACTTGCAACTCTCTAAGAGTTACTTTGATTTTCTGGATAAAACCTTCCAGTAACCGGTTCAAGTCATCCAACTTTTCTCTTGGTACTCTGCTATGTTGACTAACCGTGTCCAGTTCTATGCCAAGGAAGGTAAGGACATAGGACGGGCCCTCCGTTTTGTCCTCAGCTAGGGGCACACCCAACTCCGTAGCGAGTTCTTGAAAAGCCTGCATCAACAGGGCGCAGTGCCCTGAATTGGCCCTACCACAGAAGAGGTAGTCATCCAAGTAATGAACCACCTGGTGGCTTCCCATTCTGCGGGAAAAGGCCCACTCCAGGAAGGAGCTGAACGTTTCAAAGGCAGCACATGTGATGGAACAACCAAAAGGGAGAGCACGGTCGACGTAATATGCACCCTCAAAGGCGAATCCCAGCAATTCAAAATCATCGGGGTATATGGGCAGAAGCCGGAAAGCAGAATGGATGTCACATTTGCCAAGTTCTGCCCCAGGCCCACAATGCCGGACCATATAGACGGCAGAGTCGAATGAAGTATAGTGAATGCTACACAGCTGCTGGGGAATCATGTCATTCACCGACTGCCCCTCGGGGAAGGAGAGGTGGTAAATGAGCCTGTACTCTTTCCCCCAAGGGTGAAACCCGAAATCTCAGCATAGGTGGTGTTGGGAAGGGGCCTAAGACCCTACCCTTAGCTAACTCATGCCCAATCTTTTCCCGCACAATGTGCTTGAAACCCCTTATAGATTTCAAATTGTGGGCCCACATAAGCAGGCGCTCGCCAGCCGCGGGGATCCTAAAGCCATGGGCAAAACCTTCCAGTAAATAATGTGCTGCTGTCCTATAAGAATAATCCTATAGTCAAAGCTGCAGTATTGCCAAACGGATCAGACTAGGTCCCTTTAGAAAGAGAACCCTGTCCGGGGGGTTCTTCTTTCTGCCCTGCTACTTCCCAGAGTTGTCACGGTTACCCCCACTCCCAGGTTTGGCCCTGAAACATGTGGTTGCAGGGTGAGAACCTCCACTGTTCGAGCAGATGTGCCGGAACCTGCGCTGTCTCCTGGGGCAAGAGCCCTTGGAGTTGAACTCCCAGCAGGCCAGGCAGAGTTGAACCACCTGGCCCACCGCTGGGCAGGCAGGGGTAGGCTGATTAGTCCTGCAAGCGAGGTGACCACTATCAAAGCGTTCAGCTGAGACAGGGCAGAAACTGACAGCCAATTAGTCCAGCACTTCTCTGGCTTGCGGCACCTCAATTTCTCTTTCTCTGCCTCATCCAAGCCCTTAAACGGTTTGTCTTCAATGTCCCGGTTAAGGAGCTGGAAAATATTAACAAAGCGCCCATTCGAAAATTTTTCCACCATGGCCTGGGACAAATGATCACCCAACGGGAGGGATTCATCCCCCTCTGGGAGGTCCAGAGGGGACACCTCCGCTGACTTGGAGAATGAGATCCCCTCTGCCACACAGGTGGCTGGAGAAGCTTCCAGCAACTGGCCTTGACCAAAACTGGTGCCGGTGGGTGCACTCCCTATGCCTGGTCTGATGGGGTAGGATCCCTAGTGGTCTACCAGTGACAGTGTCCATGCGGTGGGATAAGAGCCCACCCAGGGGAGCATCCCAGGGTCCCCTGGCAAGGAAGGAATTGATGTGGTGTGAAGTGGACTCACCCTCCAGCATTCACATCTTGCTCTGGGTAGCACTGGTGTCCACATGTTATATGCGGGTGGAAAGATCCAGGACAGGGACCGGGTTGTCCTCTTCGAGTTGGCCATGGCCTTCCTGGCATCCCTCAGTGACCTGCATGATTCTCTTGTTCCGTGGCACTTCGGCTGGACAGGGTCGAACCACCGGCACGGGCCCGAGACGCCTCTTCAAGTTTGCCTTCTAGGAAAACAATACGTGACATCATGAGCTCTCCCATGCGGTGCAGATCTGCATATTTTTTTTTGAGCCTTAGTGCCCCATTTCAGCCTATTGCCCGCAGCTAACACAGAGACACCCATAGTCTGGGCATGGTCCCTCTCAAGCTGGCTAAGCTTATGCCAAACCGCAGTGTAATCTGGAAGATCCTCCTACAAAGAATCAGAAGAGATTTCTGGTGGCTGGTGTGGAGGTGCCTTGCATTTAGTGGGGGCCTTGCCCTTGGTCTTGCCAGTTCCCTTCTGTGACAAACCCGGCAGACAGGAGTGATGAATATACAAATCATCAGCCAATCCCAGCAGGAGGGTGGGGAAATGGTATGATATAAAAAGGATGGAGCCTAGAGAGTTCAGTTCAGTTAGTTGAGTTCAGTTGAGAGTGAGTGCTGGGAGACAGCACTGTTCTCTGAGAGTTCTGTCAGGCAGTGAGGGCTATACTGTTTACTAGTTATTGAAGACAAGGGAGGCTTGTAGAGCTGATTAAATCTATTATATATTAAAGGCAACGCATACCATCCTCAGATATTGTTATATTTATTATCTTCTCAATAAACTTTGTTATTATTTTTATATTATTCATCTGAGTCTGTCCCAATTCATGAGGCGACGAGTTTAAAAGGTGGCAGCATTATTAAGGGAATAAAAGGTGGCAGCAGTACCATTTCCATCACAGAATTCAGTGTGTAAAAGGGAGGTGTCGTCACAATTTAGTGGCACAGCAGTGGGATGTCGAAATAAACCCGGTTGTGCCTTTGAAAACTCAGTCTGTGAAAGGGGTGACGTCACAATTTGGTGGGCAGCAGTCAGATTTCGAATATATCCAGTTTGCCTGAGGGAAAAAGTCACCAGCTCAAAATATTTAGCCTCTACCCTGTGAAGAAATTGCAAGTGGAAGTTTAAAAAGAAGCCTTTAGTAAAAGTTAGCCCTCAAGTGTTGTTGGTAGTCTGTGGAAGTTCCTCTGAAAAGGGGTTAGGACTGAGAATTAGGTGAAGCTAATTTCAGTTCCTGGGAAGCCCTGTGTGTGAGAGAGGAATTCAGACTTAAAACCCTGTAGCACTATCTGATTTTCTTTGGTGGGCCTGTTAGAATGTCTGGAGGCCAGGACTCCAAAAGGAAAAGGAGTCTGGCTTGACAAATTATAGAACACCTGGAAGAGAAAATCTGAAAAGATAGACTGAAATCTACAGTGGTTTGTTTGGGGGGAAACTGCCTGAGAGTCAAGGAACTCTGTGCTGTCCAGCAGCCTGACAATTAAAAGGTGCTGAGGCAAATTTCCTTTGAGGGTGAAAGACCCAAAGTGTTTGCCCTTGAATTTAGGGTGGCTTTGGTGAAGGTCTGGAAATATCACCCTGGGTGTTAACAGAAAGAAATCTCCAAAGTAAAATGTCTGAGAGTCTGTAGGGGCAGAAAATTTACCTCAGAAGCTGAGACCTGAGGAGATTTAAAGCTGACAAAAGTTCTGTAGAGCGGGAGTTGGCTAATTAGAATTCCTTTTGGAGGGAAAGTGGAATTGTAAGGGTCAGAGGAAAAGTTATAGTGTAAAAGTAGAAGAAACATTTCTAAATCTGTGTGCTTTAAACACCGGAAAAATATTTTAAATAAAGAAAGAGTTTGAAGTCTGGGCACTGTGCCAAGCGTGAACAGTTACAGTAACATAGTCAGAAACTGCCAGAGAGCTGGGGTAAATTGTTCTACAGTTGCCATTGAAATAGCTGTGACCCACTTAACCTTCCTTTTCTTAATAAAGAAACATACACCACATATAACAAATAAATAAAAAGATGTTGATTTCAAATCAGTTCCAAAAGTGAATACTAAGAACGGGAAAAGAGTTAGTGTTTACTAGAATTGGCATTTCAGCAGAACAACTGAGGAAAAGATTTAGGCCAGTCTCTAAAGTGCCAGAGAGATACAAAGAAAACCTTTTTTAAAAATGGCCCATACTGAGGTGTCTGAACTTAAGCCACTGTTGGGGATGCCTTTGCGGCCAGGGGAGTTTTGGTATTTGATTAATTAGCCGCTGGTTCAAGCAGTGGAAGAAATATGTGGGCTTTGACAGCTGGGACCGGTATAATGTGGGAGAGCCCAAACTCTTCCCAGGGCCAATTGACAACTCAGGACTTTTTGCAGATTCAGAGACTCAGATGTTAAAAGAGCACCTTATTGATAAAGTGGATTATGTTTTAGTTCCCACTGAAGCCTGGAATAAATTAGTAAATTGGTATGGGTGTGTAGAGGGGCAGAAGACAATTGTGAGGAAAGTTGTAGAACATGGTTTATTCGTGAAATATTGTAAAGTCGAAGTATATCTTTTCGAACTGAAGCTCTGTCAAAACAATGATCCTAATAATCTCATAAACTGTTATTTCAGCAAAGCAGATACCATTGATACTATTGGAAAAGAGATGCGGAAACTGTTTAATATTCCTGATGGGAAGGAAATTAGGCTGTGGCTCAGATATATGAGTAATACCAGTATTTATGAGCAGTTAAGCAAACTTGACAGCACTATAGAAGATGCAGGGCTCTACCAGAGTCAGGTGGTGGTAATAGAGGTAAAGAATGAAGATGGTACTTGGCCCAGACAGTCCCCTGTGACAAAATCGGGCAGTGCAATCAACAGAAGGTGTTGTCACAATTTAGTGGCACAGCAGTGGGATGTCGAAATAAACCCAGTTGTGCCTTTGAAAACCCAGTCGGTGAAAGGGGTGACGTCACACCTTCTTGGGTGCCATGGCGCGGATGAACACTGCCCCATGGCGCGGCCTGAAGTGGCTGAAGGGAAGCAGGCAGAAGCCTCCCCCAAAGACCATGGTCGATGGCCAAAATAGACAAGTGCTCCAGGTACACGTTGCTTACTATTCCTAGCCTTGGTTATTGTGATTATTATAGTGATTATTATTATTTATTTTTGTTTTTATTTTTGTTTTATTTTATTTTATTATTATTTTTTTTTATTTATTTGTTGCCCAGAATACTGATTGAGTGGCCTGGCCACTGATGGGGCCCTAAGAGGGGGGAACCCTGTTCTATGGGGGGTATGACCTGCCTAGGATGCCTAGTGGTGGATCCTCCCTAGCACCACGATGCGGCTTCCAAATAGTTGGGGTATCTCAGGCCTTCACCCCAGCGGGGCACCACCTGTGAGGGGAGGAGCTGGATAGCAGCTGGCCCAGGACTGGGCTGAATGCTGCCCATGTCAGGTAGGAAAGCAGCAAAACGCTGCCCAAGTCTTCGGCGGCAGCCGCTGGGTGCGGTGGGCCACTGGAATGGGGCCATGCCACCAAAACACTGGGCCTCCCGGGGCCTGCTGGTGGGACGGAGGCCCAGGAAGGCCCTAAGGCCGTGGAAGGAGCCCACAATGAGTGGGGATGGAGCGGGGTGGCCGTCCAGGTCCCTGGAATCGGCTGATGATTGGGCAGGCTGCAGGGGGGGGTGCCACCAGGAAAATGGGCCTTGCAGGGCCCGCTAGTAAGCCAGAGGTCCGGCTGGCCTATGACTGGGAGAAGCCTGTGCCACGCAGGGCAGGATTAAAATGGCCGCCCGGGTCCCTGGGGATCGGTCAGTGAGTCCTGGCGAGCCGTTGGAGCAGGACCGTGCTGCCGAGAAAGCTCTGCGGGACACCTGCCGGTAAGCCCAAAGGCCGGCAGGAGGCGTCCCGCATCCCGCTCGCCCTCTGCCTGCTAATAAACATTGGCCTAACTATCTAAGCCCTGTCCCCACTTTCCCCCTGCCCTGTCCTCCCTAGCTAGCCCCGCGAAGCCTTCCAAACCCGGGTGCCGAGCCAGTGCTCGGCGCCACTCCAGAGCAAGGCCGGCAGCTGAAGTTCAAGCCGCACGGGCGCTCCTCTCGCTGCTGGTCTCGCCGCTGAGATGTCTGCCCTGGTGCGGGGGCAAGCTTAAATAAACTTCCCAGCCCTGCACTGAAAACTCGGATGGGCAGGAAGCAGCCCACCAGGGAGCCGAGCAGGCGGGCAAACTTGCCCCGCCCACGAACCAGTCACAACGGTGCGCCATTCTTGCAAAACAGTGATCTAACTTCTCTTCCATAAGTATATCTCCCTTCCCTCCCTTCTTAATATATTCTGAATATATTTGTATAAGGTTCAAACTACATGAACTGTATCTAGAAGTTGAGTCATGGTAGCTGAACCTCTTTTTCATAAGGGATTGAAACACTTCACTACTCATCCAAGAAGCTCCGTCAGACTGATGAAGCTGCTTGGATGAGCAGCGAAGCATTTCAATCTCTCAAGAAAATGAAGTCCAGTTGCCATGACTCAACTTCCAGATAACTTCACCTGGACTGAGGATCTTCATAGATATACATGAACTATATCATTGCTACAATTAACATCAGAAATTCTTCTGCTTCAACTACAAATTAAGGTCCGTTGAGAAATTAAAAATAGCTTTATCATACCTCAACAGTTTTTTAGTGTTCAGTGGCATCAGTACCATGCTATATTTGTATCTGTGTGAATGTGTACATGAGTGTATATGTCTGTGTGCATATGGCAGGTTAACGTACAATTTTTCAGTCTTACTTTATCTCATGATCTTCCAGGCATGCTCTCACAATTTACTTTTTTTCATGAGTTCTTTTAACTTCCTTTAATATACTACTTCTCATTTTTTTTTTTAAAGGCCTTGATTAGCCATCTGGGAAGCATTTGCAAAATTTCTCATTTTGGGCAATTTTCAGAGTCTTGCCATTCTGAGACCCTGCTGAGACTGATGATGATTGTCAGGAACAAACTGGGGTCCGAAGATTGCCCAGCTTGCTGGAGAGTGGATGAACAGGAAAGCTGCACCCTAAAATTCTACCACCTTTACTCTTAGGTTCCCCACAACCTGGATGGTGCATGGATCAGTGCCTCTGCTTCTCCTTCAGTCAGTATCCCCACTTAAACTCCTGGGAGTGCATTTTTAAAAATTGTATCAATCCTTCCAGGTAGGACAAAAATGTCCCAAACTCCACAAAGCAATACTCTGGTCTCAAGACACCTGACTTAGCCTCACACAGTCTGTCAGATGAAAAACACAACCTTGGTAAAATATAATGATTTTTATTAAAAATATAAACACAGGAAAAGATCAAAATCATTTAAAATTGTAGTGAAAAATGCATACACAAAAATGAAATAATAATTTGGTAGCGCACTCCATGCAAAGCAATTCAGTAAAATAATAAAAAGGCTAAGTAACCCTACTATTATGAACTACAAGACCCATTTTTTGCTATGAGACAAAACGGGCTCTATAACAACACCATTTGTCAAATCTCTAAGTTTCTCCCTCTCTCTCCTGACTCCCAGTTAAAAAAAACAGCATTCCAAAGCCATCTCCACCCATTTTCCAGAGCCTTCAAGGTGTCTGTCCAATCATTGTGCCACAATTGCCATATTACATTTGATATTGTCTTCTGCTCTCCACTTCCCATTCCCACCATAGCTGTTTTTCTATATGTGGATGCGATGTCTTTTTTAGCTCTGCACTTGTGATCAGTAGTACCATCTGCACCAGCCTTCATGGCAGGGGGTTGGACTTGAGGTCTCTTCCAACCCTATGATTCTATGATTTTGTGATTCTATGATTCAACATCTTGAAAACAACTGCTAGAGACCTGGGGGAATGAGAAACTACTACATAACCCATTCAATTTACCTATTTCCTTTACAATCTCAACTTCTTGTGATAACGATACTTTAATCTAACCCTCTCTCGTTTACTTTTTGCTTGTTCAATTTTGCTTTCATGTTTTGCATTATGTTCTATGCCGCAAATTGTCAAATTCTGAGCAGTTCAATGCCTTTTCCAGTGAGTTCTGCACAGGAAAGATCTCCTTCTATGTAGGAATTGTGACAGTCCTGTCCATTGCAGTAATTCTTCTGTATTTTCCAGATTAATCCTATGGAGGAAAGAAACTATTCTATGCAGAAACTGTGACATTTTGTAAAGCATGGTATGTCTTTCAATAAAAAAGAGGCCTCTGAGAAATCCAAGAAAAATTCTCATAAGATTTTTTGAGGGGAGAAAAATTCTCATTCACAGAAATATCTCTTTGCTAGAATAAAGAAATTATCTGCTCCTCTCAGAATGTATCTAAGAGCAGGAGGTTGAAAGATTTACATCCCTGCTTTAGATCATTGCTGTGCAATGATTTTTTTCTTAATGAATATCATATTGAAAGTCATCAAGCTTATATTACTGGCTTGTGAGTTGTTCTGTCCCATTCTTTATTAATTTGACAAATTCATTTATCAAAATATGAGATGGCATGTCATGCAGCTTTGTTCCTCTGTGGATATTTGGTCTCAGTCAAAAATGTGCAGATTGATATATAGTGTGATATTAAGGATCAATAATGGAACCAAATGCATGGCTAATTAGGACAATTTTAGTGATCCTGAAGGTTTTGTCCTGGGTTGTTTATGTAAGAAAACCTAACTGAAGAATAAAAAGCCAACTCCCCAGAGGAACTCTCTTCTGTAGTGAGAGTATATAACTAGCACAGATCGTATTGTTAGAAATCTCAGCAGTTATAACTCTGCACTGATTATATAGCTGAGATTATACAGCAGAGAACTGAGTGGTTTCAAAGATATCTACTGTATAATCTACCTTATATAGTAAAAGAGGAAGAGCTTCAGATTTGCTATATTGTTGAATATATTTGCTATATTCTTGAGGCAGTGCATTAGCAATAGTATGTACAGTCCTGTTCAGTAGTTAAGACATCTTTGCTTCCAAGTACATATACACATTTGTTTCTTGAAAAGTATCCTGTGTCTGGCACCTCTGAAATCTATTCTTTCATCAGTGTCCTTGTGCCTATGGATTCCTACCACATATTTCTAGGAAAACACAAGAGGTTACAATCCTATTTGTCAATGTTTATTCATCAGTGGCATACAGATACAATGCTGAATTTGTCACCATGTCCATGTACACAAAACGTGAAGTACTATGAGAGATCACTAAGTTCTTTAGAAAGGTGAGTTTTCCATTTGAGCATCTTGACTGCAACTGCTTTTATAGCAAATAAAATTTAAACAACTCTAACACCCTTCAAAATTTTACCTAATCATGACACGCTGAAAGAGCACATAGTTCTCCTGTCATTCATGCAGATAAAGGTACAAGGGATCCCAATTTACAACACCTTGTTTCACAGCTCTCAACTTTCACAACCATTCCGGTATTAGCTCTCTCTCTCTCTCTCTCTCTCTCTCTCTCTCTCTCTCTCTCTCTCTCTCTCTCTCTCTCTCACACACACACACACACACACACACACACACACACACACACACACACACACACACACACACACACACACACACACACACACAATGGACTTCTATAATCATTGTGGCCTCTATCCAATATAATCCGCTTCTTATTTCAAGGTAAACCACCTCCAAAAATCGTGCCCCCACATGCAGCCGGCTTTTTAAAAAATGTGACCATGCCCCCTTTAGCAAGTTTTACAAGTACCAGACCCAGAGGTGGGAATAATTTGCTTCAGTTCGTATGCGGCTTTTTAGCCAATGCCAACGTCAGTGGGGACTCCAAAATCCACTTTGAGTAGTTTGGCTCTGCAGCAGAAGCAGCAGCAACAGCCAAGGGACAAGGAGTCTCTCTCTCTCTCTCTCTCTCTCTCTCTCTCTCTCTCTCTCTCTCTCTCTCTCTCTCTCTGTGTGTGTGTGTGTGTGTGTGTGTGTGTGTGTGTGTGTGTGTGTGTGTGTGTGTGAGTGAGTGAGTGAGAGAGAGAGAGAGAGAGAGAGAGAGCACGCACCAACGGGCGTGCAGGCAGAGAGAGAGAGGGAGGGAGGGAGGGAGGAGCCAAGGGCAGAGACCAGAAAAACAGCCCATCAGTAAGTAGTTCATCTTTTCTCTGCCAGGTTTGCAGAGAGGGGGGAGGGAGATGGGGGGGCAAGGGGAGAGCTTGGCACCCCACCAGCTACCATCAAAATTAGCTCATTGTCCAATATGAGCTGCACAAAACCTGCACAAAAGCTTCAATATAACCTGCACATAACCTACACAAAACCTGAGAAAGAGAGAGGGAGATTTCCTCTATACAAACCCTTTATCTCTCCCCCTCCCCTCTTCCCACACCCCCTTCCCAGCCACTGTGATGTGGCTTCTGGGTCATGGATAGATATCAGAGGTGATTAAGGAAACAGAGTTCATGAGGACACAGAAACCACCTTCCATTACTGCAGTGAAACCGCCTTCTATTTTAAGCTGTTTCTTCTGGCTGTGGGAGAGGGGCCTTATGAATGCTGCAAACTGAGGTGTTTGCATCAATAAGCTCAAGAGCAGAATTGCACAGGTAGATGGGAGAAGAGAAATGATAGCAGTGGTGATAGGAAGGGCCCAACAAACAAGGTATAGTATATGTCAGAGAAGTGAGATGACAGCGGTCAAAGGAAAACATTCACCAAGCAAATGAACAAGAAGGAAGATAACAACAAAAGTCTCACTTTTAAGGCACACAAATTATTTTAACACTGATCATTTAACATCAGAAAAGAGAATTCAGCTCACAACAACTGCTTACTCCACAACTCTTGTCAGGGATAAATTAGGATAGGAATGGTCTGTTCCACCATGTCTGACTGCAGTCTCCTCCCCCCCCCCCCCAACATCTCTTACAAAGCCTAGGGAAATCATATTTTTATACTACTCTGCCCAGAATCATGACACTGTATACAAATTCTGGGGTTTGTAGTACCCAAAAGTGAATTTTGTAAGCTCTACATATTTGGCCACACCTCATGATCATCTTCTTCAAAGCTATCAGAAGATGAAACATATGAGGCTTATTGCTAGAGTTTTCTACACTTTTCGACACTTTTCTGAGTCAATGCTGAAACTTCATAATTTTAATTGGTAGAAGAAAAAAAGCTTGTTTCCTGGAGTTTCACCAGTGTGCTACTACTACAGGTCTGCTGGATATCTCTCTCTGAGTGCAATTCATCTTAATTCCTTGTGAGCTGACAGGATAGAACCTTCTTACAAATTTTACAGCAAGCAATATTTTTATTGTTGTTCAGGAAAGACACCTAAGGGAGCTTCTATTTTATTTTTAGGGACATTTCTGGATGTTTTCACTATTATGAATGATGACCTCTCTATCTCAGGAAAAAAAGTGTAACTGTCATGTGTTTTTATGGATTGTTCAAATAGTTTGATTTATTATAGCACCATCCAACCACACAATGCTGAAACTGCTCCTCATAGAATTAAATTTGGTTCCACTCTATGTGAAATATACTCAATCCAAATTCTTAATGCCACCCAAGGAAGAGAATGTTAAGACAGAACAACTAGTTTAAGAAAAAAAGGCTGAGGCAGTTGCAGAATATATGGCAACGGCTGCACAGGTATGTCCCTGAGGTGTCCAAGTGTAACAGGATCAGGAACTAGGAGGTGGTAGAGCACACTGTGTGATGCCATTCTGTCAGTAGGAAATACTGCTTTTAAAAAATTCCTCACAAAGTAAACGTTATACATTGGGACGGAGCATCTTTGAATCATAGTTTTTCCCAGATGAGGCAAATTAATACCATCAATGCAGCAGGAACTTTTGATATAAGCACTATAATCCAATGTAATGTGTCACAGTTAATTTCATTGTATTGATGAGTTACTAGGATCAGTCTAAGTCACATGTCCAGTCATGCATTCAATTGTGCAAACAATACGCACTTCAGCACCTTCTCAATTAACCCATTTAGTTGTGGCACATTATACCAACCTTGCATGCAGAATAGTAGGATTCCAGCACAGTTTTACACACATTTAAATTTGAGATTTGCACAGATAGTGGCTGGAGAAAGAGATCATCATCCAGCAAAAAGGGGAGCAAGGCTATGTTACAGTTAGTAGATCAGATTAAACTCAGAAAACATTGTTAGATGTGTCATACCTACAAAAAGTTGATTTGATCAATTCTTATGTGCATTGTGGGAACCTGTTGGCAGGTTAGGGAATTCCTTTCAAGAAGAGGAGATATGTAGTGATGTGTGTGTGTGTGGCGCGCGGGGGGGGGACTAAATCAGAGCTCTAGAGGAATGATCTTTCAAAATGCTCCTCTCTTTTTTGTGAGCAGGGAAGTTGGGTGAACAATTATACCAGATTTCAATGGAAGGAGGAAAACTCCAAGAGAAAAGGGATTACCAGTAGCAGTGATCATAGTTCCTCTTTGATCCCCCCCCCCCGAGACTGTCATCATTCTGGGGCATTGTGGTGATCATGGCAACAGTAAAACAGCCACCAGAAACCAGACAAACAAAAGCAAACATTTCTCCTGACAGACCAATACACGTTAGTGAATTTTGCAAATAATTCAATTAAATAGCCTTTTTTCTGGGGGGGGGGGACAGGAATGTTACATAAAAGAAATATTCATAGAAATGTTGGCCCAGTGCTTGTCATTCTTCAAGGCTCTACACCTTCTTCAGGCCTTGTGAGTGTTACATTTTGAGGAGCCATCATAGATATGCTTTTCCCTATCAAGGTGCCAAAGTTAAATTTCCTTCACTCAAACTCCTTATAGGGGGTACAGTATAATGAAAGGCTAGTGTGTTGTAGCTGTCACCAAGAAAAAGGTGAAACTATTACCGCAAAATCTTCCCAAAGTATTATTTCCTTTCACAAAGAAACTCCAATTTTTGCTTGATTCTGAGAACCTTTTAGAATTCCTTTTGGTGACATTTTTGAGATTTTTGCAACATTCCAAGGAGGCCAAAGGTTTTGGATTTTGTAATTTTGGTAAGGTAACCTTTCCAAAATTTCTTATTCTTTGACATTCATTTAGAAGGGATTTTCTTCTGTAGCAAATCAAATAAGAATGGTGCACACATTCTTATGAGACACATTATTGGCAGAAAACCTTCTACAGATGTAGACACAAGTTGCAAATTGTGTGAGTCATTGTGGAAATGTCACACCTAGTAAAAACTTAAGACCCTTGGCTTGATATTCAATTCCTTTCATTTGAAGCTTTGCTTTGTAAACAGTGACAATGTTTAATGGCTAAAGAAACCCCAACTATAGATAATAACAACAGAAACAACATATGATGAGGAGTTAAGAATCCCTGACTTTACCTTTGAAGCTTTTTCTGTAAAGGTGACTGTAGTGGTTGGGAAAGAACCTGGGCTATGGAAAATGAAGGCAGACAACACCATAATTACTGTACTATTGCACAATTTACTGCATATTGTACTATTTAGTGTACTATTATACTATTTATTGTACAATTACTGTACATAATTCTACTATTTTTATATTTGATAAGGGATTATGGCCGGCTCTGCCACGTAATTACATACCCTTTGCCGCATCGGGCGGAGGATGCGAGACGGGAGCTGGTCTCGCGAGGCCGGGCGCCTGCGTGAGAGGGGACACCTATAAAACGGGCGTTCATGGCAGCCCAGCCTCTTTTTCTTGGAGCGGCGTTTCCCACCCACACACCCACCCTCGAGAACGGCGAATGGGAGATTTTTGCTCGTCGTCTCTGGGGCCGGATAGGAATTTTTACCTGGTCCGGATGATTGGCTGTTCCGGGCCGGGATGTTTTGCCTATCCCTCATTCGCTGCTAGGCTGGGCCGGGTACCTAGGCCAAGGGGTTCCCTGTACGGGGGCAGGTAGTGCAGAAGATTGTGGTATTCGGTGAGTATTAAGTACCAGCAAGATATGATCTCCAAACCCCGAAGGTGCCGACAATCGGGAGATCATATCACACGGGGGGGGGGTATTTGTGATCCTAATCCAGGGGAAGGAACATGCCACCTGAGGGCGCCAGTCCTCTCGGAGGGGGATACATAGCATTGGCTGGCTGCAGGGGTGCCGACTTAGAGTTGGCATCCCCACGGGGCTTTGACTCGCCCAAAATCAATTAACCTGGGGGGAGGTCCCGGGCTGACCTCCTGGTCCCTAACTCTTCCACACCTTGGCTGCCCCCTCCTTTGAGTTTTATGTTGAATCCGCTTTAATTGGTTTGAATTGGTTAATAAATCTTGGCCCTATACACCCAGCACCTGAGTCTCGCGTCTTTATTACGCCCTGAGGGTGGCAAAGTACCTTTGACTAATATCTAATCTATTGACATGGGTATTGAGTGTATGGATACTTAATCTCACCTCTCTTCCTATGAATTCTTCTCTCATTTTCTTCTTCAAAAGAGCAATTTTCAAATCCCATGAAGAGCACCCGGGTAGACGAAAATGTTTTGAAACAGACTGATGTGAATTGCCTTTACTGATGTCTGATTTGTCACCACCATTAATTATTTTGCATAGAGATTTTCCTGTTTGTCTTGGGTACAGTGCATAGTGGCACTGCTGACAAAAGATGGCATTGGATCATGTTAGCAGGGACTCAAGTGAAGGTGCCCTGGATGTTGTTTGCAACATTGTTTGGCCCTGTAATTGTATAGCCAGAGTAAATGTGGGAGCAGAGGTGGCATCTGGGTTTGTAGCAGGATTTAGTTCCCTTTGCTGTATCTATGGTGATAAGTCATGGTTACTTCAGACTGGGTGCGTCTGTCTCTGTAAGTAAGTATCTCCCTGCCACCAAAGGCTTCTCAGAGTGAAGTATTCTTGTCAAGGATGGGTTGTTGATGAGAGTGGTCTAAATTGTAGGCTGAAAGTGATAAGAAGTGGTGTGTGAATGTTTTCTTTTTTACATCTGCCTTGCAATAGTCTGCTTCTGGGTATTCATATAGGGGGATAGACTTTCACTGGCCCCTCCTAGCCTCCCATCTCATTCTTAACAAACAAAACTAAAAAGAAATAGTAACAACATCAGATTAAATTATGCACAACATGGATTTTTTGTGTGATTATACATTTTCTTTCAATTTGCATAATGGAAACAGTTTTTTAAAGAATTAAATTGTCCCTGGTGCAGATTTTGGACTGCCTGGGTGCAGATTTTATAATTGTTAAGTTGCACTCTCTTTGTAACACTAGATGAATAAATTTGCAAGTGCATTAAACTTTTGAGTTGAGAATGTAACATTAATTATCTAGCTGCAGTTTTACATTATTGGCCCACACCAATAATGTTTTGTTGTTGCACTTCCTTGTTAAACATTTCTTAGAATGTTTTTCCATTGTATGTTCAACAAAATATATTAGGAAATATTCTACAGAATCATGACCTTAACATTTTTTTAAAAACCTACAGTCTATATTTCACTATAATTTCTCTCTCTGTCTGGTTAAAACTAACAAAATCAGTTGCCCCTGAAATTCATTCAATTCTGTCTCATTTTAATATTATAAAGCAGCAGCTGATTATTACATTCAACATATTTCTATGCTTGAATAAGCAAAAGGGAAATTCTGTAGTTATAACTCTTGCCTTCTCTGCATCAGTGAAGTAAGAAATAACTGCTGCATTCAATTAAATGAGAGCAGAATTTGACTCTGCATTGATATTTACCTAAATATATGGTTTCTGGCTTCAGAGTATTTAGAGGTTTTGTTTTAAAATATGACCACTTGCAATTTATACACAATCCACCACACATTTACACATGCTGAAAAAGCACCAACAAAACCAATGGGATCTGAGCACTGTTTATTGTGTGTGTTGGATTGGAATACTACTAGATTTCAGCATGGTGCTTTCATGCTGCATATTCTGAACTGAAACATGAACAGTGATTATAACTTTTCCAATTAATTTAAGCAGCAGTTTTCCTTTAATCAGCAGTTTGCCTACATGAATGTTCTTAACATTACCCAAAACCAAATACAGACGTGCTGAAAATTAACATGCTTTATTGTCACTCTTTAATGTTAAAATTAAACTTGGAATTTTTGTAAGCAATTTAATTATGTTGCCTATATTAGGTTGCATTTTGATTTTAATTAGAATTACAATTAATTATATGCCGTTCTCAGTGCACTGCTGATTAATGCTGAGTGCTCTCTCTCTCTCTTTGTGTATGTGTGCACTCGTGTGCATACATGCTTAATTTATTTAACCAACAGTCTTTCTCCCTGCCTCATAAGACAGTATAATTATAGTCCTTTTGAACTTCACAATTCAAGTATTACAACAAAACATATATAAGAAAAGAGAAGATTGATGTACCACAGTTGTATGAAATGCACTTCAAATGAGGGGCGGCATATTCTGAACAATTTATATTGTTAGTTATTGGCCAAGTGCAAGATTTTGAGCTTACTAGTATAAAGACAGTGTCATATTGCACGACAAAAGTATTAAAATAGATGGGGAAAGGCAGTGAATGCTAGGTAGACATGGGCACGGAGCGGCGAAATTCTTGTTTCCGTTTTCGGTTATCGTTATCGTTACGTAACGGGTAACGGTAACGAGAATTACTCCGTTCCAGCTCTAACCCGACCCGATAAAGATAAATTGGGTCTGATTTTTCGTTGTCGTTCATGGCATCGCGGCGATCACGCGATGCCAAGCAGCACAGAAAAAAAGTTTTAAAAATAAAAAAAATCCCCCGATTCCCGGCCATAAAAGCAGGTGAAAATATGCCTGCCTCAGTGAGGGCACCTACCAGAGAGGGGTGGTTTCTGGGGGCCCCGGCCTTCCCCCCCTCCTGTCCTGGGCTGCTGGTACCAGGCTGGGGGGGGCATCCTCCTCGTCTCCATTTGCCATGCGGTGGGGGGGGATCCAAAAGGGCGACCGCAATATTTATTTTTAAATCGTGGTCCAAAAACCCACCAAAGCACCACAGAAACATTTGAAAATTAGGTATTTTAAATGCCTGATTTTTTATAGTAGCAGCAGTGGGTTTTTCTTGCAATAAAACGTCTCCATTGCTTTTATTTTATTTTATTTTTATTTTTATTTTTTTACACCTGCACAATGATGGGCTGGCCATGGGATGGGACCATGCAAATTTTTGGACCCATTCCACCAATCGCATGGCCAGGTTTTGACTGAGACTTCTGGATGTGCCAGAGGGCATAAAAAGCCCACTAACCCTAACCCTAACCCTAACCCTAACCCTAACCCTAACCCTAACCCTAACCCTAACCCATACGCCAGTACACTGTCCTTCTTAGTGGGTCAGAGGCACCCAGAGGTGCAGCCCACTAACCCACCCTAACCTTAACTGTAACCCTGCCTAGCCCTTACCCTAACCCCAACCCTAACCCAGATCCGTACGCAAGTACGCTTCCCTTCTTAGTGAGTCAGAGGCACCCAGAGTGGTGCCTCTGCCACTTATCCCCCAACCCTAACATAATGTAATGTATGGTACGCGGCAGCTACGCGAAACGCTTCCCTTCCCTTCTTAGTGGGTCAGACGTCAGAGGCACCCAGAGAGGTGCCTCCCAGAGCCCACTTACCCCAACCCCAACCCCAACCCCAACACAAATGATAAACGGAAATGACAAATTTTTGAAAATTTCCACGACAAACGGAAACGACCCAAAACGGACCCATCCCGACAAACGATAACTCGAAACGTCATTTTTTCTGGTCGTGCCCATCTCTAATGCTAGGAGAAGCCCTGCTCAGTCTGCTTCCTCTGCCATATATAGACAAGGAGACAGCAATCTTTTCAGTTAGAGGCCAAGTGATTCCCCAGGTGCTGTCTCATTGGACCCAAAGCTGCCCAAGACCCAGCTCTACTCCTACATAGAGTGAGGCAGACCACAAAACACAACACTGACAGCTTTTGAGCTGTTCCTCCTGAATATCATCACTCTTTTAGTGTGGAGAGAACCGTGTATATTGTTGCCTCATGTGTGGTCCTGACCCTCTCCTAATTACTAGGGCTAAAGTTGGATTCTGATGGCAGTCTAGATAACTATCCATTGTTCCTTTTCTCAAACATTCATTGGACTATCCCTGGTCTGTATTATGAGGTCACTATCAAGTGACCATTCCAGGCTTAATTCACTTGTAACTGAGAAAGCCAAAGACACAGCCTCATTTACGGCAAGGAGTTCCAGATTCAATTCACCTCCAGGGCTTGTTTCCTTGCAACTGCAGAAAGGGGAGAGGGGTTGTGGTGCACTTCACTATATGTGGCTCAGGAATAAATTTGCCTTTTAGAGGTTTGTTGTGTGCTTTTGCTGCCCTTAAGGGAAACATTTTCATTCTTCAATCTGATTCTTTCTGCATGGTAGTTGCATGTGAGACATGTTTCTCATTGCTGGTTGTGATAATAAAACAATCTGTTTACATAATTATAAGCCTTTAAAATAGGGTCCTGATCATGAAAATCAGGAGCATTCTACGGTCAACTGTACAGAGTTGGCTTTCTCATGTGGCGTGGCTCCCAGACAGTTTGCATATACATATACTGAAGACCCTAGAATAAAAATATGCATATAAACTATGTACCTGTCTTAGTCTTGGCAGTGTGAACATGACAGGGTTTGGACAGTGATGCTAAATGGTTGAGGACTGGCGGACTATTGCTAGGACACATAGGTTGGGAGGTTAATGAAGTTAGGTAGAGATGCCCTTTTAGTCAGTTTTGATATGTGTTTGTACTTGGATGGAGTCAAAATCAAATCTTCAAAAAACCCTCCAATGTATGACTGTTGGATATTGTACTTCTGTACTCATGATTCAAAATGCCAGGAAACAACATAATATTGCTGAACAATATCATACTCATATTACCAGAAGAAAAAAGTATGCCAAGTTTTACATAGCAAAGGGCAGTGAGAATGTTGACAGGACGGTATACAGGATACCCTCTTCTCCCATTCACCAAAGTGACACCATGCAAGGGACCATCCCAGAAGATGACTCTGTTTTCCATCAGTTCACCACTTCTCACCAAACACAAACAACAGTCAGGGCTGTTTTTCAGCCCTGACCAAGATAAAACAGTTGTGAGTCCAGAAGCACAATTTCCTACATCAATAAACTAGTTTTTGGAAGATTTGAATTTCTAATGTATAATTCTCTTTCTCTCCCAATTCTGCTATGCATGCTCAATGTCACTTTTACTTGCGTTTGTTTATCCATCGCGACCCACTTTTGTATTACTTTGCTATTTTGAAAAAGCATACAAATCCATATTTAGATATGTGTTTTGGTATGTGTCTTTGAACAGGCTTATCACAAAATGCATATTTTGGAAGCCCCTCCTCCTCCCATGTGCGTTTTTATGCATATTTGATATGTTCTTTAGGCTAAGAAATGCAGAGCAAAATCAGGAGGATAAATCCATTTTTATCCATATATCAGTCTCAGAGATGTAAATCTGGTTAGGTCTCTTCAAATTAGGAATCAACAAATATTTCCGTTCTGTTGTCTTCCACTTCTAATATTTGCAAATGCAAATAAATCCTGGTTAGAAAAATGAACTCAGGCAAAATCATCCTCTATGAATACTTCAAAATGCAGACAAAGCAAAATCTCAAAACACTTCATTACATCTGTGTCTATTTCTCATTTATCCTGCTAAAAGCCTTCATGAATGCTGGTCGATTCCTGGTCTTATCACATGCAGAGATATTTCCTACATGTCACTGCCAGGACCGAAACACTAAGGAAAAGTGTAAATGGACTTCTCCAGACAAATAGAGTGGCAGTGTCACCAGTGAAAGTGTTTCCTCATTTGTCAGTCCATGGCAATTGGGGTTCTGTATTTTACAAATGCCTTAGGTAAAGGTAAAGGTTCCCTCGCAAATGCGTGCTAGTCATGTCCAACTCTAGGGTCAGTGTTCATCTCCGTATTCAAGCCATAGAGCCAGTGTTGTGCAAGTCCATGGCCACGTGGCCGGCATGGCTGCAAGAAAACACTGTTTTACCTTTCTGCTTTTTTTGTGGTGGTACCTATTTATCTACTTGCATTTACATGCTTTCGAACTGCTAGGTTTGCAGGAGCTGGGGTTATCAGCAGGAGCTCTCTCCGCTGCATGGCACCTGGGATTCGAACCGCCGAGCTGTCAACTTTGCAATCAACAGATTTCGGAGTTTTAGTCTGCTGAGCCACCATGCCATGGTGCCTTAGCATATAATTAACTGCCTTAGGATAGGATCAAAGGAGCAGACTGCGAGGTTGGCATTGGCTTAAGGGTCCAGAAAGCCTTCGTTAACCATACATTGCTATTTAATGGCATTCCTAACAGCTATAATTGCATGTCATGAAAGATGTTTTTGCTTAATCTCATTGAAAAAATAATGCCACACAGGCAGGGCAGTGATGGTACTAATGACAGCATCGAACCAGGAGGAACAGCATTTGCAGCCACAGAATATGGTTCCTTAACATGCTCATGATTGTAGTGATGGCTACAGTGGATAAGTGCATAAAACAGAACTTTCATGACACGACCAATTCTGAAATTGCTATAGTTCAGTGGTGGCAAATCTTTTAGAGACCGAGTGCCCAAACTGCGATTCAAAACCCACTAATTTTTTTGCAAAGTGCCAATACAGCCATTTAAACTGAATACAGGTGGCTGTGAAGGGGCAATGTCGGGTGCCCACAGAAAGGGGTCTGAGTGCCACTTTTGGCACCCGTGTCATAGGTTCACCAACACTTCTATAGTTCATCCCATTTAATAGCTGCTTCTGCCATGCTTCTCTTTCCTGATATAATGCATCATACTGCAAGGCTCTTACTGCTCCATAGCACTGTGGTCCATTCATAATATATTCTGCATAATTAGAAAGAAGTTATATTATCATAAAGGTGAATTCAAACAAGCATTTGGGGTGGTAAATGATACAATGCGATAAGGACATACACAGCCAGTTCCTATTCTTCAACGTATACCTTCCCACATGCAGATCTTGACCTTTAGCACACATCTTTGTGGAGAACTGAGTTATCTTTTTACAGGTGCATGTTGAACAAGGGTATTCAAGAGGAGCAAATTAATGCTACTAACATATGCCTATGAACTGAAATCCAGATTGTGTCCCAGATTCAAAGGGACACCTCTAAACAATATAAAGCTTTGCAGGTCAAAGGGGTTATGTTGAAAAAAAAGTTTCCTATGCATTTATAGGTTTGTTTCAGAGTATGTCCTGCTTTTTTTTTTAATGCCTGGGGCTCAGAATGGGTTTCTGAGAATTTCAAGGCAGCCCATCTGGATTAAGGGTTGAAACTGAGAACCAGGAATACTTCTGACAAGAGGACATGTGCTATTGCCATGGAGAGCAGGATCCTTATGATTAAACCTTTGGGAGAAGAATTTTCTTTCTTTGATTCATCTTATTTCTAGTGAGTTCAGTTTTGAGCCAGGGGTCCCAAAATATTGCAAACAGAAAGAACATTGTATAGACAGAAGAGATCATAGAGATTCAATCCATCTGCACACCACACAAATTAGAGTAACACATACACATACACAGAAGATCATCAAAGAATCATCTAATTAGGACACATTCAAAAATGGCTGATTCCTTTTTTACAAGTGGGAACAGTGACACTAATCCTAGATCTCAAGTAAGTTAATGGCTAGTGGGTCAAGCAAAGACATAAGAAACACACCCTGAAACCCTCTTAGATTTTCATGATACATACTAGCAAACCAAACTGAGGGTCAAGCAAACTGAGGGGTAAGAGAAAAATAAGCATAAACGTATTTCTTATGATTAAGTATCTAGTATGTGTCTTGAATCCAGTGTTTCCAAATAAATAAATAGCATAGATATGTGAAGTAATCTGATTGGATTTCATGTAAAAAAACAAAAACAAAACAATTTTAATTGTTTAGCTATTTTAATTTTGTAAATGGAGTACATAGATGAAAGCCAAACACATATAGCTTTACTTTACATATTTGTTGTTTTCCAAGTGGATTATAGGCATGGTATTTTTGATGAAATCTATTCAATTAATGGCTTTAAAAATATATCCTTCTGTGACTGAAAGCAGCTGTAGGTGGGCAGGAAATCCTTAACACAAATTTCAGACACTCATGCCAATCTGTGAGTTAGGATAAGAGAGAAAATGGCAAACCACCTTGGAGCTATTAACCAAGATAAATATTTTGCTTCCGTCTTCAGCATGACAGTCAGATGTGCCACTGAATTTGAATAAGCAGATTTTCTCTTTTGCCAGATTTTTCTCCTTGCTATTCACAACAGCAAGCCACCCCAGTTTATTAAATTTGTGCCAGGTGGCATTTTTCCAAAGCTTGGTATTTCCATGTGTATGCTTACTTACTTTCTGGAGACCAAGAGATAAATTTTATTGACAGCAAATCATCTACCTGCAGCTCAAGGAGCAGGCATATAATTCTGGGACTAATTCTGTTAGCACTCAGAAAGGTGATAGACAGTACAGTTAATGGTTTACTGGTGATCTTAACTGAAACCCAACAAGCCAGCATGATGTATACTCTGTGATGCCAAAGAAAGGGAAGCTGGGAGGGAAAATTTTTTTAACAAAGGCTTAAATATGAAGTTGAAAAAAGGAAATAAGAGAGCTGAATGAGATGAGACACTAGCTGTGCAGTTTGCAGGGGAACAACAGGTTTTCTCTTCAAAAACCCAATCATTTGTGAAGCTACTGTGCTGTCTCCTTAAGCCTTCGACTCTCTTTTATAGCTTTTACCACTAACTCTACTTAATGACTGGCAAATGTGAAGAGTGATGCCATTCAAAAGCAGGATGTTAGGAGGTGCTGTGAAATTCTGTCTCTCATCCCTTGATGCTGTAGTCATCAGCTGGTGAATGTGTTTTATGTAAGCTAGCTGGTGATTCCTTGTCTCTTGAATGGTCTTCCTTTCATTGTTTTGTATGTACTGTATATGGTTTAGAAGACATCTACTAAAAGTTACACCTCCTTTGAAAACAACTGTAGCAGTTTAACTGTGAATTGCTTTATTTTTTGCTCTTTATTCCCTCACTCCAAGATTCTATAGTCTTATTGATCTTTATGTCAATGAATCATTATGTTGTTGCAAGTCCACTCATATTTTGTTGCTGTAGAAGTACTGCTTCTTCCTTTTTTAAGAAATTATACTCCACTTGCAGGGGAGGGGTGCTGGAGGAGGAGGGAAGGGGGAAAAACACAAGAGATTTCATTGAGTTTACAATCAATGAAACTTGATCTTACCCACTGTTTAATTGGTTAGTTCTTTCAGAGTGTAAAATGGTGAATAATCCTCCCCAGTTAGAAAAACTGCTTTACAGCAGCTATGCACATTTGTATTGATTTGGCCTGAACATTGGGTCATAATTACTATTTAATACATAGTCAGTCATTTAAGAATTGCAGGCTATTTGATCCCGTCATAAATTACAAAATGTTCATAAAGAAGAGTACAAAATAACAGCAGTTACATTAGGAGTTACCCTTTACTATAAGCACAATGGATATGTCAATGGGAATATTGTTTTCTGGTTCCATCAAACTGTCATGAAACAATATATTTTAACTCTATTTGTTTGCAGTTTATGGATTTTGAAACTGAGCTAAAGAAGATACAAAAAAAGAAAGAAAGAAAGAAGTGGAGTCTATCTGTACTGCAGACTTCTTGTTTTATAGCTCATTCCTCCTCCCAGGGTATCTTTTGAATTATAAATATTTTGGGGCCTTGGGGACATCTACATTTGTCTTTTATTCCACTGTCTACCTCAGATCTAGCATGGACAAAATCAAATCACCCCATGGTCATTTAAGACAGTGGAAGTTCTTGAATCTCCTGAGGATGTGTTCTGTTTCTATTTTTCTCTCCATCAAGCTGTAGCCTAAATGCACACTCTTATGCAGCTCTAAGATGATGATGATGACTATAAGCAAAATCATTGTAAATGTAATGGGCCCTCTTCTTTTTTCATGACTCTAATACACCCTCAATTTTATAACTAAATACTGAGGAACTGAAAGCAAACCAAAATACTCTCTTAGAATAATGATCTCTGACTTCCTGTCTCTGTAAAACCCTAGTCCCCAGGAAAACATACTAATTGTATCTTGCAGCTTATACCTTACACAGGTTTTTATATATCTTTTTTTCTGTAACCACAACTATCAATACAATTTAGACTGTATTTGACATTTTGAACCATTCTGGCAAACAAACAGTGGTTGGAACATCATTGTAATTCCTCTCCCTGCACAGTTTGTTCAGATGACTTTGCTGGGATGAGGTATTAATCCCTCAGCACAATCCTCAAACACATTTCACTTCCATTAAATTCAGCACATATTACCACAGCCCTACCTTTGTGGCAAAAATCTACCTCAAAGCAAGGTCCAAAGGTAACAGGGAGCCTTTTGACAACATTATCTTTAGCAGCTCATGATGAGTGGAAGCCTGATGACACACTGGGGAGGAAGAGAAAAAGACACTGGAGAGCATGCCACGAGTGTGGAGTGGAGAGGAGACATAATTCACAGTTTCATAGCACAAGCTAATTCTACCAGCATATATTATTGGGAACTAATACATTATCATGATATAACTCCTTGTCCTTGAAAAGCTATGCTTTTGCATGCCACACTACAATACCAGTCCTGTACTTAGGAGACCAATGGACTTTACCCCCCACCCAGGCCAAATTTATTTATTTATTTATTTATTTATTTATTTATTTATTTATTTATTTATTTATTTATTATTAGATTTGTACCCCACCCATCTTCCCGAGGGAACTCTGGGCGGCTTCCAACAAGCTGACCAATGCAGCAATAATCAAATACAAAATATAATAAACGGTATTGCACAATACAATACAACAAACAAACAATAGGTTAAAATAAACAATACTAGCACCCTTCGCATACAGACAAAGAAGGCTCAATGGCCCAGCATCTTTAAGAGTAACAATGATAGCAGATGGTGGGTAAAAAAAAAAGTAAACTGAGTGAGTTAAACTTGGTCACCAAAGGCGTCTCGAAAGAGCAAGGTTTTAAGAGCTCTATGGAAGGCCAGCAGGGACTCTGCAGAGCGCACATCACTCGGGAGAGTGTTCCACAACGAGGGGGCGCCACCGAGAAGGCCCGGTTGCAGGTGGTAGTTTTCCGGGCCTCTCTAGGGGTCGTGACCCGGAGTGAGTGCGCTCACGACTGCCGAACTGGTCGGGCCGAGGGTGATCATTGGGCGATCTGCTCTGCCAGGTAGTCTGGGCCCAAACCATGGAGGGTTTTTTAAACTAAAACCAGTACCTTGAATCTGATCCGGTGTGCAATGGGCAACCAATGCAAGCGAGCCAGGACTGGGGTGATGTGGTCGTAGCGATGCACTCCAGCCACCAGCCTGGCTGCTGCATTTTGCACCCGCTGCAAACGCCGGAGGAGAGTCAAGGGCAACCCCATGAAAAGAGCGTTACAGTAGTCCAACCTTGAGATCACCAGTGCCTGCACTACTGTTTTCAGGGAGTCACTGTCCAGGTATGGGCGGATCTGGGCTATTTGACGCAGGTGGAAAAAAGCGGATCTGGTCACAGCAGCCACCTGGGCATCCAAGGATAGCGCCGGATCCAGAACCACACCCAGATTCCTAACCCTATCCGCCAGCTGCAGGGAAACACCCTCCAAGCAGGGGAGAGGGCCTCCATAAACCAACGGGGAACTCCCAAAGAACATAACCTCAGTCTTCTTGGGGTTGAGTTTAAGCCTGTTTGCCCTGGTCCATGCCATGATTGCCCCCAGACACCGGTCGAGGGTCGTGACAGCTTCCACTGCAGAGGTGGAAAAGGAGAAATAGAGCTGCGTGTCATCAGCGTACTGATGACAGCAGACTCCAAAACTCTGGATGACCCCCGCCAGTGGTCTTACATAGATGTTGAACAGCATGGGGGAGAGAGACAAGCCCTGCGGCACCCCACAAGGGAGTGTCCACGGGGCCGACAACTCTCCGCCATGCTGCACATACTGGGGCCGACCCTCAAGGAAGGACTGGAGCCAACTGCGAACAGTGCCTCCGATTTCCACCTCGGAGAGCCGATCCAATAGGATACCGTGGTCGACGGTATCGAAGGCCGCTGACAGATCCAGGAGAACCAACAGGGTAGAGCAACCCCTGTCGGCCGCCTGGATAAGGTCATCTTGCAGCGTGACGAGAGCTGTCTCGGTCCCCCGGCCAGGCCTGAAGCCAGACTGGCATGGGTCAAGGCAATGCTGTTCCTCCAGATGAGATTGTATCCGGATCGCGGCCACCCTCTCGATGACCTTGCCCATAAAGGGGACATTGGCAGTCGGACGGTAACTCGCCAATTGGTCCAATGCCAAGCCTGGTTTTTTAAGGATGGGCTTTTTTACCGTCTCCTTCAGACAGGAGGGGAAAAAACCCTCACTGAAGGAGGCGGTGGCAATGATGGAGGCCCATTCAGGCATGCCCCCCGGCCGCTTTTACGAGCCAAGCAGGGCAAGGATCGAAGGCGGTGGACGTGGGCCGGCAGTGGGTGATTGCCCTGGAGACCTCCGAAGAGGAGACAGGCCCAAACTCAACCAAACAAGGAGAGCGAGGGGGTGTGGCAACAGGGGATGGCGAAGGAGGGCTATTGCAACCGGATTCGAAGCCGGTCCGGATGGCCTCCATTTTCGATCTAAAGAAGACTGCAAAATGCTCACTACTGAACTCAGTAGGAGGAGGCCTAGTCAGACTAGGATTGGTGAGGTCCCGGACCACCTGGAAGAGTTCTGCCTGGCGGTTCGAGGCCTCACCAATTCTCAGGGAGTAATAAGATGTTTTAACCTCCTGATCGCCCGAGAGTAGCGCCTAGTCTGGATGACAACTGCAGTCCCTTTAAATGCCATCCGGCTCCTCCTCCAGCTGCTCTCCAGCCTCCTCCGTTCCCGCTTCATCGCTCTTAGCTCCGCCGTGAACCATGGTGAAGGTCAAGCTCTGCGACGGAGGAGACGCTTGGGGGCGATCCGTTCAATGACGCGGGAAGCTGTTTCAAACCATTGATCAGCCGCGGTCTTGGCCAGATCATCAGCCAACCCACCAGGAAGCTCCCTGAGGGCTTCACGGAACCGTGCCGGATCCAGAAGGCTCTGGGGATGAGCCCAAACAAGGGGCTGAGGGTCCCTGCGGGGAGGAGCCGCAACTGACAAGGGAAAAGACAGCAGGTGGTGATCTGACCATGACACAGGAAGGGAGACAATGTCCCCCACCTCCAGAGTGGAACCCCCCGACATGGAGGTAAATACCAGGTCAAGGATGTGCCCAGACCTGTGGGTGGGGCATAAAATGTGCTGGGATAGGCTCATGGAGGTCATGGACTCCATGAATTCCAGAGCTGCACCAGACAGTCCACCACCAGCGTGCACATTGAAGTCCCCAACAACCAAAAGGCGAGGGGACTTCAACAGTGCTGCAGCGATGAACTCCGAGAGTTCTGGTAGGGATTGGTCTGGGTTGCAGGGAGCGCGGTAGCCCAGTACAATGCCAAATCTGTCCCACTGACCCACCAACAGGTGAAGGCACTCTAACCCTGGCCTAACCAATGTCGAGGCCCTGCTGACAAAAAGAGAGTCCCTGTACACAATGGCAACTCCCCCCTTCTGACCCTCCAACCTGCCTACGCCCTGGACCAAGAACCCCGGAGGGCACAGCTGAGTGAGCGAGGCCCCACCCTCTGCACCCACTCAGGTCTCGGTAATACAGGCCAGGTCTGCCCTCCCATCAAAGATGGTATCGTGTATGACGGTGGTCTTATTGTGGACCGACCTGGCATTCATAAGGAGGCAGGACAGGTTGGAGGCACTGGTGGGATGGCTCCTGGATACATGACAGTGAGTCGGGGGGTCAGAACGTGGGACAGGCACAAGCTGACTGACCCGGGTTCTTATCACCTGACAAACCCGATGACTCCGAGCGTATCGTCCACGGCCCCACACAGTCGGAATGGGAGTCCCTGCTAACATGGACATAATAGATGAGACAGTATGTTGGGTTGAAAAACTCTGGCCATGCTTTATTGAGTACAATACATCTCATAACAGAGAGAGGGGGCTGCCACCAGGTGGGAACCATTGACCCTGAAGTCTCTGGGAGAACTCGCCCAATGGCATTATCCAGGTGGATGAGTTCTGTGGCCCCGAGGGGGTGCTGTTCCAGAGTGGCACCCCCTCTGTTGGCTGAAGTTATACCATCCCCCATTGGTGGCTGCCACCACAAGGCCAGTTTTTCCCCAATACGGTTACAAAGGCCTCCTCACCCCTGCTCTATGATCATGGTGTCTGCGGACCTGCTGGGTTTGAGGGCCATAACAATTTTGGAACTTCCCAGATGCTTCTGTTCCCTGCCTAACATGTCAGCATGGCCAAAGCCACACCACCTGTGCCAGTGTGGTATAGGCAAAAAAATTCTTGCCACACCCAATCTGGGGGAGCAAGGCAAATATTCCTATCTGGCCCTATACGGCAACCACATTATTCCAAACTAGCTTTTAATGGGCGGTGGAGGGGTGGGTTGCTGTCAGCCAGGGAAGAAAGAGGCCACATGGGTGGCAAGGCCCTGTTATGTAGGGCCCTCGCCCCTCCCCCTTTGTGCACCTCATGATAATGGAGTGTGGCTTTTCTCATGCTACTTCCCAGGGGTGGGTGGGGTGGGTGGTGAAGAGATCCAAGCACCAGACAAACCAGCATTGAAATGGCCCATAGTTTAGTAAAAATTAGCTAGAAATTAAAATAGCAAATGAAGTCCTGGGTACAAGTGGAAATGACTAGGATGCTAAATGATCAGATTGGCGGCTCCGCTTGGGATCTCTTCTCAGGAAGGGCTTCTTTGGCCACCCAGGTGAAAGAGGCGTGAAAGTGCAGCGCCATTATGTAGACTGCGTGGGCGAGGAGCGAGCCCATTTAACCCCCGGGCGTGCTCCCTGCCCTCTGCCTGTGCAGTTTGAGGCTCCCCTCCCTCCCACCCTATACTGTGGATGGTGAAGCTTGCTGGTCATTTTGGGGCTGGATGGGAATTTTTGGCTGTCACTCAAATTGCAGAGTGACAGCATGTTTTCACCCATCCCATAATCCACAAGGCGCAGCTGAGTATGTTATAAACAAAATTTCCCTTATCGCTCACAATGGCGGTAAGCGCAAGTGGTCTGTTAATTCTAGTATGGCCCTCCGTTATGGCCCATTGTTAAGGTCTTGGGCAGCCCTCATGGAATCATATAATAAACACGAACATATTCAAGCAACAGAATACAAGCCAATGTTTCTCCCACATAAGAGAGCACTTGCCATTAGACATGGGCACGACTCGGCGAAATTGTCATTTCTGTTTTCGGTTATCGTTTCTGTTACATAACGGAAACGGTAACGATAATTAAGCCGTCAGAACTCGAACTTGAACCGAAAAAAGAAAAATTTGGTCGGGTTTTTCATTTCCGTTTGTGGCATCGCGGCGATCGCGCAATGTGAAGCACAGAAAAAGTTTTTAAAAGTTTTTTTTTTAAAAAAAACCCGACTCCCAGCCAAAAAAGCAGGCGAAAATATGCCTGCCTGAGGCTTTGCCACCTACCAGAGGGGTGGTTTCTGGGGGGGTCCCTGGCCTTTCCCCCCCTCTTCTCCTGTCCTGGGCTGCTTGCACCAGGCTGGGGGGGGGTCATCCTCGTTGTCTCGCCATGCCATGCGGTGGGGGGGATCCAAAATGGCGACCACAATTTTTCTTTTGAAATCGTGGTCAAAAAACACACCAAATCACCACAGAAACATGTGAAATTTATTTATTTTAAATGCCTGAATTTTAATTGTAGCAGCAGTGGTTTTTTTATAGCAATAAAACATCGTATTGATTTTATTTTATTTTATTTTATTTTATTATTTTTTTAGACCTGCCCATTTGGGCTGGGCATGGGATGGGACCATGCAAATTGTTTGAATCATTCCACCAATGGCATCACCAGGTTTTTGACTGACACTTCTGGATGTCTCGGAGGGCATAAAAAGCTGAGGCACCTTCCAGAAATCGCAGTCGGGTTGAGGGAGGAGGGCTGGCTGCTGGTGCTGGTGTGATCTGATCGAGATTGAGGAGGGAGGCTGGAGGCTTTAGGATTTAAGTTAGGAAGGCAGGGAGGGAATTGAATTTAGAAAATAATTTCTTTGATTCCCTGCAGCTTTGTCTGCTGAAGGGAATAGCAGTTTATTCTTTATTTCTTCTCTGGCAGTTTGTGAGGATTTTTTTCTGATATTGGATAAAGGGGGAGGTTCGACTGGGAGTGGGAGGTGTGGATTTATTTTAAATATATATTATATACTACCATTTATTTTCTGTTTTCCCAACTTCAATTTGCTTGCACACACACACACATTTGGGGTGCAAGCCAAGAACAGAACCTATTCCTAAGTGATATCCTAACTGCCCACTCGCCCATCCGCCCGCGCCGCCACCCGCCTGTGGCCCACGCCGCCGCCGACCCACTCGCCAGCCCGCGGCCGCCGCCCACCCGCTTGCCCGCCCCGCCCCACCCCCCCCCTTGTGATTGCAGGACGCCCCTATGCTCTGGGAAGTCAAATCGCGCTAAATCCCGTTGGAAATGACAAACAACAAACGACAAACGACAAATGGACACGACAAATTTTTGAAATATTACGCGACAAACGGAAACGACCCGAAACGGACCCGTTCCGACAAGCAAAAACTCGAAAAGTCATTTTTTCTGGTCGTGCCCATGTCTAATAGGTATAGCTAAATAGGAGCCCCTGTCAGGTAAATGAGGGCCAACAATGGTTATGAGATTCTGGATGGTAAGAAGGCTCTAGCACCTGCATGCATCTTACCCGAGGCATCATACAACATGCCAGATGAATCTCTTTCTTTCCAATCAACAAAATGTGGGTAAAATGGAATCAGTCCCATAGCCTTCACAGGGAGAAGTGTCTGCCTGAAAATGAGAGTCATATATTCTGGAATAAAAAATACCTGGCTGTATGCATAGCATAGAAAATAACCCAAGGTGAATAATAACCAGTGGAGTGTGATGCAAGTTAAGTGGTGTAGCCTTTGTTTTTTTCATTACTGATTTCTTTTTGTAACTATTTTACATCTTCTGTCTAGTACAGTGACGGCAAACCTTTTACAGACCGAGTGCACAAACTGTGATTAAAAACCCACTAATTTCCCGCAAATTGCCAATAGATCAATTTAACCTGAATACAGGTGGCTGTGAAGGCCCAAGGAAAGGGCTCTGAGTGCTACCTTTGGCACCCATGCCATAGATTTGCCAACACGCGACTAGTATGTATTCTTTACTGCAGTTATCTTTCCTGAGGATTTTATAAGGCTGCATATTTCTTCTTCCTTGGAAGGAAGGAAGGAAGGAAGGAAGGAAGGAAGGAAGGAAGGAAGGAAGGAAAGGGAAGGAAGGGAAGGAAGGGAAGGGAAGGGAAGGATGCTCCCCCCCATTACGTACTTTAAGTATGACAAATGAAGATATGCCAGGGTTGCTGCAAAAATGATTAAAATTTTCATACAGCTGCAGTCGCTTGCCAGTTTATATACAATTTTGGGTCTTTTTTAGTCTGCCTTGTCTCTCTTATGCTTGTTGAATAGAATACTGCATATGTTAAAAAAGAACTTCATCTTTTAACACTCAGATTCCTGTGAGGAGGGTTTGTGTTGTATTGCATACATGTTGTAAACCAACTAGAGCTTCCCTTAAGTGATTGAATGGCAGGGATAGATTGTTTTTAATCAGCATTTTCTTTCTAGCTGTATTTTTCTCAACTTCAGTTGGCATTTTATTCTGTGGTTTGTTAATAATAATAATAATAATAATAATAATAATAATAATAATAATAATAATAATAATAATAATAATAATAATAATAATAATAATAATAATAATAATAATAATCAACGTTGGGACTTCCGAATACAGACAGATAGGGTTTTGGAGCATAATACCCCAGATATTGTGATTGTGGAGGAGAAAAAAGTGTGGATCATTGATGTTGCTATACCAGGAGATAGTAGAGTCACAGAGAAACAACTTGAAAAAATTACCCGATATCAGGATCTCAAAATTGAACTTCAGAGACTCTGGCATAAACCGGTACAGGTGGTCCCAGTGGTAATTGGCACACTGGGTGCAGTCCCCAAAGAGCTAAGCAAGTATTTAGAAGAAATTGGAGTTGACAAAGTCACCATCAGTCAGATGCAGAAAGCCACCTTACTGGGATCTGCTCGCATAATTCGCCGATACATCACTGAGTCCTAAACGCTTGGGAAGTGTTTGACTAGTGATTGGTAATATAAAATCCAGCGTAGATAGCTGTGTGGTTAATTTAATAATAATAATAATAATAATAATAATAATAATAATAATAATAATAACCCTTTATTGTCAGTGTACAACCTGTGTACAGCAAAATTGACTGAGCCTCCTCCCACCCAAAAGAACAGCACCCCACTAAAAAGCCACTCAATCTCATTTCACTCTTTGTGCTTGATGCACAACTCACCAGCCCCACGAGTCTATCACAAGTTATCACATCTCATTCAACAGCCCACAGATAAATACTATTTTTATTCTGTTGGTACGGCTTGCTATGCTTCTGTATCTCCTACCCAAGGGTAGGAGAGTAAAGAAGTGCTGACCAGGGTGTGAATCATCCCTGATTATTTTCCTTGCTCTCCTAAGGCAGCGGTCTCTGGCGATATCATCCAGTGGACTCAGGGGACAGCCCATGATGTTTTGTGCTGTGTTCACTACCCTCTGTAAAGTCTTTCTGTCTGCAGCTGTCAAACCTACATACCAGACTATAATGCAGCATGTGAGGACACTTTCTATTGTAGACTGGTAGAAGGAGGTCATCAATTGCTGTTCCATGTTCTTCTTCCACTAGAGCCTGAGGAAATGGAGTCTCTGTTGAGCCTTCCTGGTCACCTGGATTGTATTACTTCTCCAGGTGAGATCTTTAAAGGAGGAAACGCTCTCCACACAGCCGCCCATGATGTAGAATGGGGAAAGTTCCTCTCTTTTCCTCTGGAAGTCCAACACCATCTCCTTTGTTTTGCTGATATTTGGTGCAAATTATTTTCTAGGCACCATGAGGATAATTTTTGGACTCTCCCCTGTATACTGATTCATCTCCACCTGTACTAAGACCCATTATGGTGGTATCATCTGCATACTTAATGATTGCAGTGGATGGGTCAGATGCTGCACAGTCATGAGTATACAATGAATACAGGTAGGGACTAAGCACGCAGCCCTGTGAGGAGCCAGTGCTTAGCTTCAGTGAGGTAGATGTGACAGGCCCAATCCTCACTGTTTGTGACCGATCCCTCAGAAAGTCTTTAATCCAGTCACAGATGGTAGAAGAAAGGTCCAAATCAGTCAGCTTTTTAGTAAAGATGCTCAGAAGAATGGTATTAAAATCCGAGCTACCATCAATAAATAGCATCCTGACATAGTTACCAGGTTTCGCCAGATGACTAGCTGCAAGATGAAAAGCAGTAGCTGTAGCATCATCTGTTGACCTATTCCTCCTGTAGGCAAACTGATGTTTATCAAGGTCTAATGGAAGGCATGTCCTAAGATGTTGGAGGACAAGTCTTTCAAAGCATTTTGTTGTTGCAATCACCAGGAATAAAATGTTGAAAAAATCAGGGCAGCTGGATACTGGAATAGTCCTGATACTGGAGTAACGGGAAAGCATTTTGAAACACACACACACACACACACACACACACACACACACACACACACACACACACACACACACACACATGTCTGAACCAGCGGAGACTCCCTCCCTCTGAAGAGGCCCCATTTCATTATTTACTCTAACATACTGATTAGCATAGCTGACTACATCATTTCTTTGTGGCGCAGCACAAAATTCCCCAAATTTTGCATAGGGTGTTGCATAGGAAGGCTACATTAATATGCATTTCTACGTGTAGGTATAACTATGTGTCTACTTTAATTGGTAAGCTTTAGGGGCGCGTGGTTTTGCTGTTGTGGAAAATGGCAGCATAGAAGATTAGCTCCGCTCTATGCCCAAACATATTAGTTAAAATAAGCGTGAATACTAGTAAATAAGATAATAGAATCGCTTTGAACTACATAGTTATGGGAAAGCCAAGGAAAACACCAGAAGAAAAAAAGCCAAAACTCACCTCTGATGACGAGGATCAAAGAGATGTGACCGGGACATCAGAGGAGTCCGAGAGCGAAGCAGACATGCCGGGTAAGAAGAAAAAAAGGGAGAGGGCGGAAAAAAGCTGATGCACCTAGCGATGAGATGAGACTGCTTATTAAACAATTAAGAAAAGACTTACAGGATGATATGAAAAGTCTTATTACGCCCCTAACACAAACCCTTTGGGAGGTCAAAGAGAGCATTAAAAAAGTAGAGCAAACTGCTGATGCTGCTTTTGAAATGGCACAGGGATTGCAGTATAGAAATGAACTGGAAAAGGAGTTGAAGCAGTTAAGGGACAGAGTTGTGGATCAGGATAATAGACAAAGACGTCAGAACCTTCTTTTGAGATTTTTTAAGGAAAATGAGAGAGACAGTGATCTGAAACAAATAGTCTTGAACTGGTTCCAAGAACTCTGTCCCGATATGGAGATAAAAAATAGAGATGTGGACCGGGTACATCGAGTCGGACCTAACCAACAACCAAGGATAAGGGATATAATTGTGAGATTTGCCTCATATGCTGTGAAAGAAGAGGTGTTTCGTGCTTTGAGTAACATCAAAGAACTGGCATTTGAAGGACAGAAAGTAGAACTGTATCATGATCTCGCACCATAGACAGTGGAAAAACGTAAACAATGGCGATTATATACGAGAATTCTGCAGGAGAAGAAAGTGAAATACAGGTGGGGTTTTCCCTTTAAACTGATTATCTGGTACAGAAACACATCAAAGACTATTGTTTCAACTACTGAACTGGTGGACTTTTTTGAGCAAAAGAAGATTCCTCTTCCTGAGACTCATTTGACAGAGTTGAAGGCAGATCAGCTAGAGAGAATGCCGCTTCGCTGGAGAAAAACAGAGGGAGGAAAGAAAAAAAACCTTGAAGGATATTGGTGGAACATAGACTGGACTAAGCAACTGAACTTTTCAAGGACAGTGTAAGAGCCGTTATCTGGAAGGGATGATAATTGCCAACATGAAACAGCTGCAGTTTGTTAAACAAACTCCCAGAAACTATGTGAGCAAGTCTATTAGTAATGAATAGAAAATATAACGTAAAAGTAGTTAATAGTTAATAGTTCACGCGTAAATATGATTTAAAAATAAATTAGTGTTTAAGTGTGTAAGTAGTTAATTAAAAATAATAAGAGAAGTGAATATTGTAGAATATAGACATATGAATAGTATATTTGTGAGTTAAGAGAATGCTGTGTTTAATATATTGTTATAATTAAGGGCAAGGGTGGGCTGTAAGGCGGGGTTATCTCAACTCAGGAGTTTGTTTCAACTCCTGGCTCCACATACCCCATTAGGCTCAGCTCAGATTTTATGAGCTGGAGGTTTCATCTCATAGCCTATATTGGGGAGGGGTGGGGAGGGGAGGGAGGGGGAAGCAAGGGAAGAGGGAGAGGGAGGGAATAAGGGAGAATTTAGCAAGACAATTCAATTTAGGCAAAGCATGTGTAATTATAAGGCAAATCATAAAATATCTCAAAGGACAAAACTGATTATTATCGCAGTTTATATAATCCAAGTATGTAATGTTAGATAATCTCAGTATTGTATCGTACAACACAAATGGACTAAGCTCACCAGTTAAAAGGTACCGGGTTATGAAAATGATTCAAAAGCTGGGGGCAGATGTTCTGTTTTTACAGGAAACACATCAAAAGAAGCAAGCAAAAATATTATAAAGCACCCAATGCTAGGAGACCAATATTTTGCAAATTGGACGAATAAATCAAGAGGAGTGGCTATAATCCTCAAAAAAAATTCAAAACTTGAAGTGATGGACCAAATAAGGGATCCTGAAGGAAGATATATTCTAGTAAAAGGAAAGTTTGAAAATACAGTAAACTGCTAACTTTGGGTTCTTATGCTCCTAATACAGGACAAGCAGCTTTTATGCAAAAATTGTTGAGAGTGGTAAAAAAATTTGCCTGGGGTGATATTATTTTGGGTGGGGACACAAATTGTATTTTAAATCAAAAGCTGGACACAACATCCAAAAAAAAAAAGGAAAGTTTCAAGTGATGGAAGCAAAATTGAAAAATTAAGAAAGCTGGTTTAACAGATGGTTGGAGACTTTTAAACCCCAAAATGAAAGATTACACATATTTTTCAAAAAAATATGGCACTTACTCGAGGATAGATCATATTTTTATCTCAGAAAATTTGATACCCCATCTAGAGAGCATGTATTTTGCTCCTATAATAACTTCCGATCATGCAGCAATAAAAGTCACATGGTCTAACAAGGAAGTAAGAAATAAGCCTAGAATCTGGAGATTAAGTTCCAACATATGTTTAAATACAGAAATCATTAAAAAAATAAAGGAAGATATAAAGATTTTTTATGAAATAAATGATAAAGAAGGAATGAAACCTGCATTACTGTGGGACACCCTAAAAGCATTTTAAAGGGGGAAATTTATTATGGAAAGCTCCAGATTAAAAAAAGAACGAAATAGATTGCAAGAACAATTAGAAAATAAGATAAAAAATCTTTCTAACCAGCATAAAAAATCTGGATCAAACAAGGTATATAATGAACTAGCAAGAGCCAAAACAGAACTAGAGGCACTAGACACAAGTAAGACTCAGATAGCAATGAATTATTTAAAGATAAATTATTATGAACATGGGAATAAGAATTCTAAGTTATTATCTCATGCAGTAAAAAAGAAAGCAATAAAGAGGACAGTTGTCTCAGTGAAAACTGAAGATGAAAAAATAGTAACCTCACAGCAGCAAATAGTAAAAACATTTATGGAGTATTATAGAAATTTATATAAGACAGAATTAACACCAGATACAAATATTAAGAAATTTGTAAATACATTACCAGTTAGTCAAATTACAGAGAAGCATAAAGAGCAACTTAACTCCCCAATATCAGTAATGGAAATAAAATCAGTTATTAAAAAATTAAAAAAGGGAAATCGCCAGGTTGCGATGGGTTTATACCAGAATTTTATAAAATTTGGGAAGAGGATATTATAGGGCATTTGTTAAAACTGTTAATTCAATAATGGAAGGTGAAGAAATTCCAAAATCATGGAGAACAGCTAGAATAATAACTATATTAAAACCAGATAAAGACCCAACCCTCCCCTCGTCATACAGACCAATAACATTACAAAATCAAGACCAAAAGATTTTTTCTTCAATATTGGCACAGAGAATAAATAGTTTTATTACTGAGTACATTCACACAGATCAATATGGATTTATGCCACGAAGGCAGATGCAGGATGCTATTCGTAGAGTTCTGAATGTCATAAATACAGCAAATTAAAAAAACCAGAAATTAGCAGTACTCTCGTTAGATGCATTTAAGGCTTTTGATCGTGTAGAATGGCGGTATATGTTCGGTCTTTTAGAAAAAATGAATATGGGTGGAAAATTCATTAATCTTTTTAAAAATTTATATATTGGAGCAGAGGCTAAGGTCCTTATCAATGGACTAGAATCTGATAAATTCACTCTTTGTAGGGGAACGAGACAAGGGGAACCTTTATCCCCAATTATATTTGCAATAGCAATTGAGCCACTTGCTTCACAAATAAGAAAAAATGGAAATATTAAAGGATTGGTGACTAAAAATAAAAAACATAAAATAAACCTTTACGCAGATGACATGCTCCTGTTTTTGGAGGATCCATTAAAAAGCATAGAATCATTAAAACACATATTACAAGAACATTGTTATTATACAGGCCTAAAAATTAACTATCAAAAATCCAAATTGTTATGTATAAATATTTCTACAGCAGAGCAAAAGAAAATTAAAAAAAGTCAAATCTGGAGTTATGCTACTCAACTTTCAAATATTTGGGAATATGGATAACAAAAAGTAAAAACCAATTAATATATAGAAATTACAAAATAGTATTTAATTCAGTTAAAGAAAAAATTAGAAAATGGATGAAACTGAACATGTCAATGCTGGGAAGAATAGCATTAGTTAAAGCATATATATTACCAAAATTTTTATTTTTATTTCAAAATATACCATTACAACCTGAAATTAAAAAAATTAAACTATGGCAAAAAATATGGAGAAGTTTATTGGAGGAAAGGGGAAGAAAATAAGGTTTATAAGCAGTGTTAAATATGGTCAAAGCAAAAAAGGGTGCTAGGAATACCACAATTAATAAAATATTATGAAGCCTTTCAAATCACTCAAGCTATAAAGTTTATTCAGACAGAAGAAATCCCAGATTGGGTTGAAATGGAAAAAGGCGAGGGAACTGGAATAGTTAATACCTATATTTTTACAAGGGAACTAATTAGAAAAAAGGAGCAAATACAAAATCCTTATACTTGTGAGACACTGAAAATTTGGCGTAAGTATATAAACATTTTTGCTCCACCTATATCTCCTTTGTGCCCTATGCTGGATTATCCTAAATTTAAATCAAGAGAGAAATATGCAGAATTTAAAAATTGGAAACAAATTGGAATTTATAGAATAAGAGACTTATTTGAGGCAGGGAAACCAATAACAATTAGACAGTTGGAAGATAAAACAAAGGAAATAAAAGCTAATTGGCTACAATTAATACAAGTAAGAAATTTGGCAAACCAATTATATCAAAGTCACAGACCCATGAGAACACTTACAGTACTCGAACAATACAGTATAGAAAAGGATCGAACTAAAAGAAAGGGTATAACTTCAATTATATATAAACATTTGATTGAAAAAGCATTTGTTAGGGGCATGGGATCTAAAGTAGCCTGGGAAACAAATTTAAATATTAGTATATCTGAGAAAGAATGGATGGGAATATGGAACACACATCCTTACAAATCAATATCAACTAAAGCGAAAGAACTGGTGTTAAAAGTAGCTCACAGATGGTATTGGTATCCCACAAAATTACATAAAATTAATCAAGAAATTCCAGACAATTGTTGGAGGAATTGTGGAAGCAAAGGCACCCTAGAACATATGTGGATCTCTTGCCCCAAAGCAGGAGCATATTGGCAGGAAATAATTAAATGGATAGAAACCCTGTTAAAACAAAGAATTATAAATGAAGCTTTACTATTTTCAATATTTAAGGATGGAAATGAAAAATTATCATATAAAGACTTAATAGCAAATCTGATTGGTGCAGCAAGAGCTGAAATTGCAAAAAACTGGAGAAATGCTCAAGATCTCTCACTACAAAAATTTCTGAACAGAATCTGGCAAATCGCTCTTATGGAAAAGTTGACCTATCAAATTAAAATATATAGAGGGGAAATAAAACATGGTACATTTATGAAAACCTGGAAGCCCTTATTAACATATGGAATTAACACAAAAAATGAGGAATGTGTTATGGGGAATAATTTTGACTGCTGGAATGTAAAATTTTAAAAGAATTAATTTATTTGTGTGTGTGTCACAATTAACTGTGTTGGAAGATGAATTAGTGGGTGGATTTTGAAAAGGATATTGGTGCTATAGAATGTATAAATAATGAGACGCTAGTGTACTGTTATCTTAACTTGTCTTGTACAAAAAAAAATAAAAAATAAAAATTTAAAAAAAAATGGTAAGCTTTAGCTTTGTTATAACAGATAGTGCCCTAATTGGCAAACTGCTTCTCTAATTGGCAAACTTAACTGAGTAATGATAGAAGACAATGAGATCACTTTTTGGCAAGCTTAACTAAGAGATAATAAGGAATAATGAGACAAGAGAGGGCACAGTTTTTAGCCACTATTTAACCACTATCCCCAGCACCCCATCTGGACCTGCAGCTTTGATGGCAGCATCCCAGGCTCTCAGGAGTGACCTTAGCTTGGTGGTCATCCAGGGTTTACAGTTCCCATAGACTCTAATGCGCCTGTCTGATGTTACATTGTTGATGCACACTTTAATATAAGAGAGTACAGCATCTGGGTATCTATGCAGATCTTGATGTTCAAACACACTCCAATTGGTATTCTCGAAGCAGTCCTGGAGCTGACTAAGAACATCTTCTGGCTAGATTTTGACTGTTTGTATAACTGGCTGGATTCTTTTCCTGAGAGGGATGTACTTCGGACATAGAAGGAGTGGAGAATGGTCAGATGAACCTAGATGGGGGAGGGGGATTGCTCTGTATGCCTGTTTCAAATTACAATACACACGATCTAAGATGTTATTCCCTCTGGTGGGAAGTTTCACATACTGTTCAAACTTAGGAAGAACTGTCTTTAGGCAGGCTTGATTAAAATCCACTGCCATGACAAAAGCACCCTCTGGGTGGATTTTCTGCTGCCTGGAGATTACATCATATATCTTAGAAAGTGCCATACTGACATTAGCATCAGGTGGGATTTATGCAGCTATGATAATTATCACAGTTACTTCTCCAGGCAGATAGAATGGCCTACATGTAACTGCCATCAGTTCCACATCTAGGGAGCAGTGTGTGTAAACTACTTTGCTGTTAACACACCAGCCACTGTTTATATAGATAGAGACTCCTCCTCCTTTAGTCTTACCAGAAATACTGTTTCTATCAAAGTAATGAATGACTCTGTTTATCAGTTGCACTGCCTCATCCAATACTGCTGAATTTAGCCAGATTTCTGTAATGATTATCACACAACTCTCACAGAGAAATTTGCTTGCTGTCATCTGCAACTCTAATTCATCATTTTTATGAACAAGAGATCTGCTGTTGGTCAAAAAGCCTCTTGGCAGTGCTGGTCAGTGAGGTTGTTTTCAAAGCTGGGTCAGCATACCAGCTCTGCAACTTCATGTTTGCTTCCTGTCCTTACTCTTTCACTTCTGTCGGCACCTCCCCCTCCTGACAACAATCCAAGGAGATCCTGGAAGTCTTGCCATGCAGTCTGGTATACTGTGAGACTGCTGAAACTCTCTGGTAATCTCTGATTTTCTTGCAAGCCTGATGTTTAACAGCTCTGTGCATGAGTAGGTGAAATATGTTCCTTCCACATTATGCAAACACATCCACATGCACAAGGTGCCCAAAGAGGGTCCATATCATCCTCTACAAGAGACCTTTTTCATGGATGCAGTAACACCGGGTCTCCTGCATAGTTGGCAGAAAACCCCCAGTGAAGCTTTTATGTGTAAAATGACTGAAATTAAATGGGGGGGGGGAGCAGCTTGAAGTTCCTTTATTGCCTCTTCTGATTTTGGAGAAGATTGGTCTTCAGAGCAAGTTCACATACTATATTTCTTCTGGTGGAAAAATCTGCATTCATCTCAGTTACAGTAGAACATGGAAGCAACAAGTATTAGAGTTATACATTATTAAACAAATAATGAGTTACATGGGCGTCTATGAAGAGCCACTGTTTCGATTCTACCCACAGGAACTGAAAGGATCAATGATTGGCCAAACAATAAGCACTGGAAGCTGCAAACAGGCATTGCAGATGTGAAACAGTCCAACACTGTTCTGGTTTGTCACTGAGCGCTCAATTGCCTCTGTGTTCTCAGAGCCTCTATATAGATACACTGGAAAAACTTTCCAGTCCACCAGAGTTATACAGTGCTCTGGACTTAACAGCAGCAGCAGCAGCAGCAGCAACAGCAATAATAAGAAAAACAATGATGGTCACCACATGTTTTATTACTTAATGCTATTTCATTACTATTTCTGGCTTGATCATGTTAAAATAAAATTTGATTGCTTCATGTGTTCTGAGCCATCAAGCTGGAAGTGCCTTATAGAAACCCTAACAGGGCTTTCAAAGTAAGTGAGATATTTGTCAGCGCCTGATAGACACCACCAACGATCAAGACTGCATCTCTGGTACAATGCTTTGATAAAGAGAGCAAGTTGCTATCAAAAGCTTAGCTCACATTTTTGTTTTGTTTTAGTAGTGACCAATAACGGTATCACCTAACTTCCTTTTAAGATATTTAAGAAGCGGTTTTATCGGTTCCCCACATCCTGTGAGTTTCCACGGTCTGTCACCCTATCCACAACACAACACTGGGAGTGATTGCTTCCTAGGTGTGCATTTAATTTCAAAGAAAGGTGCTTTGAATGATACCAGTTTGGTCCTTCCAAGAGACTAGAACAGGCAAGAAGGAGCAGAATTATTGAAGTCAAGGAATTACACCTCCTTCCCATGCCAGTAATTCCGCCTCATGAATCCTTGGGTGATATCATTAACATGCTAAAGTAAGCTCTGTGATCTTTCATATGTAGAATAGGCATGCACATGCATATGATTGTCACAGAATGCTATCTCTTTACTTGCATAAATGCTCTCTTTTGGATGTCAGTCTTCTCAAATACAAAAATAAAAAATAACTGATTAATGACAAATGCTTACACATTTTAATAACTGTGCATATCTTCATTTGGGTCACCATTATTTCTGACACTATGTATTACTAAAAGAACTAAGACAGGCCACATACTCTCTTATAGGACATTTCAAACAAAGTCACCTGATCCAAATGACATAATCTTACTGGACAAATATTTTCTACGATTACTAGCATGCCTTTTCCTGCATTGTGCTGTGTTCAGGAAAGGAGATGCAGCATGAGATACAGCCTCCAGCCATGACAACAACTTTGCATATAAATGCCATTCAGTATGTAAGCAGACTGCAAAGACTAGGGGAGAGAAACAGCTGCCTAGAAAATTTGTATACTTACGTCCCAAACAACACTTCATGCTAATTTTGCTGCTCTTGTCCTGGGTGAGGAAGGCAGGTCTCTTTCTGATGCATGTGTTACAACTATGTGGTTAACATAGGAAGTGGTCTTCTATAAAGTGTAGCAGGTTTTATCCATTCTTCTCTACGGGATGTTACAGCACTTCATTAAAATGCCAAAACTGTGCTTCTATCTATAAACGTCCCATCTGTAGGTGAAGTGGTGTTCACACACAGATCCATGGCCTGGCATATCTGGTCCAGGTTGAACCTCAGGGTTGCCACTTTCTGGAAAGTCAGGGAAAGTAGGGGAAATGGGAGTTGGTCAGGGAAAGTCAGGGAAACTGGTATGAAGAAAGCGAAAGTCAGGGAAATTGTGATTTGTGGGAATAACTCCCGTGGGAAGCCCCAATCTGCAAGGCTTGGAAAGTTGCTTGCCAAATGTAGGAATTAAACCCAGGGAAGCCTTAACGTTTAAGGCTTGAGAGTAGATGTGGGAACCCAGCAGGAAAGCTTAACCAGCAAGCCCCCCCCCCATGGGTTGGAAAAATAAAGACTCCGACAAGTGTTCTTCTTGGTGCAAAATGGAGCAGCTTCTTCTTCTTTATTCTTGATTCCCCCCTTGCCGCACCCCAGCAAGGCTGTTTTATTGAAAACCACAGCACTACAATACCCATCATCACCTTGCAGCAGGTTCTTAGCCAATCAAAAGCTTACACGATTGCTCAATGCCCAAATAAGGGTATTTCTTTGTCTAAAACTTAGCAGTTCTGAGCATGCCCAGGGATGCATAATCACATAACAAGCTTCTGCGCATGTGTAGAATCCTAGCCTGGGAACTTGATCAGACCATGTAACTTCAGCCAATCACAAAGTGTTTTTCCACCTAAATGTGCAACATATTGTTTTGAGCATATCTAACCTTGACCTGATTAGTACAATAAGCATGTGTTTAAACTTTCCTTGCCTGCTACGTGATTTGCTGTTAATGGCGATGCCACAGAGGCATGCTGGGAAAGATTCTCCACAGTGATTAAAATATATAATTTCTAACTTTATTACTGCAATTTCAAAACTATCCACATTTGTGATGTGGCTTCAGAGAAACTATTTTAGATGAGTTTATGTGGGGGTTCAGGTCTTTCAGCGATGCCCTTCTTCTCCGAATGAATAAATGAGAAGGAGGTGGAAGAAACTAAACATTTTATTGTCCTTTTGTTTTTGGTACATCCTGGTAGCTGAACGGAATTTAAACTGGGAGCCATAGCTCCAACCTGATCAACAAAGGGTTTGTGGGGGTACTGCAATGCTAGGTTTCCAAACAACGTATTATCTCCTTGGTGGAGGCCGGAAACAAAGTCTGACCAGATCAGCGTCTCTGCCTCAGGGAACACTTTATCCTGAGGGACAGGTTCTTCTCCTTTCAAAGACCCATTCCATGGGCTGAACCTGGGGGACCCTTCCCACATCCTCGGCCCCGCAAAGGTACTCATTCTTCTGTCAAAGCAGGTGTTAAGAACATAAGAACATAAGAACATTAGAACATAGGAACATAAGAAGAGCCATGCTGGATCAGGCCAAAGGCCCATATAGTCCAGCTTCCTGTATCTCACAGTGGCCCCACCAGATGCGTTTGGGAGCGCATGAGACTAGATTTCTGTCTCCTGATACCACTCCCCTGCATCTGGCCCTTGAAGTCTCCCAGTTTTAAGCCTGGAGATGACACACATCTCCATCATGGTTTGTAACCTGTGATGGACTTTTCCTCCAGGAATCTGTCCAATCCCCTTTTGAAGGCATCCAAGCCAGATGCCATCACCACATCCTGTGGCAGGGAGTTCCATAGACTAACAACGCGCCGGGTGAAAAAATATTTTCTTTTGTCTGTTCTTACTCTCCCAGCCCTCAATTTGAGTGTATTTCCCCTAGTTCTGGTATTTTGTGAGAGGGAGAAGAGCTTCCCTCTATACACTTTACTCATGCCCTGCATTATTTTGTACGTCTCAATCATATCCCCCCTTCAGGCGCCTTTTTTCCAGACTAAAGAGCCCCAGATGTTTTAGCCTTTCCTCATAAGGGAAGTGCCCCAGCCCAGTAATCATTTTAGTTGCTCTCTTCTGCACCTTTTCCAGTTTGACTATGTCTTTCTTGAGATGCAGTGACCAGAATTGTACACAATACTCCAGGTGCGGCCTTACTATTTTTTTGTATAATGGCATTATAATGTTGGCTGTTTTATTTTCAATCCCCTTTTTGATAATCCCTAGCATGGAATTGGCCTTCTTCACCACTGCCACATATTGCGTAGACACCTTCATGGAACTGTCCACCAACACACCAAGATCTCTTTTCTGATCCGTCACGGATAACTCAGAGCCCATGAGTTGATAGATAAAGTTTGGATTTTTTGGATCTGAAAATCAAGATAGACAATATCCACCCCTTCACCCAAGTCCACATGCCTGTTGACCTTTTCAAAAAATTCTAAAAGATTTGTCAAAGAAGACTTACCCTTACAGAAGCCATGCTGATTTCCTCTCAGCAAGGTTTGTTCTTCCATGTGTTTTAAGATTTTCTCTTGGATGAGGCTTTCCACCATCTTCCCTGGGACAGATGTAAGGCTAACTGGCCTGTAGTTTCCCGGGTCCCCCCTCCTTCCTTTTCTAAAAATTGGTGTGACATCCGCTATCCTCCAGACCTCCGGCACTGTGGCTGTTTTAATGGACAAGTTGCATATAATCGTTAAGAGATCTGCAATTTCATTTCTCAGTTCCCTAATAACTCTTGGGTGGATGCCATCTGGGCCCGGTGACTTGTTAATCTTCAATTTATCAATTCGCCCTAAAACATCCTCTCTTTTAACCAGTATTTGATTTAATTGTTTAGTCAAGAGGGGCAGTTCAGGCAGAGGAATCTGCTCGAGGTCTTCTGTCGTGAAGACAGATGCAAAGAACTCATTTAATTTCTCTGCAATTTCCAAGTCCTCCTTTACCTCCCCTTTTCCTCCCTCACCATCCAGAGGGCCAAATGGTTCTCTGGCAGATTTTCTACTTCTAACATATTTAAAGAAGCTTTTATTATTACCCTTTATATTGCTAGCCATGTGTTCCTCAAAATTTTTTCTTTGCCTCTCTTATCTTCTTACATTTCTTTTACCAGAGTTTGTGTTCCTTTTTATTTTCCTCATTTGGGGAGGATTTCCATTTACAGAAAGACCTCTCCTTGCACTTTAGAGCCTCTCTAACTCCCCTCATTAACCATGCCGGCGCCCTCTTGGACTTAAATGAGCTCTTCTTTCTTTGTGGTATGCACTTGTGCTCGGCCTCTATTACCATTGTTTTAAACAGGCTCCAAGCACTCTGAAGAGATTGGATTATTCTAACCTTCCCCTTGAATTTCTTTCTAACTAGTTTCCTCATCTGAGGGAAGTTTACCCTTCAAAAATCAAGGGTTTTTATGTCTGATTTGCTTGACACTCTTCCTCCAACATGCATGGCAAAGGAGATTGCAGCATGGTCACTGTTCCCCAGAGACTCAGTGACATTCACATTCCTGACCAGGTCCTGAGTATCACACAGGCTTTTCCTGAAAGGGTCAGTCCATGTGCTCAGAGTTTCTCACCCCTGACTTGGGCTGCTGCCTCTCTTTTCATATGTCCAGTTACCTCCCTCTCCACCCGAACGCGTGACTCCCTCTCCATGTGGAGTTGTAGGCAAATCTCTTTTTCGGTTTTATTCTCGTGCCTCTCTTTCACCCCCAATAGGAACAGCCGAGTCAGTGCTGTCTTCTCTGATAGCTCTCCACCTCCTTATCAGGCATCAGCTTTTCCCATGTGCCCATGTCTGGATTCTCCATCCAGACCCATTGCCAGCCTGGAGAGAGAATCCACAGGTGGTCCCTTTTAAACCCGGCCTCCCCAACTGTTGGTGCCTTTTTCAAACTTCCTGCCTCTTCCTTTTCCCACACTTTTAGTCTGGCCAGTTGGGGTAAAACCCTCTCCACCTGCCCCTCGCATGCGTGAGCTTCCATCATGACCCCTCCCTCCTGGGAACAGGGATTTCACTCAGACATCTTCCCTTCAGTGGGCTTTGGAGCAGACAGCACTCTCTCTCATTGAGGTCTTTCAGGTGCAGCCACTCCACAGTTTACTTGAACTGAAGTTCATATCTTGGTGTAATTTTTGGTGCAAATGAAAAACAGATGTTGGTGCAATTAATGTTGAGAAAAGCTGATATTAAATCTCTTACTTTGATAAATATTTTTATAGTTGAGACTTGTGTAGTTGTACAGTGGAGCATTTTATTAAGCCTTGCATTCATTTTTAAACTTCTGGCTGTATTTGAATGATGATCAGGGAAATTGACAAATGTTGGCCAGGGAAAGTTAGGGAAATGAAAAAATATAATTTTAGTGGCAACTCTGAGGCTACCTCTGGTGGAGAGGGTGCTGTCTTCTCAATGGGATCTTCTCATTGATCCCCAGGCAAATCACATCAAGCACTTCACTCCATCAGGAAGCCACTTCTAACAACCCACACTTAATGGATGATGGGAAGGGTTGCAAATGTATGATTTTCACATACCCCAGCCCAGGCCATTGTCCACCTAAGGAGCCTATTCAGGCAATTCTCCACCTAACAAGCCTACACAGACCAGGGTTGGGTGAAAACATGGTGAAAACTATAAATTGGAAGCCTCCCAACTTTTTATCCAACAGCTACTTGCATGAGTAGTGACCCACAAAAAAATAAGTCCAGTTGCCATGACTCAACTCCCAAATAACCTCATCTGGATGACTGAGAATCTCCCCAGACATCATAAAAATTGGGAATTTTGTAATTCCTGGATGTGTATAGCTATCACCGTACCAGGGACTTTTCTTGAGAAATCAGCTTGCTTTTGTTTTTCTTTTGGTCCTTGTAAAGGGAGCATGGATTTTGTATGGTTTTTCACATATGAAAGCCGGCCTGAAATGCACTATTTGTTTAACATCTCTTGCACTCTAATAATGAGCTATCCATAATGTACAATTTGGTCCTATGATGCAGTGCAACGGGGGTTGCTGCTGTTGCTTCTGGTTAAATTATAAGGGAATACAATTGTATCCCTCTTAGAGGGGCTTCATTTATTCTTGTGCGTCTGCATTTGCTTTCTGAGAGGCCCTGGAATTTATTAATTGTTAGACTGGAAGCAGCGGCAGAAGGAGTGCATCCCTAAATAGGCTTGGGAAATCCTGGCATCTGCTAAGGAAACACAATTCGGGAAGAGTGTCCTCCCAGTTTAACAACCCCTAAATTATGCAGCTGTTCATTGCCAGAATTATATATCTCATGCCGCCCTTTTGCAGGGGAAGGAGCAGTGCACGGAGTGAACAATTGCTGAATTATGGTACAATAAGACAGACCTCCTAAAGTGTCACATGCATGCAGAGGAAGATAAGAAAGGGCAGCTTAAGTTCTTGGCATTTAAAAAAAAAAGGCAATCAAGAGTCCCTTTGAATTCTCTGCTTTACTTCTCCCCACTTCATCGACATTTGGTGCCAGACTGACAAAGCATCCCATTCATGTGTCAGCAAACTCTTCTGTAGATGCAGGGGTGTTAATAGCAAGCTGACTCTGCAGATGCTACCATTTGAAAACACAAGTGCTGTGAATTGCAGATGCCTTATTATTTATATAATTATAGTTGGGGGCTTCTTTGGGGCCAATAGAATCCTGAGGCTGTATTGATGTGAGCAGGTCATGTGAGCTGCCTACATACAGTTCTGGAAGATAGAAATCTTTTTATGGAATCACTTCAATTTTAGATAAGGTGTTTAACTTGGAATAAATTTTCCAGATTTCCAGATTTACAGATTTACAGAGCAACGGTAAAAATATAAAATATTACAGTAGTCCGTACCTGACTCTAAGATTAATTGAGCATAAAATGATGGTGGGAAAGAGGAGAGTTGCATTTAACTGTTCTAAAAGAAGTCTCAAGGTTGTTTCTTTGTTGTGGAATTGTGCAAAGGTAGGGACATACTGCATCCTCAGGCATACCTCCATGTGTGCCTGGGGGTTAACCCATCACACAAATACACACACCTTTTCTATTGCTTTTTTAACAGTCTTCTGGTTGTTTCTTGCTGACAGTTCCAGTCAGGGAACTACTAGTTGGGGAAAAAAACCCTGCATTGGGGGAGGGGAGAGAAAAAAAATCCTTAACCATGTAAAGTAAACCACTAAAAATGTGTAGCTATACACATTTAGATACAGTACAGAACACAAGGAAGATGTTGCAATGCTAGTGCTTTAACCTATAGTTCTGTCACTAGATACTGGGATGGGGAGCTGAAATGTACACCATGTTTTTCCAGAAGTGGAAGCTAATCATGTCTGGGGAAGGGTGCCTTTTCCCTTTGACCACCATGGTGCTCTAGGTTCCATCCTCTGGTGCCTCCAGAAGCCACAGATTGCTTTGATTGCCCAGAGTCACCAGAGAGAATCAGAAATAGTCCAGATCTGGCATCTTCTCCCAATTAGGCCTATGATAGTGATGTTATCAAATCATCTCAAGGGTTATCATGTCAGTTGCATCCCAGTCCCTGAGATTTTAAAGCCAAAGTCTGATAGTAAGGACCCCATGGTTCTTTCGATGTCACAGAGCTGGAGTGGGCAACAGGTGACAGGCTAGAGCTGTTTCCGGCTCAGCTGTATGTGGAAAAAGGCATAAAGGAGATCCAGATAAATCAGTGTAGAACACATCTGATCAGGTGTTCTGATAATCTAGAGCATATATAATACAGAGGGAATCTTTCTAGGGCCCGTGCTTCTGTTGGAGTGTCTTGAAAGATCACTGACAGATGAGGATGAACAACAATAGCCGGAAGTGAATCCAGATGGGCACACAGGTTTAAAACCATTTCGCACAAACATCTAATTTTCACTTCTTCTAGAAAACCTAGACTGAGAATAAATAAAGCCCACAGGAAATAAGAGCCCCTTTCATCTGAAACAACTCAGCAACACTGTGCTACTGCAAGGTAACAAGAATCCACATGCTGAGAACAGCTTAACCATATCTGACGTACTTCACTATGAGTGTCCCAGGAAGCAATACATGGCAACTGTTTACATTTGTAAGGATTTGTATCCAGGCATAAAAGGAGAAAATGGGAAAGAAGTACAGTACACGGAATGTAGTTAATGGTTCTCAAAGGCAGTCACCAACCAGTGGGTGAGTTTTTCTCTCACACACACACCATGTATTCTGTTTCTTTGCAGTCTGAGAAGAATGGCAGCTATTGAATGTGTTTTGTCTCTTAGACAAGTACTCCATGGTCTATTTCTTGCTAGAGCCTTTTTTAAGTTTCAAAATAACCTAATACAGTACAGTACATATGTCTTGCCAGTTGTCAGAATTTGTTTCATGTGGCCCATCAACATGAATAGGTACACAGTTTGAATACCATAAATGTGGTTTTAACATATTAATGTTTATTTATAATAATAATAATAATGATAATAATAATAATAATAATAATAATAATAATAATAATAATAACATTTATTTATTATTAATATTAATATTTAACAATGTCTAAAAACAACAGCAACAACAACCAACCAACCAATCAAAAACAAACCTATAACAAACAAACAAAAACAGTAGTCACAGAGGCAGGTCTTAATTTTCAAACCAGATTTCTACAAAAGAACACCCAGTATCCTTACCTTAGGTAGACTCCACGCTGGTTCAGACCATATTTATGAGGCCCATTCCTGCATGATATGTGGTGGCACTGAACTGCATCTGTGTCCACTGTACCCTGCTGGTTGCACAGAGATTAGATTTGAATGGCTTCTGAAATTTAATGTAAAATTAAGAAATGTTTAAAATCAAATATTAAATGACCATGTGAGGGGAAAGGCGCAGACATAGATGAATATATCAAGCTATTCACATTTTAATTGTGGCTTGGTTTGAAGCACTGTAATAATTCAATCTACCTGTTACCTTCTGTCAGATGTATACCAGTGAGGAGTGCTCTTTGTTTCACTTACCTTGAGATTTTGTGTGAAAAGAAATCCGAAAATCTGATTTGTGTTTTGGTTTAGGGGTCAGCTCTACAATGTTTGCAAGTTTCCTCTAAACAGGGGCATGAATGTATAAATTGTTACATGGGATTCTTTCAAATATTGTGATGTGTTTGTAGTTGGTCCCTCTCCCATGTGCTTTTTAAACAGATAACCTGTCAAATTTGAAGGGGGAGCCATCCTTCATAACATGTGTCCAGATACTTTAAACAGATGTTTGAACAAATCTAAATCAGAATTAGCTACCTCTCGATACTTTTAAAACAAACTAGGATATTACTTAGAATTGTTTGTTCTTAGGAAAATGCACTATAAAACTTGTATTTGCTTCTTCTAATCCTTATATGCTCCCCACCGCCATGTCTAAACTATATTTAAGGAGTATAGACAAGAGAAATAACTTAGTATAAGTAAGATTGAACAGTAACATTGCATAACCCCTGACAAACCTGGGATATCTGTATTCCCCAAGCCCAGAATAGTTAAAACACATTTATTAATTTATTCTTGTACTTACTGACTGCCCGATTTTCCCATAGGGAACTCTGGGCAGTGTACAACACATCACCCAACAGCGATTGCCCAACTAGAACCACAAAACAAATCCCAAGAGAAATAAACAGTGAAGGCCTAACAGATACAAATCAATATACAAATACCATATAAAAATACTAAAAAGAAGTAGCAGGTAAAATAAACATAGCACCACTGACCAAGACAAAGTCAAAGTCAAAGTCATTTGCCTGCACTTGCTTTTTATGACATAAGAAGAGCCACAATCAGAAATGTACACAATAGATATTTTTAAACACTAGGGGTGTGTGTGGAGTGGGAGGGAGCTCCTTCTGATTTGCCTTTTCTCTCCTCACCCTCCCATATTTTTTTGTAATATTAGTACTGAAATCTGCCAGGTGCACTTTTTTCCATGTTCTGATTGCTTAAAGCTTTATTTCATTCCTTCCTAATTATGAAATGGAAATAATTTTATAAGGGGTTCCTTCCTTCCTTCCTTCCTTCCTTTTGAGAAATGAAGTGAAATTATTGGCTATTTGTATATGGGAGGTGCACAGAATAAGATGAAACTAAGACCTCACGTAGCTTGGAAATAAAATACAATATAGCCAATCCCAATCTAAACTATCTGAACTATTGTCTCTGTTCTGTCATGTTACAGCAGAAACAGACAAGATACCTACCAGCTTTTTGATTTAATATGATAAAATCTTATTCCCCCCATACAATTATGCATTGCTTCAAAGCTTTAGGTCATTGAAGAAAAGCAAACTAATCTACAACTTCTAGAATTCAGTCATGTTTGTTTCTGCCTTTATTTGCCATGATTACTGGAATCAGAGAGAATATGGAGTTCTGCCCTTGCTGGCTGAGAATAAAACAGACAGGACAGCATGGAAAGGATTTTGGAACCTGTTCCCCACCACCACCACCACCACCACACACACAGCCCCTGCCTGTCACCCATCTGCCTTGAAGGTAATACAGTTGCCTTTAATGACAGCTATTTGGCTCAGTGACTCTCTGGCATCTTATTTCCTATGTGGTGCTAATAGTCACAGATCAATCTCTGCAGTTCAAAGAAATCTTAAAAGCATCAGAGCAACATCTTATTAGACATTTATAAACAGAGGGGTTAAAAAAGTGAAGAATACAAAGTACAGTTGTTCTCGGGAGCCTCTTGGCAGCCCTAAAAGTCATATGGTTCTTTTCTGGACCAGGTTCACAAAAGTCCACTGAAATGCTAATTATAAAATTGACTACCTTCAAATCATGGCTGGAAAAATGATTCCATTTTGGAAACAGCATGCTGTCTTCCTTATTCCTTACTTTGTTTATCTTAACTTTGGATCATTATTACACCAAAAACTCTAATGGATGATTGGTGTTTTAATCAGGTTCTGCAAACCCTGGTTAAGAGGAATCTGGTTAATATTAACCAAAGTTAACAGCTGACTCCTGCTTTGTAAATCACTGTTATCAGAGAGTTTATGTTTTGTGTTCACGGAATCTCTTTGTTTTGAAGCTGTTCACATAAGAGAAATGACACTTTGCTGCTAAAGTTTGGGAAACACTTTTCAAGTTAAATGGATGAAACCATTACCATACGTATATAAAAAGTTATTAACTGATCTGTCCTCTTATGTTTTTCATTTTGGGGGAAAAATGAATGGTTGGGGAGAAGAGTTGTGGGAGGGACAGGATTTCTATCAAGCTACTTACTTGTAGAGTCATGCCAAGGTCCTTGAACTTAAGAGTGCAATCCACAATTCATTTTTCCATTAGCCATAAACTCACTGGTTTTTTTTTTTTTGCTAAAATCAAACAAACATGAAAATACTAATACTCAGGAAAAAAAGGCCAGAGAAAGGAAGGGAGATTACCCCCCCCCATTGATTTATTGCAGATTTACTTAGGGGAAGAAACTATAATGGAACAGCCTGTATAGCTAATAATGCCTTCCCCTTCTAACTATTTCATAAGGAAGTTTTGCACCTGTTTATGGGGTGTGCCACACTTTTTCAGCAGAAATCTTATTCTCCACCTACAAAATCAAAACACTAAAAAATTAGTCACTGGCAATAAACATGGAAATCTGGGGATTCTTTAGCCAACCTCTTCAACATCTCTTCATCTCAAAATTTATCTTCTCCATTGGCTCATATCCCCCGGTTGACCATCCTCATAGTTGACAATAAATGGCAATAATACTTGAAAAGACATTGACTTTGTTTCACTTCATATTACAGGCAAGTGCATAAAATAGTAGCGTGTAGCAGCTGTTTTGTGCTGCTCTTTGGCACTCGTGTGTGTGTGTGTGTGTGTGTGTGTGTGTGTGTGTGTGTGTGTGTGTGTGTTTTTAACTGCTGCATTGGCCCCTTGCCTTGTTTGTAAACATCCAATATGCCTCAAACATCTCTGGCGGGCACTGCCCTCTGCTGCAGGAGATACTGTGCAGGCTGATGCCTTCAGCTTACTTAATCAGTTATGGAGTTTGATCAGCAAGGAGCCATGAGGATTTTTTTTGGCACATTCACCTTTTCTCCCTGCACTTAATGTGAAATCCCACCAATGGAGGCAGCTGTTTTCAGAGTCACAGCAGCATTTTTCAAGTAGCAGCACTCATCCTAGATTGTGTACCTTGTTAATTGTCTAGATGTGCATGAGCTGCAGAGATTATGATATAACATAGCATTGGGATAGCAATTATGATTTAGGAAGATTTGTGGCAGACCCCCTTTTCTTCAAAGAATGCTTTTCACTCTTTATTTTATATAAAACTTGGTTGGATTTAAGTGTAGGGTGAGCTAAAGGAAGAAATAGAATTAATATGTCTTTCTGGAGGCTTCTCCAGACTGGCTGTTTTGGGTATGGGGTGGATTGGGCTACGAAGGATCTGTGAAAGTTGAGGTGGGAGGAAGGAGTGATGTATCATCACTCCCATCTCAACAGCAAATGTTCTCTTGTAGCCTGATCAGCATAAATTAAGTGATTTCCTCCACATGCTGTCAACAATTCAAATACATTTCTGTTTGCCACTGGTGGACTTGTGCCTGAGTTTCCGTTATTTCCTATATTTTTTTTCTGCCCGGCACAGCAGAACATGAGTATAATTTGCACATTACTGGTAAAGGCAATGTAGTTTTTGTCCCGCCTGTTCTGTTCGTGAACGTCCAGTACTCTGGGTGGCTTACAGAATAAGATATAAAAACTCCCAACTTCACTGCATCCCTGCCCCTGCCCCATCTAATAATAACGCAACCGACAAGGAAACACACACACACCATTAAAAACATTTGGAAATGGGTTCTTAAAGGGCTGCTTTATGAGTTCTGTCTCTATTCATTTTCTAAATATCTGACCTTGGAGCTTTCTTTCTCACAGAGATAAGGCTGATATGTTACTGCCTTCCAGCAGTGGGAAAGCAGATGCACGAAGAAGGCATTGGGTGACATTGTCTCATGAAGAGCTGCAGACAATGTCCCTAAATTTCAACAGGATGCCATTGACAGATTTTCTTTCCTAAGAGACAAAAAACAGCTTGGTCATAATGTGTCCAAACAAACATATTGCATTTTCCCCACTGTGGTATTGTTGTTGGTTCACGTCATGGAATTCAACACAATGTCCACACACACAAATGTTCCGTAACATTTTTAGGTTCAAAAATGATCCAAACAAAATGAATGCTCAGATGAGAAATAACGTCTCCCAGTGCTGGAACAAAGACAATGTGGCAAATTACTATAATCTGAAATCATGCCTCCTGCACAAACAACCTACTGTTAAACAGGATACTGGACTTTTCTTTTTGTGAAGCAAAAATATGCCGCAGTTGTTTTGTAACCAGGAAATCAGGAGCCCCTCAAAGAGTCAGAATTAATTGGATAATTAGGCTGTGGCTTTCTCTAGATTAGGTGTAATGATGGGAACTATAGTAAATCTGAAATTATTATTACTTCACAGAGAGTCAGCTGGTGGAAGAAGTCAGTGGTGAAAGCAAGGAATAGGGTTAAAGTGTTTGTAGCTGTTTGCTATACATTCTGCAGTCTGAAAATGCAATGCGATGAAACATTGTACAGACAAAGCTCTGTAATGTCTCTTGTCAGAGTGACTCTGAGAATGACCCCTGTACGTCATAAAGATGCAGGCACCCTATTACCTGCTGAAAGCTGATCTCTTCCCATGGATAGCTCAGTGGCTGAGATCTCTGGCCATGGAGCCAGAGGTGGGGAGTTCAGCTTCCTCCCTGTGCCTCCTTGAGAGGGGCTGGACTGGATGATCCACAGGGCCCCATCCAGTTCTGCCATTCAAAGGTGGTTATATCCAAACTGAGCACAGGTTTTACAACAAAATGGTGTCAGGTCAATGGCATAATACAGTGGCAATCATGTGTCGCCCCAAATCTGATTTAATTTGTTTCATTCTTTGGGCCAGTATCAGAAACAACACTTCTTATCCTGGCTTTAATAATCAATGGGAAGATTTTTATCATGTTCAGGGAAAATGATGTGATAAGAAACTGGCTCTACCTAATAATAATAGTAATTTCTATATTTAACTCTCTAATGCTCCTTTTGCTATAGTGTCCACCTGGTCATTTGTTGTGTTCACTAAAATTGCTTGTGATTGGTTCTGCTTCTAAATCACTTGGAGTCTGTGGAAGTAAATGGTTTATCCACAAATTCAGACAGAGGATGGATAATCATCAGTTTCCAATAACTGTACATTAAGAATAGTTTCGTAAGAGTGAAATTGTTGGCATAAAACCAAAATATTATTGAAGGGTACTTAAGTTTGTGGTTCAAATAAATTGCTGATTTAAAAACAATATCAGCGATATGAATAGCAGAAGCGGGAAAGAGCAGCAATATATGGCTGACATTTGCATTGTTTTTCAAAAGATGGGATTTAAAAGCTGCAGCACATGGTACTGAAACTCTATAGGCATTCTTTGTAATCAAATAACATTTCAAGACTTGAAACTCATTCTCTTTCCTCTTTTCTGCTTTAAAGTGATCCAAGTATGTTTAAATATATCAGCATTGGCACCTGATTTATTTTTCTAGTAGCAGGTGAACTGGCTTAGAAGAAGTCTAGATTACCTCCTCATTGTTACTGAAATAGGTCATACCGTGCAACCTCCTTGTATAGCTAGGGATAGGATGCTCCATACATTACACAGCGCACACAGAACATAGTGAATCAGTGTGTCGACTCTCTGCTAAATTAGTCATACATATCCAGTGCCATGAAAGCAATGTTTCCACGACAGGGTTTTTGGCTTCTCTCTACTGCAACCTCCTGGGAAGGGCTGAAATGAGAAACTGTGGGTTCCATTTTGAGAGAAAGCAGCAGAAAATTGGATCAAAATCACTTGTGCAAATAGATGGACCAGTAGGTAGTAGGGAATATATACTGACATATAGGAATTTTGTTTGCTTTGAGTATCTTTTTAAAAGAGGCATTTTGTCATGTCTGAAGATTGTCATGTCTGAAAACACAGCAAAATTCCTGTAGTTGTGAGGCTTACAGAATGCTTCTGAGTACCTTTGAGCTTCAATGTCAGCCATTATGCTGACTCTCCTAATCATTAAAAGTTAAATGTGTAGATATCACTAATAGGGAAAATTAAGTCACAATATCAGTAAAAATGCAGAATACCGTAATTGTCAATATTTAACAAAAACAACCCACTTTGGACACATTATGAGGAGGAAGGATTCTCTGGAAAAGATAATATTAGGAAAGGTGGAAATTTAGGGATATTGTTTGCAGCCATGCAGATGATTATGGTGTAGGATACCTACATTGCACATTTAGTTCTGTGTCAATTCTGCAATAAAATGTGACTCTGTAAAACTGACGTGTTCCATTTTGGAGTGCAAGGGTTAGGTCCCATGGGTACAGCAGTAGATTATTACTGGATTATTACAGAGAACATCAAAGGAATTCTTAAGTTCTAACATTTCATGGTTGGGAAAAGAGAGAGTTCACCTTGAAGATCTCTACCTCTTTGCACACTGGGCCTGGAAAATAAGATGGTGGGAGAGTGCCTGTGTGAGTAACCATATGAAATCATTAATTCCCAAGGGAAGCAAAAATACGGAAGTTTTTGGAAGCACAAAGTCAAGTTACTCTTTAAAAGTACAAGGAGTCTCATTCCAACAACTAGGGCTATTCAGAAGCACAAAGCCACTCATGTGCACAGAAGTTTTGACTGCTGCAGCCCCACAACATGATGCTGATAAGCTGAGGAAAGCAATGCAGCAGAACAGGCAGCGGCAAGGTTGGCAAAGAGGGTTGGCAGTAGAGCCTTTGCCAAGGGAACACATCCCCCCCCCGGAGGCCTCCAGCTTTTAGAACATGCACGTAGATTCTAGAGGCCACAGCATAAACCTATAAAGAACGGATGGCAACAAAGAGCAACGTCTCATTTCTTTAAACACTGTGCTAAGCATATGAAATGCTGACATAATCAAATATTTTTATCTGTACAAGAAACTTGTTTTTGGTGGCTTTGCCTTCCATGAAAATACCAACCTAATCATAAAATTGTCTCACTACTTTGGTCCTAATGTTTGCAGAGTATTTGCTTTGTGTAGTGTAAATTTTGAAAATTGTTATTTTAAAATTTTTGTCCTTTATATTTTTGAAGCACCATGTGCACTTTGTTTCAATACTAATAACCATTCTATCTAGTCACTTCTTACTGACGGTGACCGTTTTGCAAGGTTTTCCAGCTAAAGACTATTCAGAGGCCATTTACCATTCTTTTCTTCTGGAAGTTTCTGAGACTCTCCAGTTCACCCAAGGCCACACAGGGCTGGCTCTACTCCCTGGAAGCACCGTGAGGAATTTAACTCCATGCCTCTGGCTCTGCAGCCAGATAGCCAAACCAACGAGCTATCCATTGAGCTGCACAATAGAGTACACTATTGTTATAGGAAGGGAATGGAGAGAGTATACTACAGTAGATTTATAGGGTACAACATGAAACTATAATAAAACAAATAGCTTTGCCTGGATCCAGTCCTATAGCAAAGGGAAGGGAAGATGCTGAACTGTACCAGGAGCCATCCGGGGATAGATGTGGCATTCCATGTTTCTGGTACTACTTGTATTTATAAGGTGAAATGAAAAGCTAAGACCTTTTGCACTGCCCCTCTCCATGCATCCACCAGGCCCTGTTCTTGCAAGTGGGGACCACCACATTTAAGACCACGAGTTCTATACACCATGCAAAGTGAGAAAATGCACCATATGAGAAGGTAACATAGGTAACTTTCATTTGCACTAATTCAGAAATTATTGCTATACTGTATATAGAAACACAGTACATTTCACCTCAATGGGATGTTTATGGACAATATCAAGCGCCTAATTTTCCTTCTTATGGTTCTTCATCCTTCATCCTGACTAAAATAGAACAATCCTTTGAACAAAGAGTGTGTTCAAGTAGGGGATTTGTCTCTTACACAGCCATTGAAAATAATTTGTGTGAAGCCGAACATATCGATAGAGGAAGAATATTTAGAAAGAATCCAGCGTTGTCCCTGAAGGCCCAGGTGGCAGCTGTTTCCAGGGCAGCCTTTTACCAATGAAGGCTTATTGCCCAGCCCTGCCCGTACCTAAACATGGATTTTCTCAGGACAGTTCTGCAGGCACTGGTGATCTTGATGATTAACTACTGTAACACTCTCTGCATGGGGCGCCCCTTGACCCTTGTTCAGCGATTGCAGTGGGTGCAGAATTTGGTGGCTAGGCTGGTGGTTGGCACGGACAGATTTGACTGCATCACCCCCATCCTGGCTCACCTGCATTGGCTACCCATTGCCTCCCGAATAAGGTTCAAGGTACCGGTTTTGGTTTACAAAACCCTCCATGACATGGTACCTGACTATCTGGTGGAGTGGCCAGCTTCGTCCCAACCAACCAGAGCCTCGCTCTCCTTATTGCTCCGGGTGCCCATTCTGAGGGAGGCCAGAAGGATCTCTTCTAGGAGTTGGGCCTTCTCAGTGGCCGCCCCAGCACTATGGAACAGATTGCCTTTGGAGCTCAGGCTGGCTGAGTTGCTGCCAGCCTTTAGGAGAGCTTTGAAAACTTGGCTCTTCAGGGAAACCTTGGGTGATCACTGAGCACACATTGGCTTGTCTATCTGTCAGTTGTCTGAATTGTTTCTCCCAGCCCTCTTGCTGGATTTTGTCTTGTATGCCGTATGTTGTTTGTTTTTATTTTTTATTTGATCCTCTGTTGAGTTGGGGTTTTGGACAATTGTTTCATTGGTAATCTGTTGTACACTGCCCAGAATTCCTGAGGGAAAGTCAGGCAGTCAACAAATACAAAAATAAACAAATAAATAAACAAATAAATAAATAAATAAATATTTGGAATATGAAGATTTTTGATAGCCCTTGGGACAAAATATGGAAGGCCATTCATATTTCTGAGTTCAAAATTGGATATGGCTAGGCTCCTCATAAGGTTTTTTCTAACTTACACAATGACTAAAATACTATTCTGTGGGAAATGCCTGCAAGAAGACTGATAATATTACCACCAGAGGAAGACTTCTCTTTAATGTGTCCTGTCCATTACACTAGTAATCTGCTTCATTACAAGGTAGGTGTGGGAGCCTCAGGACAAAAGGAAGAAGTCTTTAATGACCAAACATATCCGCTCTTAATGACATCATCACCCTTAACAGGTTCAACTTGTGCAACAAGATTTGGCTAATTGTAGTGTCTAACAATACAAAACCCAACACTCATCTGCCTACCATCCTGAAGCCTTAACTAACTGATTAGACCCCTTGCTATTCTGGCTAGTTAGGGAAGCCTGGGAAAATGTTCCCTGGAACAGGCCTGATAAATTTATTCAAGAGAATCCACTCCACTCCTGTCATTTGAGCCAATTATCCTCCACATTTAGTTTAAGAATTTTTTTTTTTGCATTTACTCAGTGAAAAGTATTAGCAAACTCAATAAAATTTTATTCATTTAATCTCGCTAGCAGCAGGGAGCGAATAAAGTGAATATTAATCCAACACTGTGGGTGCTCTGCTTTTATTAGCAAATATATCAAAATGTAGAAAGTTCATTTCAATCCCTTGCATATTTTTTTTAAAAAAATATTTGGGATAGATGGGGAATGCAGCAAAAATGCAAATTTGTGATAATGTTCTCCTCAGCAGTAGCTTAGTAGTTAAACAGACAGATGAAGTCCAGGCTATGAGATAGAGGGTGGGGATTTAAAAAGGTGTTCTAGTATCTGTTCTTTCTGAGCTGTAAAATCTGTCTAAATACCCATATTCTCCCAGGGAGAGAATCTGCTGCTTGATCTGTCCATGTGTTGTTGTGCTTGGACCATCTCCATCTCCAAGTATTGACTTTTTGTCTGTGACTGAAGAATGAAATGTGTGAGAAAGACATGAAAAATATAATCCCTATTTATTTGCTAACAAATAAATGGTTTTAGAATCATAGAGTCATAGAATCATAGAGTTGGAAGAGACCTCAAGGGCCATCTAGTCCAACCCCCTGCCATGCAGGAACCCCCATCACAATATTTCCGACAGATGGCCATCCAGCATCTGCTTAAAAACCTTGTAGAAACCTGTTAGGTTTACTTTTCATCACTTTTAAGGTGCCTTCTTGCATTCACAGCATAATATTTATATTCATTCAACCCATAAACCAAACCTTATTTTATACTAATAATGCATTAGGACATGTACAAAAGTAGCCAACTTTACACAGAATAGCTCTTAACTTATGCAGTGCAAAAAGCTTCAGAGAACTGCAGTTGACTTAGTTTTTGTCCAATGTATACAAAGCCATAGATGACAATTGTGACATTATAGGCATACTGTCTCATTTCCCATGAATCATAGAATCATAGAATCATAGAGTTGGAAGAGACCTCAAGGGCCATCTAGTCCAACCCCCTGCCATGCAGGAACCCCCATCACAATATTTCTGACAGATGGCCATCCAGCCTCTGTTTAAAAACCTCCAAAGAAGGAGACTCAACCACCCTCCGTGGCAGCATATTCCACTGCCGAATAGCTCTAACTGGCATGAAGTTCTTCCTAATGTTCAAATGGAATCTCTTTTCCTGTAGTTTGAAACCATTGCCTCGAGTCCTAGTCTCTGAAGCCATGGAAACAAACCTGTTCCCTCTTCAATATGACATCCTTTCAAATATTTAAACATAGCTATCATATCCCCTCTCAGTCTTCTTTTTGAAAGGCTAAACATTCCCAGTTCCCTAAGCCGTTCCTCATAAGACATTTCCTCCAGACCCTGAACCATCCTGGTTGCCCTCCTCTGCACCCGCTCAAGGTTGTCAACATCCTTTTCAAATTGAGGCGCACAGAACTGGACACAGTACTCCAGGTGGGGTCCGACAAGAGCAGAATAGAGTGGTACTGTCACTTCCCTTGATCTAGACACTATGGTTCTGTTGATACAACCAAGAATCACATTGGCTTTCCTGGCCGCTGCATCACACTGCTGACTCATGTTCAATTTATGGTCCACCAAGACTCCCAGATCCCTTTCACAGGTACTATCCTCCAGCCAAGTATCCCCCATCTTATATTTGTGTAATTCATTATTTTTACCTAAATGTAGTACCCTACATTTCCCTCTGTTGAAATCCATTCTGTTAGCTTTGGCCCAGCTCTGTAGTCTGTCAAGGTCTTTTTGGATTTTCATCCTATCCTCTAGGGAATTAGCAGCCCCTCCCAATTTGGTATCATCTGCAAATTTAATTAGCTTACTCTCTGTTCCTTCCTCCAAGTCATTAATAAAGATATTGAACAGCACTGAACCCAGAACAGAACCCTGGGGCACCCCACTGGTCACGTCTCTCCAAGCTGAAGAGAGGCCATTTATGGTCACCCTTTGGGTGCGATTAGTCAACCAATTACACATCCACCTAACAGTAGCACTATCTATCCCACTTTCTGCTAACTTCTTAGCAAGAATACCATGGGGAACCTTATTGAAGGCCTTACTAAAGTCCAGATAAACAATATCCACAGCATTCCCCTCATCCTCTAGGCCTGTAATTCTGTCAAAGAAAGAGATCAAATTAGTCTGGCATGACTTGTTTTTAAGAAACCCGTGTTGACTTCTTGTAATGACAGCATTGTTTGTTAAATAATTGCAGACTGACTGTTTAATAATCTGCTCTAGGATCTTTCCAGGAATTGAAGTCAAGCTGACTGGGCAGTAATTATCTGGGTCCTCTTTTTTTCCCTTTTTGAAGATGGGGACAACATTAGCCCTCCTCCAGTCAATAGGGACTTCCCCTTTTCTCCAGGACTTCTCAAATATTATTGCCAATGGTTCTGAAATTACTTCCGCCAGTTCTTTTAATATCCTTGGGTGTAATTCATCTGGCCCAGGAGACTTAAATTCATTTAATGTTTCCAGGTGTTCCTGTACCAGCTCTCTACCTATTCTATGTTGCAATTCCCATCCTACCTCATCTAGTCTTTGTCCCAGTGGATCTCTTTCTTCCTTTTTGGAGAAAACAGAGGCAAAGAAGGTGTTGAGTAATTCTGCCTTTTCCTTGTCTCCTGTTAATAACTGGTTATTATAGCCAGACAGAGAGCCTATCATTTCCTTATTTTTCTTTTTGCTGCAGACATAACTAAAGAAACCCCTTTTTACTATCTTTAATCTCTCTGGCAAGTCTAAGTTCGTTTTGCGCTTTAGCTTTTTTTACCATCCCCTGCATATATTAGCTGTTTGCTTATATTCCTCTTTGGTGCATTTCCCATTTTTCCATTCCTTGTACTTATTTTTCTTTATAGTTAGCTGAGTTGAAAGTTCTTTAGTAAACCATTGCGGTTTCTTTAGACCTCTCCTATATTTTCTTCTTGTTGGAACAGTTTTAAATTGTGCCTTTACTATCTCGCTTTTCAGGAACTCCCATCCATCTTGGACTCCCTTCTCTTTCAGTGTGTCGGTCCATGGAATCACAGCCAATAATTCCCTAAGTTTACAAAAATTGGCTTTGTTAAAGTCCAGGATTCTTGTCTGACTATGCTTAGCTTCACCTTCCAACTGTATAACAAATTCCAAGAGAGCATGGTCACTTTTACCTAATGATCCCACCACTTTGACCCCATTTACAAGGCCCTCCTTATTGGTTAAGACCAGATCTAAAATGCTTTTGCCACTTGTTGCCTCCTCTACCTTCTGGACCATGAAATTGTCTGCAAGGGTGGTAAGGAATTTCTTAGACCTTGCATTCTTGGCTGAGTTGGACTGTCAGCATATATCAGGATAGTTAAAATCTCCCATTAGTACTACATCTCTCCCTTTTGACTCTGTGGGCATCTGCTCAAAAAAGGCATCATCCAACTCCTACGGCTGGCTTGCGGGTCTATAATATACCCCCACAGTGACATCCCTCCTGGTTTTTTCACCCCTGATTTTCACCCAAATGCTCTCAACATGGTTCCTCTGCTGTTTATCTTGTATTTCTTCAGCAGTATAAATGTCCTTAATATATAAAGCTACACCTCCTCCTTTCTTACTTGTCCTATTCCTTGGAAATAGGTTATACCCTCCAATGACTACATTCCAATCATACGTCTCATCCCACCATGTTTCAGTGATGCCAATTATATCATATTTATTTTGCTGTATTAGGAGTTCCAGCTCCTCTTGTTCGTTCCCCATGCTCTGTGCATTGGTGTGGAGACATTTGAGGCTGTGTGTGCTTCTTACATGTCCTTTGCTTAACCTGTTTTTCCTTGCACTGATGGTCTGCACTAGTTCTTGTCCTGCTCCTATTTCAACATTTGGGCTAGTCTCCACAACCCCTTCCGGATCTCTACCGTTATGAGAATTTTCTCCCTCCTTCTGCAAACTCAGTTTAAAGCTCTCCTTATTAAATCTGCAATCCTCTTGGCAAAAAGATTCCTACCACCATTGGTCAGGTGCACCCCATCCTGGCCCAATATCCCATCTGAATGAGAAAGCATACCATGGTCCAAGAATCCGAATCGTTCCTGCTGGCACCATCTCCGAAGCCAATTGTTCACTTCCACTATTGTTCTTTGCCTTCATGGACCACGTCCTTCTACAGGGAGGAGAGATGAGATTACCACCTGCCCACCCAGGTCCTTCAGCTTCCTACCCATTTCTTTGTATGCTTCTGCGATATCCTGAAAGCTGCGTTTGGAAGTATCATTAGTTCCTACATGGACCAAGAGAAAGGGGTTAGAATCAGAGGGCTTGATGAGTCTCGTCAGTCTCTCAGTTACATCCTGAATCTTGGCTCCAGGGAGACAGCACCTCCCTGTTCATTTTGTCAGGCCTGCAGATGACCACTTCTGTTCCTCTAAGCAAAGAATCCCCAACCAGCACCACCCACCTCCTGTAAGCATTAATCTGGGGGAGCTGAACTTCACTACTGCTACAACCTTTCCCTGGAGATTCATCATTGAATTGAATTTGAATTTGACTCTATAAAACTGAAGTGTTCCATTTTGGAGTGAAACTGAACTGGCTGTACCATATGTCAGAACCATAATCTGAGGTCATGTTATAGCAGAATGCAGCTTTCTTTTTCCTGACTCCAGACACAGGTACTCTCTATGTTTGGTTTCTATCTTGCATGTTCATGCTAAGGACATCACATCCAGGCCTGGACAGAGTGGAAATGTAAATAGCAATAAAATGCTATTTTTCATTCAGAACTTTGTGAGTCATCTCCTCTAAAGTTTTTAACGTGATTTAAGTGCTGTTTTGGGGGGTTTAGAATGGTATTGCTTTGCTATCTTGGGGCCTTTTCACACGACCCCTAAAATCCACGGCAAATGGCTCCCAGATCCAGAGCTTAAAATTGTTTCTCCACCAGCTCCGGAGTTTACAAAAAAATAAGTGCGACCACGCCCACCTAAGCGCGTCCCAGCGCACTTTTCAAGTACCTGCTCTCCGGGGGTGAAAAAAACCTGATGTGGATGTAACGTAGTGAGTGCCGGGCTCCTCTCGCTTCTGTTCGTTGTTTTTTTGCCCCCGCCCTTTTAAGAGATACTAAGAGACTGGAATGCTGCTGGGATCAGAGCGAGACGGCAGAACAGAAGTGAGCCAGCATTCTTTTCTTCCTTTTTTTCTCCCTCTCCTCACGCAGACAGCAGCCAGGAGGGCGGAGGGGGTGGGAATACAGGAACAGCGACAAACCCCCAAGATCTCTGGTCCGAATTTAAGTGGCCAGCGGATCTTAGGGGTCGTGTGAAAAGGCTCTTGGTTGGTGAAGATACTTTTGCTTTTGAGGTCATGCTGCTGTTTGGCTGCTTGTCAGTGGCATAGCTTTAAAAAGAAACTGAGAACAAAGATTTACTTAAAGGCCTGATTAAGTACTGCTTATGCGAATAGCTAGAAGCCATAAGGTTTCAAAAGAAGTCACCTGGGTTAGAGATCAGAAGGCTGATAGGTCACCTGATAGGAGCATTGAGCGTCTTAGGAGGGTCAAAACAAGTGTACCCCCATTTAAGAAGAGAGGGGGAAGAAGCCCAGACATATAGGCTGGTAGACATGGAGGAAGTGAAGAAAGAATTATCTAAAATTTCTGAAGAGATTAAGGGTCTGGCCCTTGAGATTAAGGAAATTAGGAAAGATTGTCAAGGATTCAAGGATGAATTTAAAACACTCAAGAATGAACTTGCAAATGTCCATTCTGATCTTTCAAAATTTTATCAGAGATTGGATAAAATTGAAACCTTAGATAAACAAAATGAAACAAATGTGAACTCATATGAGAAAGAGCTGGAGGAACTGCGTAAAAAAGATATTTATTTGCAAGGTAACTCCCAATGTTCCAATATTAAAATCATGAACTTTGAATTACAGGAGGGGCAAGATATTAAAAAGGAAGCAATGGCTTGGATGAATGGACTTATGAAGTCACAACATATAGTTGAAGAAGTTATAGAGAGGATCCACTCTGTGGGTTGTCCTAAACTACCACACAGATTAATAATAATGAAGTTTTTTAATTATTTGAAAAAAGAACAATTTTTAAAAGTTGAATGCTCATGCTCAGTCTCAGTTACTTGTATTTTTAAACTATTATTATATTTATACCCCACCCATCTGGCTGGTCTGGGCGGCTTACACCAGTAAAATGGATACACATACTACACTAACAACAAAATAGATAATAACAATCTATATAATTTCACTTGCTTGCTTGCTTGCTTGCTTGCTTACTTACTTACTTACTTACTTACTTACTTACTTACTTACTTACTTACTTACTTACTTACTTAGAGTTATATACCACAGCCATCTAACCCAATGGCTACTCTGGGCAGTTTGCCAAGTGAAGAATACAAACTATAAAACACATACAGTAAATATATACAAATAAAAAATTGTGCTGAAGTTTCTGCTCATTCCCTTTTGGCTTTTTACACTCTTTCCTGTTGAGATTTGCCATTGTGTTGACTAATACCCATACTACAGACAACATTGTGGTGGTAGGTTAGGACGAAGATGGTGATGATCAGAAGGATTAATGGGTGAACTCGTATATTGTATCCACCAGTTTTGCTATACTGCACTCTGCACTGGCATCCATACCCTTCAGTCCAGATTTTAAGAGATCATGATGCTAAGCCTAGATTCAGGTATACAGTATATCACAGAAGTGAGTACACCCCCTCTCCTTTTGTAAATATGTTATTATATTTTCATGTGACAACACTGAATAAGTGGTACATGGCTACAATGTAAAGCAGTGAGTATATAGCTTGTATAACAATGTAAATATGCTATCCCCTCAAAATAACACAACTCACAGCCATTAATGTCTAAACTGCTGGCAACACAAGTGAGTACACCCCCTAAGTGACAATGTCCAAATTGGGCACAAAGTGCCAATATTTTGTGGGGCCAACATTATTTTTCCAGCACTGCCTTAACCCTCTTGGGCATAGAGTTCACCAGGGCTTCACAGATTGCCACTGGAGTCCTCTTCCGCTCCTCCATGATGACATCACAGAGCTAGTGGATGTCGGAGACTTTGCGCACCTCCACCTTCTATTTCAGGATGCCCCACAGATGCTCAATAGGGTTTAGGTCTGGATAGATGCTTGGCCAGCCCATCAGCTTCTTCAGCAAAGCAGTAATCATTTGGGAGGTGTGTTTGGGGTTGTTATCATGTTGGTCTATTGCCCAGTCTCCAAATGGAAGGGATCATGCTCTACTTCAGTATGTCACAGTACATGTTGGCATTTATGGTTCCCTCACCACCATGCTTACCTGTAGGCACAACACACTTGTCTTTGTACTCCTCACCTGGTTGCCGCCACACACACTATAAAACATTGAACCAAATAAGTTTATATTAGTCTCAACCTACCTCAGGACACGGTTTCAGAAATCCATGTCCTTAGTGTGCTTGTCTGCAGCAAACCATATGCGGGCTTTCTTGTGCATCACCTTTAGATGAAGCTTCCTTCTGGGATGACAGCCCTACAGACCAATTTGATGCAGTGTGTGGTGTATCGTCTGAACACTGACAGGCTGACCTACCTCCCCTTCAACCTCTGCAGCAATGCGGGAAGCATTCGTTCCATTTCCCAAAGCCAACCTCAGGATATGACACTGAGCACAGGCACTCAACTTCTTTGGTCGAGCATGGAGAGGCCTGTTCTGACTGGAACGTGTCCCGTTAAACTGCCGTATGATCTTGGCCACCGTGCTGCAGCTCAGTTTCAGGGTCTTGGCCATCTGCTTAAAGCCTAGGACAGTGGTGGCAAAACTTTGGCACTCCAGATGTTTTGGACTACAACTCCCAGAATTCCAATGTATTGCCAATGTCTAAGGACTGTGGAAGTTGTGGTCCAAAACATCTGGAGTGCTGAAGGTTCACCACCACTGGCCTAAGTCATTTTTATGTAGAGCAATAATTCATTTGTTCATATCCTCAGAGAGTTCATTACCATGAGGTACCATGTGGAACTTCAAGTGACTAGTATGAGAGAGTGAGAGCGATAACACCTGCTCCCCCTTCACACCTGAGACCTTGTGACACTAAGGAGTCTCATGACACTAGGGAGGGAAAATGGCTACTTGGGCCCAATTTGGACATTGTCACTTAGGGGGTGTACTCAATCGTGTTGCCAGCAGTTTAGACATTAATGGCTGTGAGTTGTGTTATATTGAAGGAACAGCACATCTATACTGTTATACAAGCTGTATACTCACTGCTTTACATTGTAGCCATGTACCACTTCTTCAGTGTTGTCACATGAAAATATATACTAACATATTTACAAAAGGAGAGGGGGTGTACTCACTTCTGTGATATGCTGCATATAATACTGCATGCAAGACATTTTGCCAATTTGATTAAATTTTCATTTCATGACATTAAAGATATAAGCCATACAGTACTACTGTGGGGGATATTTTTCATTATATGTTCCAGTTTACTAGCTGAACATCTGCTGACATAACTTGTACTGCATGAAGTAGATAACGCCATCGGTAGTAGTGATTTATTTTTTGTGAATTAAGCATTCCTGACTTCTCACCTAAAAGCTTCTGATGCGCCTATGTCATCTTTTTCATTACTGAGAGTCTGCAGGAGCCTTGGGACAGAAGTGGGAGGTCTTTAATTGCTGCATATCTCCACTGCCAGGATGAGTTTACCAGCAGCAGTTATTTTTGATAATTGAAGACTCCCCCACCCCATCCTGCAATCCCCATGGGTTCCCAACAATGAAAGAGATTATACAGGAATTTTTGGAAGAGAAGTCAGAAATACTTTTTCCCCCCAAAAAATTACTGCTTCTGCTGACAAAACAAGAAAATTTCAGTCACTGAGAGGTAAATAAATTTCTCCACATCTAGTGTATATTTCTGTTTGCAAATCTAATTAGAAAACATTAAGTAGAATAAAATGATATATGGTAAAATGTAGATTACTATATTATGAGTCATTTTTCTTCACAAAGATTCCTATGCCATTTCCAGTGGCCCACACTGAAAGGTCATTCTGTATACCAGCATTCAGTTAACCAGTGTGTTCCACCTCACCATCTCTAAAACTAAAGGCTGTCCAGAAAAGGCCTAAGACTTTTTTTGCTCCTCAATACATTGTAGTGGCTGGAAAAATGTATTTTTACTAGAAAATCATGTTGATTTTCTGGTGAATGTTTGTACTTTAGGGGTTTCTGTTGTTCCTGCTTATACAGCTAAATTTTTCTGTACAGCAACATTTTCCGTACAATTGTAAAGTGGGTGAAATTAGGAGACATTCATATTGCCAGTGACAATATCCCAGAACAGCAGTTCCCAACTTTGGGTAACCTAGGACTGAAACTCCCAGAAACCTGGACAGTAAAGCTCATGCTGAAGGCTTCTGGGAATTGCAGTCCAAGAACACCTGGGTTACCCAAGATTGGGAACCATTTTCCCACTAATGTGGGACAAAAACCATACCTGTAACATCCTACTAGATGTGATTTTAATCCCTACAATGTTCAATCATGTGGAGACATCCCTGCTTGCTTATTTTACCACTTAAGAAGTCACACATCCTTCAGGTAATCACAGACGTGTCTTTGGCACCTACACTTTAAACCTAGGCAGTATTAGGAGAAGTGTTAAACTAAAAGTAGTCATCTTACACACCTGAAGAAAACTGGATCACCTGTTTACTGTGATCCAGTTAAAGCTTCCTTTCTAAATCTGGTATTAGTCTTATGATCAGATGCTGAATGAAATGTCTTATCTTTTTTAAAAAAAGACTCTTCTCTTTGGTAACACATAGCCTTGTGCGACATTGTTGTAATATTTTCTTTTAGACTACTTGATGTCTTCTAAATTACTCATAAAATTAAGCAATAAAGCATGCCCTGCCCAATCTCTTCAATCCAGGCCTCCCTCTACAAAATAAGCATCCACAAACATTTTTTTAATTTTTATTTTTTTTAATTTTTACAACTTATATGCCGCCCACTACCCAAAGGTCTCTGGGCGGCTTACAATAAAGAATTAAAACAGTTAAAACATCAAATATCAATAAATAATTAAAACAATAAAAACCTTACACTAAAATCATAACACTAAAATTGCCATCAGAGGGCCCATAGTCTATGTTGTATCAATTAAAAAACTTCAGGAACAGGAAGGTTTTTACCTGGCGCCGAAATGTCATCAATGTTGGCGCCAGGCGGATCTCACTTGGGAGGGCATTCCATAGCTTGGGGGCAGCTGCCAAGAAGGCCCTGTTCCTACAAGCCATCCCTCACACCTCCTTGAGGGATGGCTCTTTCAAGAGGGCCCCCTGGCTAGATCTTAATTGCCGGGTAGGTTCGTATGGAAGGAGGCGGTCCTTCAGGTATCTTGGTCCTAAGCCATTTAGGGCTTTATATGTCAAAACAAGCACTTTGAATTGGGCTCGGGCTGCAACTGGTAACCAATGAAGGTTATACAGAATCAAGGAAATCATGTAAATCAAGGAGCAAAGGGGCAAATATAACAATGTCTGTGTACTGTTGAATCATTTTCAAATTTTGCATCCCTCCCATACAAATTAAATTGTAATCATATCCTTCTATCAGCAGAACAGACACAAATGACAGATTACAAAGTAGCTAACAGCACCCCAAAGTATCAACAAAGTCTGCTTCAGAGACATGGATGCCTATCCAGAGAAAGGCGGTACAAGGGGGATGAGGGGAAAGAAAAACTCTGAGAGCATGAGAGGAAGATGAGACCTAAACTGTGCTGAACATAGGGGAACAAGTACCTCACAGGACTTGGAGACTACACTTCTATTAATACAGTCTAAAATAGCATTTGCCTTTTTTGTAGCCACATTACACTGTTGACTCGTATTCAACTTGTGATCTATTACAATTCCAAGATCCTTCTCACTCAAGTGAGAAACAGACTGTTTCTGTGACCTTTCATTGATATTCAAACATCTCCCTTCCTGGCCACAAAACTGCAACAATATATTTATTTTGGAAAGGCCTTTGGATAAGCCTCTTCCATGCATGCTTGGTTTATAAGAAAGTCACAATTCTAGCCTTTTGAAATGCCTTTTTGAGGAATAATGTTTCAGCCCCTGAAGCTTAGATTCCTTCCAAATAAAAATAGAGGGGGCCAATCATTCTCTTTCAAGATAAGCAAGATGAGTCTTTATTTGACCTATTTTAAATCTGGTAACATTAATGGTCACTTGTTTTACATTGGGGATGGGACGTTTCTGTTTTTTTTTTAAACACTCTTAACTTCAAACCTCTTTCCCCAATCCTCCATGAATTTGGAATAGAGCAAAAGCAGACTTACTACATCTATGCCAAACTGGGCATGGATCTGAAGTCTAGTTACAGTGTTTTCCTCCCCATTTTCAGAACTGTCTCATAGAATGTTGATTTGCTCATACAGTGAAGACTCATCAAGACAGATTTCTACACTCATAACAATGACTAGATCACCCTAAAATTCATTCTTTCAGTTGAAGGTACCTTTATATTATGTGTCCTTCTGCCCAGCAGATGAGCAGAATTATGCAACAAATTTAAATGTCTATACTTAATCATTGGGTTAATCAGAACATCTATCACACATATATGCAACTGTATGGAACAAAATGATTGCTATTCATACTGCAAGTCAGCGTACCTTGTAATGCTGCAACAAAATATTGTTGGGATTTCCCCCTCCCCCTCTTTTTTTCCCTATGCTGAGATCCAATCAAAGGATAATTTTCTATCCTTTAACAAAAGGGCTTTTGAAGCAGCATGTTGAAAAGCAGTTGGTCAGCCTGCCAGGAGCTACTTGTTAATTGCAGTAGTGAGTTAATCAATGGCATACGAGTTTCGCTTCTGGGTATAATAAAGTGAGATAAAAGGCCACTCAAAATTTCCACCATTAGGAGGTGGCCAGCACGTGACTGCCATAGATTATTCTTCTTCCACCTGCCAGGTTTTGAGGCAAGATGAATGTCTGGCTGCCACACAGCTATTAGCAGGATAGAAACACAACAAAAGACATTATTTCTAAGGACAATCCAATATAAATATTTACAAAGGTAATTTAAAGGTTTTCTAGGTGACGTGCTACTGTACTTGCCTTCAGAATATTCAGATTTGGAGACAGATGGCTTGTACGGTTTCATCAGCCCTTGCATCATTATCTATTTAAGCAGCAAAGACTGATAAGGAACAAACACTCTGGGTGGGGAGGCAGGAGAGGTAATTGGTGAAATACCTCAGTGTTTGGGGGGAACTTGATACAGAGATCCCAGTGATTTTTTATAGTGAGAAGGGAAACAAATTAATGTAATTATGAAATTAAAGCAGCAGGATCACCTTTAAAGTGCTGTCATCATATGTGGTGATAGAACAACTTCAGAAAATTAGGAGAAAGCCATTGTTTGGTGACAGCAGAAGAAAGAGGTACTTGCAATTAAGTCAATATTGTGCTTTCTTTTCTGTGCAAGGCAATTAATTTTTTTCTAGAGTTAAAACAGGCTGTATGCATTCAAGTATTGCTTCTCATCCTAGCCCACTGATGTTTATAATTTCTCCCTTGTTCCTGTATTGGCAACAAGAAAGTGGAATTGTAAAAAGTAAAAGCTATAGACATTAGAAGTATAATTGAAGTAGAACGGACAAAGATGAACACAAAGGAGAACATCCTTAGCATAGACAAATGGGGTGTAGCCATATAAATAAGTTGTAGAGTACATGTTTTTACCTACAGAAGGTCCTAGGGAACTTCCTTCAAAAAGTTTTCCAGCGGAAACCCTAGGTGGCCCCTTTCCCTGAAGCACTGTTTCATCACGGCCAGTTGAAGTTGATTATACTGGGGTGATGAAACATGGCTTACAATAGGTCAGGGCTATATGTGCACATAACTTCTCCTGTCTCCAGTGAACTTCATATCAGAGAAATAGGTTTGTCTGTTTCACATGACTCGTGACAGTTGGAGGTTGAATATATGAAAAGGGAAAGTGCTCTCACCCCATGCCCTCTGGTAACATTTTCTGGGGTTCTGAAAATACAAGCCTCTATCATCTATGGAGACTCTCCACATGAAGAGGAGCCCCAACCGGCGGGTGGGGGTAGCAGAGCACATTCCCCAGGGACCACACTGGGTGTGAGTATCATCAAAATGACAAAATATTATTTGTTCTATTGTTATAGTGCTGATAGTATTTGTACTTCAAACTATCCACAAAATCCATGCTTGCCCTGGGTGACATAGACCCTAGTTGAAGGCCTGGGAAGATGATGTTTCATAGATCAAGAGAGGGGCACATCAGCCAAAAATTTCATGGGTGAGAATTGTAAAGTAGTTTTACTGCCGGATGAAAGGACTGGCTCATCAAAAACAAAAACAAAGAACAGATCCTGTACTATTTGATCTTTGATGGCTCTCTGAGATGTGTAAGTGATCACTTGATGAATTCTTTAATGCTGGCCCTGCTGCTTGTACTCCATACAACTTTTTAAATCAGTGAGTGCTTCGTAGTGCCCACAACTATTATTCATTCATCTTCACAGAGATTCATGAGAAAAATAGAATATTCTCCCAACTGTAAGACATAAGATTTTTTTTCCTCAGAGAAAAATCACACATTCCATGTGTTGATTCCTGCGCATTTAGAGTCATGAACATGATTCAAAAATATAATAATGGTTAACTCCTTAGTTGCATTTGGTGTGCAGCACCGATGCATCTTATAGAAAAAAAATTCAGCAATAACTTCTTAGAAAACCACAAATTCTTAATTTCATCAGTCAGATATTTTGCAGAGATAAAATTTATAATTTGTCTATATTTTGGAAGAAAGAAAGAAAGAAAGAAAGAAAGAAAGAAAGAAAGAAAGAAAGAAAGAAAGAAAGAAAGAAAGAAAATTGGGGCTCTCAAGAGCTTTGATATATGCTTGCAGTGCAGATTCAAGTAACCCTGAGGAGGGGTCTCAGTAGCAGTTAGCTTCTTTCCTATCCATTTCCAATGCCAATGTAGTACAGCTGCATATAAGATTTAAATTACCCCTCCCCCAACGAAGCTGGAGCTGTTGTGTGTTGTTTCTTTTCAAATATACAGTATGTCTTATTTCTTCAATATGTGATTATATGCTCCTTCACACCAGAACATGTTTACACACATGTTATATTGAAGGAAGGAAATAATTAACATGAAACAAATTATTCTCTTCTTTTTCTTTTGCTTCCTTTGTAAGATACAAGACCTCCAAAAGAACAGCAAACTATGTTAACAGAATTGCAATAAACAATATAAAAATAGAACAGGATCCTCCTAGTAGAGTGGCTGATGATTGATCTCCCTGTGAGGGGGAGAGGTGGCAGTCCATAACAGGAGTAATACCAGTGAGATTGAAAAGCAAACTCTAGACTTGAGTCTGAACGTCAGTCAGAATTCTCTGAAGTGATAACCAACTCTTATCCTTGAACAAGGGCTTGCCTCACTCTGCATCCAATGATCTGATAATAAAATAGTAGAAAACTGAAATATTGATCTTCTCAAAAACCTAGAACCCGGTACCCTGGAACATTGATAACAGCTCAATTGAACAAGTTAAATCATTTAAATATCTAGGGATAATTTTCCATCATCAACTTGACTGGACTCTACATTGAAATTTGGCAATATAACTAACACTACTTCACCTAAATGCAGTTGTACGCTTTCATTGTAATAATGGCAACCTTTATAACCCTGCAGTTCTTAAAGCAAAAATAGCAAAGTGTTCTGTTTATATACCACCCTATACCACTTCCAGTAGTCTCTGGGCGGTTTACAGCTTAATTACTGTATGTAGGCTACACAGTACCCCCCCCCAGCTAGCTGGGTACTCATTTTACTGACCTCAGAAGCATGGAAGGCTTATGTAGTAGCATGGGTTTTAGTGATTTCAGCAGCGATTTCAGCTCTTAGACATAGCAGGCTAGAGACAGCTTCTAGTGTAACAGCTCTTTATTCAGGGAGAGAACAAGACTGGGGACTGGGGGGAGGGAGCTACATTTATAGGAGCCAGGACTGGCTAGGAAAATATACATTTTGGAGGGAACAATTACAACCAATCACAAAGCTGCCTTTTGGCAGAGACCAATAGGATTGAGGATCCAAATGCAGCAACTGGAATAAACCAATAGGCCTGTTCCCTTTGGAACAGGAACAGAAACCAATAGGAATACAGATCAATACACAACAGCTGAGTCAACCATGAGCCTGCTATCTGGGACTGAACCCCAGGTCATGAGCAGTTTTCCCTGTAGTACAGGCATTTAAGCATTGCACCATGGGGCTCTTTATCTGTAAAGTTTTACAGAAAATGACTATGATCCAATTTCTGTATGGCATCCCAATTTGGATCAAAGAGGCCAATGAGAAAGTAGACCTGGCTAAGGCCTCCTTTTTAAGATTTATGTTAGGTGTCCCTAATTAAATGTGATTAAATGATCATACCTTGAGTTGGGTATCCATTTACCTTTGACCATGGCATGGGCTTGGGCTTTCAAATACTGGTTAGGCCTTTGTTATGATACTCTTCCTGGGTCTTTACTGTTCTATCTCTTAAAAGACCCTTTTACTTCTACTTGGGGCACTGTTTTTGTAACTAAACTTCAAAACTTAGATTTTACTTCTGAATCTTTCGCAGATATAGAACTTAACAGAGCTCATCTGATCATAAAGATTACTGGAAGTCGAAACGCAGTCACTTACCTCAGTCTGTTCCCCATGCTATTTTAATTTAACCCCCTCTTTTGGTCATGATCTTCGTTATTTCCATAAGTTAGTAAACCCAAATAAGAGCTGTGCCTTTATGTTAGCTAGATTTAACATCTTTCCTTCTTCAGTTTTGTCTGGAAGATACCACAATATATCTCTTCCTCAGAGGATTTGCAATTTGGGCCACATAGAACCTGACACAATAAGTTACACAAACTCTTCTTGGAGCAAATCCTCTTTGATCTCACAGGCCCTTCTTCAGGATAGTTCCAAACTAATCACTGCTGGGGTGGGGGTGGGGTTTCTAATAGCTTTATTTTTTAAAGAGCAACCCTCTGTGAACTTTAGTTAGCCCTTTGATGAGACTTATTTTACAATGTTCTGTGCAACCATCTAGTCCTCATTTGTGTACTTCTTTTGTTTTAATGCCAGTAAAGGTTTATGGAAAGGAATGAAATGGAAATTACTTGGAGGAGGCCCCAGCGGACCAGGATTGGTGAAGGCTCGAACCACCCAGAACAATTCTGCCTGGCAATTCCCGGTCCCACCAATTCTCAGGGAGGCAAAAGATCTTACAGTGTCCCTGATTGCTCGTACATAGCGCCTGGTCAAGGCACCATGCGATCCTTCCTCCATCTGCTCTCGAGCCTCATCTTACAATCCCTCTGGCTATAGCCCCATTTCCAGCCCCAGTTCAAATTCCTGGTTTTGACTGGTAAAGCTCTAAGCAGTGTGGGTCTGGGTAGTTTCAAGGATGAGATGTATCTGAGTAAAAAGCAGATATTTGAAACCAAGAATGGATCCTCTTGGTTTCATATGATTTTTGCAAGAGATCCTTCCCAAATCCCCATCAGTTCATACATCTCATTAATGTCCAAATACTACACAATAATCATGTGCCTTCCAGTGCATGGCTGTGCAGTGGCACAAAAATGTGGATCCACGGCATGGATCTACTTGATTTCATATGATTTTTAGATTGGATCATACTAAAACCACTGCCCCATGATTGGACCCATCACTGCCTACAGATTGTACACCAAAAATCATGGGTCCACCCGTGCATGGCTCCACAGTAGCACAAAAACATGGAACCAAGCCACAGATTTTTATCCAGGCTTGCCCCAAAACCACTCTCCCATGATTTGGATCCATCTCTGCCCACAGATGGCACACTAGGAATCAGGGGGCCATCAGTGCATGGCTCCACAGTGGCTAAATGATTTTTATCCAGGATCACCCAAAAACCACTCTGCCATCTTAGGCCTCCTTGCCACCCCCAGAATGCACAACAGGAATCATGGGTCTGTCAGCACATTGCTGCACAATGGCACACAAACATGAATCCAAGGCATGGAACCTCGTGGATCTAACTGATTTTTATCCAGAATCACTGTGGGGCTGTGTGCAATCCCCTATGATGGGGGAGTGGTTTGGATGTGATCCTATATAAAAATCAAGTAGATCTCTGTGGATCCATGCCTTGGATCCATGTTTTTGCACCATAGCAAAGCCATGTGCTGACGGACCCCTGATTTTTGGTGTGAAGTCTGTGGGTAGAGAAGGGGCCAATCATGTGACAGTGGTTTTAGTATGATCCAAGGAAAAATCATATGAAATCAAGTGGATCCGTGCATTAGATCCTTGTTTTTGCACCACTGTGGGGCCATATGCTGATGGAGCCCTGATTTTTGTGTGCATTCTGTATGTGGAGGTTGGGCCTATGATGGGAGAATGGTTTGGAGGTGATCCTGGATAAAATCAGGTAGATCTGTGTGGATCCATGCCTGGGATCCATGTTTTTGCACCACTGTGTTGCCATGTGCTCACAGACCCATGATTATTATTGTGTCGTATTTGGACATTACAGGTAATGAGATGTATGATTTGATGGTGATTTGGGAAGGATCCCATGCAAAACTCATATGAAATCAGGAGACTTCACTCTCGATTTCCAAGATCGGCCCTTTACTTTCTTCCCACACTACACTCTTTCCCCTCCAGGTCAAGGGCTGTGCTTGAATATGTACTGTTGTATATCAGTTAAGATATACTGGCTGGAGCTGGCCAAGAAGAAGAAAGTGGCTGACTTGAGTCCAGCTCCAGCTGAGCTCTGCAGGCTGTGTGGGGCGGCACTGGGAGAGGAGGGCACCCCTCCCGGGGCAAAGAGGAGCTATGCCCTCCCAGGGCTGGTCCAAGGTGTGTCTGGTGGTGGAGGCATCCCCACCAGATATGGTAGGCTGATAACTCCCCTTAGCAGCAACCATCTTGCTGTCTGGGCTGGGCTGGGGGCTTCTCAGGTGGTGGAGACTGACCAGAGGCCAGATTGAGCTGTTACTGGGTTGTTACAGCATTGAACAGGAGGGGGTGCAGAAACTGACTTTGTCCTTGGGTACTGAAAACCCTAGCTACACCTCTGCTATGCGGAAGGAATGGCAGAGTGAAGATACCCCATCTGACATTCCCATCTGTCACCAGAGGGGATGACAAATTTATGCACCTAGTTTCTTCAATAGTTAGCAAGTACTTTACAAGGGGACTAAGTATAAGCATTCTTTGAGACTACTGCTAAATGCAATTAGTAACAGTTCTTCTAAATGGATGTATGAAATGTTACCGTATTGGGAATGGAGATAAAAGAACAGTTATTTAATGTAAGTTGCTGAAATGCATATGCAGATGATGCATTTCACTGCTGAAATAAGAATTTAAAACTACCTTCTGACAAACAGTTCTAAAACCGTATATAAACTTGACTAACTTATCAGACAAGGAAAGCTTGCATAAACCCTATACTAAAATTAAGTGTCTTAGACCTTGCTAGCTGTTACTGCAGAAAGCAAACAAAATGAGAAATAAATCTCTTGGAGACTAATTTGACTTGGCTTAAAGGGCCACAAGGATATTTTTCATTTGCTCTGAAACAGCTTATTTTTCATTTAAAGCCCAAACTAAAATAGATGTCAGCTGTGTTTGAACTTGGGTTTAGTTTATTTAGTTTCTGGATGAGAACATGAAATGCAAATAGTTTAATATACTGTCCAAGATCCCATTTATTTCATTGGAAACTCAAGGCACAGAGAGATGGTGGTTCTGTCTCCTGGAATGTGTTATTACACTGTGTATGTGCATGGGTGTATGCATGGGTGTGCACACACCTGTTTTCCTTCCCTCTTTCTTGTGCATTGAATGATTTAATCCCTGCCAAAACCACTGCCTTTTGGGTCAGCAAGGTAGGATTCGATTATGGGGTGGGATGAGAAAACCTAATTAAAATTAAATTGCTGTTGTCAGCAGAAAAGAAAATAATCAGTGTTTAACCTATAGATTAACCTTTAGGAATGTTAACAATATGCTGAAAATACTCTCCTTTACTAGCTGCTTCCTCCATGTCTTTTTCTACAAAATGCCTGCATCACTTTGATTACAGCAGAATAAAATCCAAACACATGTGAAACTGCCAGAAGCTGGCTAGATAATAAAATAAGGAAACATTTCCTCCCACTAACCAACTAGAGTTGAATGTACAGAATTGAATGGTCCCAGGGGTTAGGAGAGAGGTGTGAAGCTTCTGCTCATCTAAATAAAAAGAAAAGAAATCTATAACTCAAAAGGGAAAAATATAAAATGCAAATTGCCCAAGTATAGCAATTTGACTTTAATCACAGAACAATTTTAATAAATACTTTAATACCTTGCTCCCATTAGGTTCATGATTCCCTTGGATTCAAGGAAGGGTAACCTCAGCTGTTTGTCCCTCCTTTTGGCCTGACAGCTCCTCACCACTGACCCATCCTTCTTATTTAACTAGGAAAATAAAGGAACTGGTTGATACTGTTTAAACCAAACAACCTATGGGGGCACATTCCATTGATAAACTTTGCATTTCTGCAAAGGAGCCATTTTAATCCACCTGAATTCGATTCTGAGAACTGGCTGGATTGCCAGTTCCCAGTTCCCAGTGCAGATGGCTGTGAGCTTAGCGCAGTGCCAGAGTTGGGAGTTTGATTCCCAACTGTGCCTCCAAGGAGACGAGGCAGCCTGTGTGCCCTGTGGCAAGCTACACCGTCCTAGGGTGCCCTCAGAAGAAGGGAATGGTAAACCACTTTGGAGTACTGAAACCTAGCAAAGCCTGTAAATTTTACAGTGTAAAGTGTCGCCAGAAGTCAAAACTGACTTGATGGTGCACAATTATTATTATTAATTCAGTATTGGCATGCACATTTCTCAAACCTACTGGTCTTCCTCTATGCAAAAATCACATTATTGTTTTGAGTGTAAGTCACAGAACCTACTGTTTTCTGTCTTGAACTCTGATTTATAGTAGCAGAATGATCTTCCTCTGCACTATCTGTAACACATGCTGGAAAGTTGCCCTATATTATACTGAAGCCTTTTTTTCTCATAAGCCATAGTCCCTGTTCACTCCACTGTAGTGGGGATGTAGGGACCCATGCAAGATTTACTTCCTACATCCCATCTTCTCCTGGAAGCCTCTCAGACCTTCTGCTAACACTCAACACTTTTGTGATAGGGAGCCTTAAAGGCAGAATTCTTGATCATGCAACTCTGAACAAGAAGGTGAACATGCTTACTGCCACCATGACTGACAATTGTGTTAAGCACATAAACATTTAAAAGATTTTGAAGTGGGGATGATTTATGAGGCAGGGCTGATCTGTCTGATCACCCATTAGACCCTAAATGGATTCAGTCTTATTCACAGACTACTGTGAAAGTGCGGCTAGAACATAACACTTAGAGAGTAACTTCTGTATCATGGTGATGCTGTGTACTGCTACAGAAATGGCCATGAACCCAGTCACAAACCAGGAAATAAACTGGTTTGTGTTTTGTGTTGAAATAAAAGGAAGCACTGAACATTTTATCCTCTGCCCTTAGTTTTGCTTCAGCAAAATGGGGTGCCTGCCTCTGCACCTCCACTGTCCCCCTTGCTGAGCTCTAGTTATAAACCTCTGCATTCATGATATCCATCCAGAGTGAGGTCTGCATGGACTGTTTTGCTTGTGGTGGCCACCTTTTTGGGAGGTGCTGCCTCATCCCCAAGAAGTGGGAATGTCTGGTCTACATCCAACAAGAAAGTTTAGGTCTTTGTTGTCTAGACACTGATGACTGTAGTGATGGCTTGGTGGTGTGTATTCAGCTGTAAGTTTATGAGAGTTGGAGTCCAGCAATATCCTGAATAGAGATGTAAAATTTCCAGAAATCTTGAAGCTCAGGAAAAAACATGTTTTTCCCAGTTTAAAAAAAAATCAGAAAAACTGAAAAAAAATGCTACATTAGCAACCCCCCTTTTACACCTCAAAACTGATTATGTTACTTTAGGAAAATTATAGCTATGGACAATTTGACTTGGCATAAAATTATCACAACTAGCATATTAATATAGTGCATCCAACATTTATTACAAACAGACTTTACTTCTTATAAACTAATGTAGCTAAATGATTTGATTTTCTAGAATCAGATAAATGTAAACTCTTACCTTTTTAAATTCAGTTAATTAAATTAAGTATATACTTTTAGGTTCTTTTTGTTGCTCTGTATTTTCCTCCAGTGCTTTGAGGCCTAGTGAAGAGGACAGAACAGAACCAAACATATCCACCCACATGCAAAAACAAAATTGAAACTTTTTTCTTTTTATTGTGACAATAGCAATACCTTCTAACGGAAGAAATGCATCTTGTTCTTGCATTGGTGAGTTCAGTTTGTAACCTAGGACTTGCTTGTCCTCAGTGCACAGAAATTAGATTAATGTGATAATTAGAGATGGGCACGAAATGGAAAAATGGTGTTTTGTTTTCTTCTGTTTCAACTCCCTGCATTTTGTTTTGTTCCATTTCATACGAATTTTTGCATAAAAATTTGTATGAATCGAAATAATAACAAAATGTTTCATTCTATCAGGCGATGACAGCTTGGCAGGAGATGACTGAAAATCAACGGGACACCAGCGGGAGAGCTCCAAAACTGGAGTCCTGACCATTTTCAGACATCTCCTGCCAACCTGTCATCGGCTGGACCCCTTTAAAAATGGCCCAGTCGCCACCAGGTGTTTTCCCTAGTGCCAACTGGGCCATTTTTAAAGGGATCCAGCCGATCGGCAGGATCCCTTTGAAAATAGCCCCGTTGCCAATGCAGGAGCTCCGTGCTGACGACCTGACCATATTGAGAGGGATCCTGCCAACCTGTAATCAGCTGAACCCTTTTAAAAATGGCCCAGCTGAATACAGGTGGGCGCGTGAAAGCAGGCTTTTAAAATCCCCCCCTGCCAAAGCCCGTGCTCCAGCGGATTGGCAGTGGCTTCATCAGGAAAAAAAGCCTACTCTTTCCTAGTGATGGGGCATGTTGGGGGGGGGCATCTGCCAGATCACCAGCTTTTTCCCATAGGAATGTGTCGCTTCAATGCATTCCTATGGGAAAATGAAAAACGAAGTGGACAAAATGGAAATTTTCATTTTGTTTTTGTTTCCTTTTTTATGGGTCCCTTCATTATTCCTTTTTTATGGGTCCCTTCATTATTCATTTTGTTCCCTAATGAAACAAATAACGAATAACAGAATGAATAAACAATTAATTTCCTGCCCATCTCTACTGATAATATGCATAATTTTAGAAATGATTTGGAGACTATTTGAACAACCTGTCTTAAAATATTTTATTCATAATGTTAAAATAAAGCATCCCATATTTCTCTGCCCCCCCCTAATTTTTCCAGTTTTTCGGGGGGGGGCAAGAAGGCTTCGGGAAAAAAATTGGAAAAAGCTATTTTTTTTCAAATTTTTCTGTCCCCCCCCCACAGTCCTTCACAACTCTAATCCTGAAGCCAGCATTTATATTGCCTTGATGTTGCGTTACGAATCACACGGACACAGAGTTTGGGGGTTCAATCATCTGGTGCTCAGGCAGCTTTCCTGTTCGTCTCTCTGTCAGGGTCCATGGATGTCTGTGTGATGTATGAATGTGTGGAGGCATGCGTGTGTGTGAGTGTCTGATGATGATTCTTGTGATGATTCGTGTGATGCCTCGTGTGAGGATTCGTGTGATGCCTCTCCTACTGCCTGAGACCAGTGTTTTATTAGTCAGAGAGAACAATAGATACAGGAGGACGTTTCTCGGTGGGAGGGGAATGCATGCCTTATCTGTGAGACCATACACAGTAAACAAGTACACAATGGCAGAGGAAATACATTCCATAGGTGGGAGGGAAAATGCTCCCTAGCTAGTGAGGGATTATTGATAAGGACAGGAAGAGCTTTTCTGGGCCTGAGCAGATGTATCCTGATATCCTGGTATCTGCTTCGGTCCTGGGGACTGCTGGGAAATAACAGGTCAAGCAGCCCTCCTAGGCCTTCAGTTTCCTTTGTGCTTGACCAATGTTGGGGCTCAGAAATATGGGCAATGATATTACCACATTTCCCCTTTTCTTTTCTTTTAAATATGAGCAAGCTGGCAAGAGCTGTGGCCCTTTTTGCATACCAGTCAGGAGGCACAGGTGTAAACCAACCAGAAATCAGGCACTCATCTGATGCTCAACCCATGCAGGCCCTGAAAGCTGGAAGCCTGAGGTCATTTGCCCCAGGGGCCTCATTGCTTGGCCCAAGAGGAAACTCAACTCCTTATGTACGAGGGAGTGACATGTCTCTGCAAGACAAGCTTCATATATCTGGGCTGAGATGTGAGAATTGTGCCCTAAAATGTGAGGTGTCTTTATGGCTGTGCCTGAGAGTTGCTGTGGTGACATTCCTCCCACCCCCATGTTCATTATGAAGCACTAAGCTAGGGCATGGCAGAAATCATTGGCTGTGATGTGTTATCTAATGTGGGGACCCCTCTGGAATGTTGGCATGCATTTTTTTTCTCCCACCGAGGTACACAGCACCCAATATTCATATAACTTTCAGACATAGAAACGAGCTCCTCATAACTTGCAATAAGAAATGAAATGGCATAATAAGCATGATTGCCTCCCAAGACTTAACAGGTACATGGTACATAGGCATATCTAGCATACAGATATAGATGCATTAACAATAATACTCCAGCAATAAGCGATAGCGTAAGCAATACATGAATACATGTTGTGGCTATGCATGGCAAGAATTTGCAGGTATAGACAGTGAATATTTTCAAATACAATACATGAATACATGAGAACATATAAGTAAGAATGGTCTGTCTATGCTAGGGGCTTACATTTTTGTGGGGGAAAGGTGAAAGACTAGACTACCAATTTTCTCTCTGCTTCCAATGGATGGCTGTTCGCTGAAAAGTCCTTTTAAGAGTTCTTTTGCTAAAAGTTCATGGATCTGGGAAATGTATTCTTCTTCTGGTGGTGAGACAATTCTGCTTGGCATGAATGGTAACAACTCCCAGATTACCCATAGTCCATAAACCTTTGCAGTTGAGAAAATGAGGAATGTATGAGGAATATGAGAATATTCCTTAAATGTTCTTCTGGAATCATTCTGCTGGTAAACTTCGAACTGCCATGGGAGGTTATACCTGTGAGAATATTTCTCTTTCTCTCAGGGTACATATAGTTAAAATCAACCCTTGAGGGGGGAGATCTCTCTCCCTTTCTATTTTTTAAATTTAAATTTGAAAGTCATACCCTGAGAGGAAGGTTTTTTCCTGCTCGATTTTTGGAGGCAAAAGGAACACGATGTGATTTTTTATATCTTTTTAAACCCTGTTGATTGCTTGTGCCCAAAAAATGTAAGGCACACGGGACTTGTAATCTTGCTTTCAACTCTGAAAGCCTGCCTGTCTTCTCTCTGTCGTCCTGTCCTTACAACAGACAGTCAATGATTAAGCTGATTCCAAGCTGACCTTTGTTTATACAAACCTCTGAAGACATTCCTAAAGGAATTACTGGCAAACTGATAACCATTCCTTCTACCCTGTTATCTTGCATGCTTTCTGTGTGTGAGTGGGATGAATCAAACCTGTATAATTCCTTTTACCCCATGAGAATAATGGAAAGATGAGATCTTTGGGACATTTCCTTTCTAAAGGACTTGAAATCTCCAGAAATCTTCCTCGCAATTCCTGACAGCTGCCGCCTTTTGCTTTCCAGCAAACTTCCCATTCTCCAGCAAACTCTTTCTTCTCCAAAACCCGCCCCCTCGCTCCCCCTGAGCTGCTTCTAGTCGATATGACAGAGAGAGAGAGAGAGAGAGAGAGAGAGAGAGAGAGAGAAGCATCTTTGATTTCCAAACCCTCCTGTGGCTTGCAAAAGAAAGAGTGAGGGGACTCTGGCTGCTCATGATTTCTGAAAAAGGACATTGCATTCTCCATGGCTTTTGGAGGAAGAGGAAAAATAAGGTACAGAATCAGATCTTTGAAAAATTGGGCTTTCTCCTATACTTGTACTGACGGTGTCCTGCATTTGCCAAAGCGCACAAAAGGCTGGCCTTTAACTTTGTCCTTTTGGGAAAGGGGTCTATCTTTGGAATTCCCTCTCTGGGCAAATCTGCTTTGGTCCAGCACAAGGCTGAACTCTGCATATGCTCTAAAGCTGGCAGCCTCTGATTCTTGAGGTGCCTTCCCTGGGAAATGGAATTCTGAGTCTTAAATGATTCCACGGCTTGTGTTACTGAGCCGTGGACAAAATTGTGGCCTCTCTGCATTTGTCTGGGAAATCCTTCCCCATGGCTTGGCTCTTTGCTGCAAGAAAGTGACTGCCTTAACTCTAATGCCTGCCTTTGGGGCATCTCCTTGCCTTTTAGAGGTACATTTTCTGGAAGGACAAAATTTTTCCCTCCTCCTTCTGGGGTTTGATGCGATCTGCTTCTTGAGCCTCCCTTTTCTGGGACTATTGTTGATGGAAAAATTTGATTTTAACCCTTCCAGATGTTCTGTTGCTGAATTTCCTAAATCCCCTTGTGGTTCCCTTTTTTGCTCAACCAATTCCTGATTCTGGGACACTGTTCCTAACTGCAGGTCACTAGGTGGAAAAATTATTGGTAGGGGCATCTGGAAATCGGGGGGGGGGGAGGTGAGTTGGGCATTTCCATGTGCCCCCATTTTTGCTCTGCTTTATCACATGCGTTCTGCTTGCCAACCCTGGAATTTTCTGCCTGAATCTCCTTTCCTGCCACTGATTTCTGACCCAGGGGTCACCCAGACTCTGCTCTGAATTCTTGGCTGATGTAAATCTTTCCCTGTCCCACTGATCCCACCTTAGGGACTGTGGGCAAAGGCTGTACTATTATTGGCATGGCTTCCATGGTCTCTAAAGGCCTTAAAAGTGAAGCCAATTCTTCTCCTGGCCTGCATTCCCATGGATTCCCCTCCTGAGTGAAAGCTTCTGCCTGCAGCTTTCTTCCTACTGCTGGTTCCCAACCCAGAGGCTGTTGTGACTCCCAAGACTCTATTTGGAGCTCTTGGCTGTCACAAGGCATTATTTTGCTCCGAAAATTAACTGGCCCTTTGAATTCATTTCGTTCTTCAACCGAGAAGAATGCTCCCGTCTTACCTATTGGGATCCCCTTGGAGGATGTCTGGACGCGTCTCCAAGCCCTTTACGGGCGTAGGGAGATGAGGATGAGCCGCATGCGTGCCTTCTGGCCTGGAGCTTGGTCCTTGTGCCTAGTGGTTCCTCTGCATCTGCCTTGCTGCAGGAGATCGCATCTCCGTTGCCTTCTGGGAATCACGTCTGCATTGCCTTGGGGGAATCACATCTGCCGTTGCCTTGGGGAAATCACATCGGCCGTTGCCTTGGGGGGATCACGTTGGGGTCACCATCTGTTGCATTACGAATCACACGGACACAGAGTTTCGGGGTTCAATCATCTGGTGCACAGGCAGCTTTCCTGTTCATCTCTCTGTCAGGGTCCATGGATGTCTGTGTGATGTAGGAATGTGTGGAGGCATGCGTGTATGTGAGTGTGTGATGATGATTCTTGTGATGATTCGTGTGATGCCTCATGTGAGGATTCGTGTGATGCCTCTCCTACTGCCTGAGACCAGTGTTTTATTAGTCAGAGAGAACAATAGATACAGGAGGACGTTTCTCGGTGGGAGGGGAATGCATGCCTTATCTGTGAGACCATACACAGTAAACAAGTACAAAATGGCAGAGGAAATACATTCCATAGGTGGGGGGGATGCTCCCTAGCTAGTGAGGGATTATTGATAAGGACAGGAAGAGCTTTTCTGGGCCTGAGCAGATGTATCCTGATATCCTGTTTATCTGCCATCCTGTTTGCTCTGGCCTTCTTGCCTACATCAGCACATCCTGGTATCTGCTTCGGTCCTGGGGACTGCTGGGAAATAACAGGTCAAGCAGCCCTCCTAGGCCTTCAGGTTCCTTTGTGCTTGACCAATGTTGGGGCTCAGAAATATGGGCAATTATATTTCCACACCTTGACTTACTAGATTGTTAGTATTCTGAAAGCTCTCTGGCTGAGCCTTGGTTGGGATTTGTCATGACATAGTGTTCCATACAAGAATGTATAAACCAGAAACAAAGCAAAAGAAAGAAAGAAAGAAAGAAAGAAAGAAAGAAAGAAAGAAAGAAAGAAAGAAAGAAAAAGAAAAGAAAGAAAAAGAAAAGAAAAGAAAAGAAAAGAAAAGAAAAGAAAAGAAAAGAATTTATTGGGCTCCCCATAAAATTCCTTCTCTGTTTCATTTAACAGGAAACACCCCATTTACCTTTGGAAAAAAACTGGTGACAAATTACAGAATGCAGAGATACACATGTATATAGAGAAATATTGCTAGTTTGCTTAGTCTGATTGTGGATGCTTTGCTTGAGATGGAAACTTCAAAGATAATGCTAATTTCATTTCATTTGACATTTAGTTGGCAGAAAGCAGTCTTGTGTTTGGGCCTAGTGGTAAGCCCCCCTTCTTCCACCTGTCACCATATCTATCCTTCTTAGACTCTCTCTTTTTCAGTGTGGCAGTGAAGAGAGCCTCCTGAGAGATTCTTTATTTTCCTCCTATTTGTCCTTCAGTGCTCATTTGACTACAGTTTCCTGACTTTTTTGTCAGCATGGGGATCCAAGTAAATTGGTGATTTCCTTCTTTCCTGCTTCTTAATTGTAATCAAGAAACAATTGAAAGTCTATAGTCAGGGTAAAAAAAGTAAATGTGTAGCATTAGAACTGAAGGGAACCCTTAAAAATTGTTGATACTCCACAGTTAAACCAGTCATACATCTGGATTTGAATCCCATGTGTGAGTGCATTGTTCACCCCCCAAAATAGAAGGCTAGAAAAACCAACTGTTTTCTGCTCTTAAGTCAAGCCACTCTTAAGCAGAGGTAACTGTTAAAGTGTACTGTTAAATATATATTACAGACATTTTGTCAGACCCGTGACTGTGTGTGTGTGTGTGTGTGTGTGTGTGTGTGTGTGTGTGTGTGTGTGTATTTTTCCACCGTTCCAATACTAATCAGATGAATAACTACTGCACAGCATCCTTGCTTTAAGAAAAATACTAAGATCACAGAGTTTGCTTTAGTGACACTATGTATCAAAACACATTAGGAGAGTTCAGCTGTCCTTCCCCGATTCATTTAATGAAAATGTGAGAATTTTATACTACTGTGCTAGTCAAGAAGCTGTGGTTTTAATATCTTTAGTTGTGTAAAAAATACCTAAACTTGAGCAAAGTGTTCCATTGATTGATAAAGAGCAGAAACCCATTTGTATTTAGATATATACTAACTGCTGAATGGTTTAGGCATCTGGCTGTGAAGGCAGCAGTTGAGAGTAGACATGGGCACGACCAGAAAAAATGACGTTTCGAGTTTTCATTTGTCGGAATGGGTCCGTTTTGTGTCATTTCCGTTTGTCACGAAATTTTTCAAAAAATTGTTGTTTCCTTTGTCATTTGTCGTTTGTCGTTTCCACCGCGACTTAGCGCGATTTGACTTCCCAGAGCATAGGGGCATCCCGCAATCAGGGCCAGCGCTAGGTGTTTTTGCGCCCTAGGCAGCGAGTGGGGCGGGGGGTGGCGGGGGGAGTTGCAGGCGGGCGGCAGTGGCGGGGGGCCATGGGCGGGCGGCAGCCGTGGGCGGGTGAGTGGGCAGGTGGCGGTGCGGGTGGACGGGCGAGTGGGCAGTTAGGATATCACTTAGGATAGAGGTTCTGTTCTTGGCTTGCACCCCAAATGTGTGTGTGTGCAAGCAAATTGAAGTTGGGAAAATAGAAAATAAATGGTAGTATATAATATATTTTTAAAATAAATCCACACCTCCCACTCCCAGTCGAACCTCCCCCTTTATCCAATATCAGAAAAAAATCCTCACAAACTGCCAGAGAAGAAATAAAGAATAAACTGCTATTCCCTTCAGCAGACAAAGCTGCAGGGAATCAAAGAAATTATTTTCTAAATTCAATTCCCTCCCTGCCTGCCTAACTTAAATCATAAAGCCTCCTGCCTCCCTCCTCAATCTCGATCGGATCACACCAGCACCAGCAGCCAGCCCTCCTCCCTCAACCACATCCATACACCCGACTGCGATTTCTGGAAAGTGCCTCAGGTTTTTATGCCCTCCGAGACATCCAGAAGTGTCAGTCAAAAACCTGGCGATGACATTGGTGGAATGGTTCAAACAATTTGCATGGTCCCATCCCATGCCCAGCCCAAATGGGCAGGTCTAAAAAAATAAAAAATAAAATAAAATAAAATAAAATAAAATCAATACAACATTTTATTGCTATAAAAACCCACTGCTGCTACTATTAAAATTCAGGCATTTAAAATAAATAAATTTCACATGTTTCTGTGGTGATTTGGTGTGTTTTTTTGACCACGATTTCAAAAGAAAAATTGCAGTCGCCATTTTGTTTTTTTTAAAGCATTTTTATTAGAAAATTTTAATATACAGAAGAAAATCAAATTCAAAACATTAATAATGCAAAATCAATCAATCACTAAAGTTAGGCTTCCCTCTGTTCTTCACGTGGTTTTAACGTTATTCATCTCCTAGCCTTCCTTTCTAACAAACCCCTTTTATATACTTATAAAAAAGATTCTAAAAGTGAGTAGTAATCCTTCGAGTTCTACCCTAATCCGGTAAGGGTCTTTAATTCCTTACAATAAGTCTCCATGTAGTTCTTAAATTTTTGCCAGTCTTTTTGGAACCTCTGGTTGTCTTGATCCCTCAGTCTGCACGTCAGTCTGGCCATCTCTGCAAAGTCCAATAATTTCGCCCTCCATTCATCCAAAGACAGTATATACGTTGTATTCCAGTTCTGTGCCAGGAGCATTCGTGCTGCTGCTGTTGCATATAAAAATAGGGTCCTATCTGCTCCTTTAATTTCATTGTCCACCAACCCTAACAAAAAAAAATCAGGTTGTTTTGGGAATGTACACTTTAACATCTTTTTGAGTTCATCATAAATCAGTGCCCAATACTCTTTCACTTTCTCACAGGTCCACCACATATGATAAAAGTCACCTTGTTTCTCTTTACATTTCCAACAATGATCATCTTTCATCCTATACATCTTTGCTAATTTCGTTGGAGTAATATACCACCTATACATCATTTTCAACAGATTTTCTTTTATCAAACTACATGCGGTAAACTTCATGTTCTTTTTCCACAATCTTTCCCACACATCTAACTCAATATTGTGACCCAGATCCATAGCCCATTTTATCATACATTCTTTGACTTGTTCATCTTTTAGGTTCAACTCCAACAAGAAATTATATAATCTAGTCAACAATTTCTTTTTTGGGCCCATGATTATGGTTTGAAACTTAGATTCCTTCTCTCCAAACCCAGACATCCTTCTATCTTTCTGAAAAATGTCATGTAGCTGATGGTACTGGAACCAACCTGTTAAATTCTCTTTTTACATTTCATAAGACTTCAGTCTAGGAACTTTTTCTGAAAAAAATAACACATCTCCATATGTGATCCCCGCTCCTTCTGTATCTTTCCTCTTGGTCGCCAATGCTTCAATCGGGGATAACCACCTCGGGGTGTGTCTCTCTAATAAAGGTTTCAACCGTTCCCAGGCCTGAAATAATGACTTTCTAATTACATGATTCATAAAACTTTTATGTACTTTCACTTTATCATACCAAAGATAAGTGTGCCAACCAAATCTATTATCATGACCTTCTAAATCCAAAAGATCCTCATCCATTAAAGTAATCCAATCTTTTATCCAACCGAGACAGGCCACTTCATAATACAATCTCAGGTCTGGCATGGCAAATCCTCCCCTTTCCTTGGCATCTGTTAATAATTTAAACCTTATTCTAGGTCTTTTACCTTGCCAGACAAATTTAGACAATGTCTTCTGCCATTCCTTGAAATGGCCTCTCCCTCTGATTATTGGGATCATTTGAAATAAGAATAACAACCTTGGTAACACGTTCATCTTTATCACCGAAATTCTTCCCATCAATGACAAATTCAGTCTATTCCATGTTTCCAAATCTCTCTTAATCGAATTCCAAACCATGTTATAGTTATCCTCAAAGAGATTCAAGTTCGTAAGAGATAAATTAATTCCCAAATATTTAACTTTTTTCACAACTGAGAGAGCGGACAGTTTTTCAAATTCTTCACAATCTTTCTTTGTTACATTTTTCAATAGGACCTTCGTCTTATTCTTATTCAGTTTAAAGCCGGCTAAATTACCAAATTCTTCAATTACCTTCATCACCTCAATAATACTTTCTTTTGGATTCTCTAACGTCAAAACCAAATCATCAGCAAATGCTTTTAATTTATATTCCTTATCCCCCACACTTATACCTTTAATTATCACCATGTCTCTCAGTTTAACTAACAATACTTCCAATACAGTAATACATAACAATGGAGACAGTGGGCACCCTTGTCTTGTACCTTTCCCAATCGGGAAACTTTCTGTTATCACATTATTAACCAATAAACTTGCTTTCTGTTCCTTATATATTGCATTAACACCGTTCCAAAACTTTGTTCCCACTCCCATATGTTCCAAGTTCTTCTTCATGAATTGCCAAGAAACATTATCGAAGGCTTTTTCAGCATCGATAAATATAAAAGCAGCTTGTTTCTCCTTCCTGACTTCTAGATATTCTATTATATCAATTACATTTCTCATATTATCTTTCATCTGTCTGCCAGGGAGAAACCCCGTTTGGTCTTTGTGTAGCAATTCATTTAAAACCCTTTTTAATCTATTGGCCAAAACATCAGCAAATAATTTATAATCTCCGTTCAAAAGGGAAATGGGCCTATAATTTTTGACATCTGTCACATCTGAATTCTCCTTTGGGATCAGTGTTATATACACCTCCTTCCAGGTATTGGGTATAACTCCTTTTTCTAAAACTTCATTCATCATCTCCACCATTATTGGTAACATTTCTTCTGACAATTTTTTATAATATTTTGCAGTCAAACCGTCTGGGCCCGGTGATTTTCCAATTTTCGCCCTCTCTATCGCACTTTGTACTTCATGTGGGGTAATTTTCTCACTCAATCTCGACAATTGGCTTGTTGGAATTTTTTTCAATCCATTCTCTCTTAAATATCTATCAATCTGCTCCGGATCCTCTTTTTTCTTCATATATAAGTCTCTATAAAAATTCCGAAACACCTTTACAATTTCTCTTGGATCTTCCACTAATTTCTTATCTACTACTAATTTGTTCACAACCTTTTGTTTTTGCTTCCATTTAAGCTGCCAAGCCAACAATTTCCCTACTTTGTTTGCCGATTCAAAGTTCCTTTGTCTAATCATCTTAACCTTCCACTCAATTTCTTGATTGATAACCATTGACAACTGAGTTTGGAGCATCTTTAATTTTTGAATCCATTTCTGTTCCTTTGGCTTTTCCACCAATTTCTTCTCTGTCTCCACCATTTCTTTTAAGATCTCATATTTCTTTTTTTCTTTCTGTTTCTTCTGGTGCGAATTTCTCTGAATAAAGAGGCCTCGCATAACAGCTTTGCTCGCATCCCATACGAAATTTGTTGGTGTTTCTCTTCTCCAATTATTTTCCAAATAATCTCTAAAAGTTTTTTTCGCTATTTGCAAAGTCTCTATCTCGTCCAATAAACTTTCAATCAATCTCCAGCGGTATAATCCTTGCAGTTTTGTTTTAACTTCCATCACAATTGCATTATGATCTGAGATTGTTTTAGGTAAAATTTCCACTTTCGTCACTCTATGTGAAATATCGTTAGGAACAAATATGTAATCGATTCTTCCCCAACTCTGATTTGGTTCAGAGAAAAAGGTAAACTGTTTCTCTATTGGGTGTCTCAATCTCCAAATGTCGGTCCATCCAAAATTTTCAACTAAGTCAAAAAAAGATTTTGGTAGTTTCCTTCTGAGCCTTTCTTTTTCTGGGATCTATCCAGATCCGGCATCATTACTCCATTACAGTCTCCCATCAAAAAGAGTTTTTCATCCATATAGTCTAACAATCTTTGTTCTAGATCTCTATAAAATTCTAATTTCCTTTCATTTGGCGCATAAATTCCTACGATGAAAAATTTTTCAGATTGCCAAGTAATTTGCACCATCAAAAATCTTCCCTCTTCATCTTTCATTATCAGCTTAGGTTCTAATTTATGTTTTGCATATATCACCACTCCTCTTTTCTTCAATTTATCAGACGATACAAATTCTTGTCCCAAAATTTTGTTTTTTAGAATCTTCATATGTTTCGTTGCAATATGTGTTTCTTGCAGACAAATCAGGTCTAAGTTTTCTTTCTTCAATAAATGCGTAATTCTATTTCTCTTGGTTTTTTCGTTCAGACCATTTACATTCCATGTTAATACTCTCAACGCCATTGCAGATTTCAAATTAAATATATTTTTATCAGTCTCTATTCAAATATTGGCCATAGCTAAGTCAGCTTTGCCTTCTTCCTCATCAAAGAGTTCTAACTCCTCTTCTTCTTCCTCTTCTTCTTCTTCACCTTCACCTCTTCTTGAGCCTTGGTCCTCCTTCTCCTCCAGTAATCTATCGCCATTTTGGATCCCCCGCCACCGCATGGCACGGCGAGACGATGAGGATGACCCCCCCAGCCTGGTGCAAGCAGCCCAGGACAGGAGAAGGGGGGAAGGCCGGGGACCCCCCAGAAACCACCCCTCTGGTAGGTGGCAAAGCCTCAGGCAGGCATATTTTGCCTGCTTTTTTGGCCGGGAGTCGGGGTTTTTTAAAAAAACGTTTAGAAACTTTTTCTGTGCTTCGCATTGTGCGATCGCCGTGATGCCACAAACGGAAAAGAAAAACCCGACAAAATTTTTCTTTTTTCGGTTCGAGTTCGAGTTCTGACGGCTTAATTATCGTTACCGTTTCCGTTACATAACGGAAACGAGAACCAAAAACGGAAACGACAATTTCACTGAGTCGTGCCCATGTCTAGTTGAGAGTTTGATTCCCCTGACAGGTGCTAGACTTGATGATCCATAGGGTCCCTTCCAGCTCTGCAGTTCAAAAATTATTTATTATTTATTTATTTATTTATTTATTTATTTATTATTATTATTATTATTATTATTATTATTATTATTATTATTATTATTATTATTATTATTATTATTATTATTTTGCCTATAGCCATGTCAAGACAATACAGCAAACAGTGAATGTGACAGGGCTAAGACTGTGCTACCAAAGCTTAAAACTCGCACTTTGGGGCACTTTAGCTCCCAGATTTCCATGCCTGGCATGAACAAACTGGCTTGTGGTTTCTGAGAACTGCATTCCCAAAACTTTTCTCCACTCAGATGCATCTGAGCCCCACTCCTGTCCTCCTCTAATCCACTGCATGCTCGTCTGCACAGAAACAAAGGCAAAGACTATTGGTGCAGAATCAAGGGATGTGTCCAGTGTGCCGTGCTTAGGTCCAGTATTATTGGATGAGTTTCAATTTTTGAGACCCGAGGATGTGGACAGGGTGCTTGGATCTGTCCGTGGTACCACTACACCACTCGACCCTTGCCCTTCTTGGCTAATTGAAAGATCTGCCAGGGGAGTTCGCACCTGGGTCCAGGAAGCTGTAAACGCCTCATTAAGAGAGGGAGTGGTCCCTGCTGCCTTAAAAGAGGCAGTAATTAGGCCACTCCTTAAAAAACCTAACCTGGACCCAGGGCTGGTGGTTAACTACCGTCCAGTAGCGAACCTCCCTTATTTGGGCAAGGTGTTGGAGCGGGTGGTGGCCAGGCAACTCCAGGCACTGCTGGATGAAACGGATTTTCTGGATCCATTTCAATCTGGTTTCAGGCCGGGTTTTGGTACAGAGACTGCCTTGGTCGCCCTGTATGATGACCTCTGCCGGGAGAGATACAGGGGGAGTGCAACCCTGTTGACAGTGGCTTTCAACACCATCGACCATGGTGTCCTTCTGGATAGGCTGGCCAGGTTGGGAGTCGGAGGCAATGCTTTGCGGTGGTTCCATTCCTTCCTGGCTGACCGTGTCCAGAAGGTGGTGCTGGGGGACAGTTGCTCTGCCCCGTGGCATTTATGTCATGGGGTTCCTCAAGGCTCTATACTGTCTCCCAAGCTGTTCAACATTTACATGGAACCACTGGGAGAGGTCATCAGGAGGTTTGGGCTGAGAACTCAGCAATATGCTGATGATACTCAGCTCTACCTCTCGTTTTCCACCAATCCAGGTGAGGTGGTTTCTGTGCTGAACTCGTGTCTGGGCCAGATAATGGACTGGATGAGGGTTAACAAATTGAAACTCAATCCAGACAAGACGGAAGTGCTGTTAGTGGGTGCTTCGCCAGACAGGTTAAAGGGCCACTTCCCTGTTCTGGACGGGGTTGCACTCCCCCTAAGGGACAGGGTCTGCAGCTTGGGGGTGCTCCTGGACCCCGGTTTAACTCTGGAAGCCCAGGTGGACTCGGTGGCCAGGGGTGCCTTTCTCCAGCTGCGGAAAACATATCAGCTACGCCCCTACCTGGATGAACGGAGCCTCATAACAGTTACGCATGCACTGGTAACATCCCGTATTGATTACTGCAATGCGCTCTACATGGGGCTGCCTTTGAAGACGGTTCGGCAATTGCAACTGGTTCAGAATCATGCGGCGTGGCTAGTAAGTGGTGGGGCCGCTAGGGATCACATCATGCCGATTCTACGTAGCCTACATTGGTTACCAGTTGCTGCCCGAGCCCAATTCAAAGTGCTTGTTTTGACTTATAAAGCCCTAAATGGCTTAGGACCTGGATACCTGAAGGACCGCCTCCTTCCATATGAACCTACCCGGCAATTAAGATCAAGCCAGGGGGCCCTTTTGAAAGAGCCATCCCTCAAGGAGGTAAGAGGGATGGCTTGCAGACACAGGGCCTTCTTGGCAGCTGCCCCCAAGAAGGAATGCCCTCCCAAGTGAGATCCACCTGGCGCCAACACTGATGACATTTCGGCGCCAGGTAAAAGCCTTCCTGTTCCTGAAGTTTTTTAATTGATACAATTTAGATTGTGGGTCTTCTGATGGCAATTTTAGTGTGATGTTTTAGTATAAGGTTTTATTGTTGTTTTAATTATTTATTGTTGTTTGATGTTTTTAACTGTTTTAATTCCTTGATTGTAAGCCGCCCAGAGACCTTTGGGTAGTGGGCGGCATATAAGTTGTAAAAATAAATAAATAAATAAATAAATGTGTGCACAGGAGTCCATTCCCACAGAGGGCATGACTGATAAAAGCAGTGATGGGAGACTGAGTGCTTCCTGAGCCATTTCCGAAGTCTCTTGAGACCCATAAAGGATTGAATGAAGGTCAGAGACACCTATGCAAGATTGCCTTTTCTCTGCATGAGATTACTTCATTGTAAATCAACCTTGAACTGTTTACTGAAAGATTGTGTATCTATCTGTCAGTCAGTCAATCAGTCAGTCAGTCAGTAAATAAAGCAAATATTTTTGTTTTTAGGGATTTTGTGGCAAATGAAATGAAATTCACCATTGCTTCCTTCTCCCCATTTAACCTTTCTGTTATCTGTTAATAAGTCATGTATAATAATTAATTAGGAATTGATTGTATAAAGCTGTATGCTATTAATATATGACCCTTAAGACCTAAGAGAGGCATTGAGCAAGGAACGGCTCGTACATATAAAGAGCATGAAGATCCATTATTGTAAGAAGGCCATGAAAATTTTGTGGTTATAGGGTCACAGAGGAATGAGAGCTGCAGGTTAAGAGATAGCTTTTTGATGACTTTCTCTGGATGGCCAGGTAGCAACATTCATTTGATTGATAAGAACAGAGCAACATATGTTAAGATTCACTTAGTGAGGAACATCCAAGGTTAGCTTTTTAAAATAAAAAGAGGTTAATATGTTAAGAGAATGGGTAAAGCTACTTGTAAGTATTATATATGTGTGTGTGCTGAGTTCTGATCAGTGCATTTGTTGTATTAGTTCTCTCAGAACAAAACTGGTTTTGATGCATTGATTCTAATAAAAATAAGTTGTCTATGGCACAGAATTTAACTTATTCTAATGAGAGCTCTGCCTGAGAAATTCCCAGCAGGAAAAGTCCTCAGTATCAAAGTTTTATAATAACACAATCCTTGGTTCTTCTGTAGCTAACCAAAATGTCTTGTTCAAGTTTGATGGCTGTTAGAGATGGGCACGACCAGAATTTTTTTTTCAAGTTGTCGTTTTTCGGGACGGGTCTGTTTCGGGTCGTTTCCGTTTTTCACGAAATTTTTCAAAAATCTGTCGTTTCGTCGTATTGTTTGTCGTTTGTTGTTACCGCCGTGATTTAGCGTGACTTGACCTCCCAGAGCATGGGGTTAGGGGGTAAGGGCTAGGCTTAGGGTAACGGTTAAGGTTAGGGTGGGTTAGTGGGCTGTACCTCTGGGTGCCTCTGGCCCACTAAGAACACAGTGCACTGGCGTATGGGTTAGGGTTAGGGTTAGGATTAGGATTAGGGTTGGTGGGCTTTTTATGCCCTCTCTGGCACATCCAGAAGTCTCAGCAAAACCTGGCCATGCGATTGGTGGAATGGCTCCAAAAATTTGCATGGTCCCATCCCATGGCCAGCCCATCATTGCGCGTGCGCAGCTGTAAAAAATAAAATAAAATAAAATAAAATAAAATCAATGAAGACATTTTGTTGCAAGAAAAACCCACTGCTGCTACTGTAAAAATTCAAGCATTTAAAATAGCTAATTTTCGCATGTTTCTGTGGTGCTTTGGTGGGTTTTTGGACCACAATTTCAAAAAAAAATGCGGTTGCCATTTTGGATCCCCCCGCACCGCATGACAAATGGAGATGCCGAGGATGCCCCCTCCCAGCCCGGTACCAGCAGCCCAGGACAGGAGGGGGGGAAGGCTGGAGTGGGGACTCCCCCCAGAAACCACCCCTCTGGTAGGTGCCCTCAGGCAGGCATATTTTCGCCTGCTTTTTTGGCCGGGAATGGGTTTTTTTTTTAATTTCTAAAACTTTTTTTCTGTGCCGCTTGGCATCGCGCAATCGCTGCGATGCCAGGAACGACAACGACAAATCAGACCCAATTTTTCTTTAGTCGGTTCGAGTTCGAGTTCTGGGGGAGTAATTGTCGTTACCGTTTCCGTTCCGTTCAGTAACGGAAACGAGTAACGGAAACGGAAACGAGAATTTCGCCAAGTCGTGCCCATGTCTAATGGCTGTCTGTTAATGTGTGGGAATGGCATGATTAATGTGGTGTATCATTTAGAAATGGCTAAAGTTCAATGCACAATTGCTGAGGCTTTCTTGCATACAAGCCAGAATTATGTCAGATTTCAACATCAGATTGTGACATTGTGGTCAACTTAGGGCTGCCAGATATGCAATTGATGCATATGGCAATATTTACAGGCTTGTCTCCCAACTTGGAGGTCACAAAGCACTCGTCTTAAGGGAGAATCTTTGGATTACCAACATCTGTTCATGCTCAGTGTGAAGCATGGAAACTGACCTTTAAGAGTGCAACAGTGCAATTCTAGACATGCCTGTAGTAAGCACTTAAATGTGGACTGGAGTGCTGCCAAAAGAGTATGGGCTTTGTAGCTAAGGAAACATTGCCGTCCATATTTCTCCACAGCGACTTTTCAAAAGCATTTTCTCATGAAGACATTCACTCTACCTCAAATACTATGTAAAACATTGTGATTTCTAAATGGATTACATTTAGCTCATAGCAAGGCAAATCTAAATGTAAACAGGTCCTAAATCCTGTTTGGATACTGCCTTTTTAGACCAATAAAAGGGGGAGGGGTCACAAAACTACTAGTGAGTATGCTGGATCACTTTAGCCAGGTATCCTGAAAGTTGAGTGGGGGAAGGAGAAGGAAAGAAAGTCAAACCAGAATTGAATATTTGTGTATATGAATATCTGCTGAGTCTTCTGCTCCACAATAACAAGGACAGGATAGGGACATAAGGACTTGAACATCAAGTGGGTTTTTGCTTGCTCGTTTCTCTGCTTTCCCCCTTTCTCCCCTTCTCCAACTTACCAAGCACAGGGGTCTAATGCTCTTGAAAATTTCCAACCATTTTGTGCTCTTTTGCCACCACCTCCTACTCCTTTTCCTTTGGCTAACTTTGTAAAGGTGTTGCCCTCTTACAAATTGTGTATACATGGTGCTGCTTTGTTGTATTATTTTCATTGATTGTAAGTTGCTTGCAGAGCTGAAATGGCTCAGGTGGGGGCTATGATTTAGAATGCCTTAGCCATACTTTCTCTAAAAACCTTAACAACCTCTCTTTGTGTTTCTTCCTCTTACCTACGCACCCTTTCCCACCCTCCTCCTGATTATCCACACCTTGCTGCAGATGGACCTCTTGGGCCCCGAGGATTAGCAGAAGCTACTGAGATGTGCACTCAAGAATGCCTGGTTCTGGGTCACTCAGACAACTGTTGGATGCCTCCCACGCTGGGTTCCTACCAGCAGCCAAAGTCTCCACTCTCTACCTTTGCACCTCAGAAGGAATGGAGTAAGAAAGACAAACTGGTGAATGGACATACATTGACAAGATCCTGGAAAGAAGACAGCAACAGAAACCAGTTCAGTGACCGAAAGCAGTTTGGCTCGGGGGAAGGCCATTTCAACCCTGGCAATCACATGACTGACATTCCTTTGGCTAACTTGAAGTCCTATAAACAAGCATCAGGCACTGTGGAGAGTCTGAAGGAGAACCAGTTATAAGGAATGGCCTGTTTGGGACAGTGACTTAGACCTAGTTAGACTTGCTAATACTGTGTGTGTGTGTGTATCAGAGCTTTATGTACTGAGTAGACCTCTAGAACTATGCGTCACATAGCAGAGATATGCATAACTTTGTGGTAGCTCCATGGAACTACAATGCAAAAGAGCATTTCTACTAGTTGTGTGCTTTTGTTAAATAGACATAATCAAACTCTTACAGATAATGTCTCCAGTTTGCAAATATCTTCATTTTTCAATTTATTTGTGGGGCGGGGTGGGGCAGGTGGTTGTTTATTTTCCTTTCTTTTTTGACCCTGGACTGCTGCTGCAAATAGTAGAAGATATATTTGGAGAGTGATAGCAAGTTAGCGAGTGAGCAAAAGGAAGAGAGAGAGAGAGAACGGAAAGTGGATCGCAATTCTAAGAAAGCATATCCAATTAGAAAGTTGTGTTATTGTTGTCACTGATCTTGTGTGGGGGCTGATATACTTGACATCTTTATTGAAACAAAACAGCTAAAATTACAAACATTAAACCTACTGTGCTATTAACAATGTCAGTGGACACTTAAGTCAATCAGTGTTCAAATACTTGTAAATAGGATCAATTATTATTAATAACTTTTGTGTACTTATAATGTTCACCTAAAAATATTGTAGCATAATTCTGTGTTTCACAGTTACTTTTTTCTACTTTATTTCATTTGCTTCTTGTTTTCTTTTTAAAAAGAAAATATTTGTTTCTTTTCAGTGATGGTGTTTCTGTGTTAGTAGTCTGTCTGACACACAATGTTCCAAGAAACTCAAAACACTTGTGTTAAAAACTGAGTAACGGGGGAGGGGGATTTTACTTTTTACTTTTTCCCCTTATAGACAAGTACTATTTGCCTATTTTGAAATACAAATATATGTGGAACAAGGGCTTTGAAATTTTAGACACTATTAATTTTTCTTTTTCTTTTTTTAATTTGCAAAGCAAAGGGAAGGGGGGAGACATCAACTGCGGTAGCAGCTGAATGATTGCCTTGTATTAAATAATCTTGAAGTGTTCGTGGCAATCTCAGTACAGGGTAATATTAATCAAAATTAGGTGGAGGATAGTTTGCAAAGGGCACAGTCTCCTAGGAAGATCTGCTGCCTAAACCACACTGTGATGTGATTTGACAGTCCAAATCCATCCCTTTTAGTGGAGCTTCTGCAGGAGAGCTTCTCAGAGTATTGTGGCCAGCATCAAAATCTTAATGATTGTTTTCTTTATCATTGGGCCAGGTGTGTGTCTATACCTAAGACAGTTTGTATTGCGCAATTGGCAGCGGTTGTGTTGATCTTCATCGGCATTGATGTTGTAGTAACACAAGTGTTTTTAGATCATAGCCACAAAATATTTAATGTGTTGTGCCTTCATAATGTAACCAAACATTCTCCTGGTAGGCTAGTTGGGGGAAATGAAAGGGTTAAATCTCTAATTCTTGCTGTTTAACTGTTTGTTCTCATAGTTGGTCAATGCCTGGCAGGTACCAGTTTTGTGTCACTTGAATCAATCTAGCAAAGTGACACCTAGTGTTAATAAGATCTCAGTTGCACGTCTGACAAATCCTAATCCAAATGTCCTTAGGCGTTTTATTTTGTTTTTTTCTTAAGGCATGACAAACAATTTAAACAAATAGCATGCAACATGGGGGGGGGTGGAAATGTCCTTAATGAAAAATGCTAAACTTATCTTATGCCACAGTTAAACATCAGTCTTAAAATAAATGCTGAAAAAAAAACACAAGTAGCTAATATTGATGGTTAATTTGTTCTTATCCAAAAAAAATGAAAAAGAATAAAACTAACCACAGTTATTTTGTATATAGCAGTTCACATTTTCTTTCCTCCACAGTATACAAGCATAAAATGGGCTAGGGGTGCATTGCTTATTGCGGTACTTATGTCAGTTTGTGAGGGGTGTTTGATGACTTTGACCGAATAAATATCTAAACAGTTATCCTTGTTACTGCTTTGCCAGTTCAACGTTATTTACAGTTATTCAGCTCTTGCAATAAATGTTCTGAATTTCTGATTGTCTCTTGGGAGTTCTTGGCTAAATACCTTATGAAACCCAATTTCATTCACCATTTTCAAAATAACCCCCTGCCCTTGCTTAAGGGGATGGGGGACTCCTAGTGCAGCCAAAGGAATTGTTTAAATATAAGGTTAAAAAGAAATCCTACGTCTCTGCATTGGAGAACGGTGGCAATGGGTGAAGGACAACATTTTTAAAAGGTGAGGTAGAAGTGAAGCAGATGTTGTCATAGATGAAGGACTTATCGAGCTTTGATAGGACATAAGAAATGTCAAAGAAGATGGCTGGCACTTCCTCCCTTCCATTCCATGAATCCTCTTCTATTTGACTTGTCTCCATGCCAGTGTTGGGACTGATGAAACTGCCCTATGAGTACAATTGGAGGGGGTCCTTTACAGGGAAAACCAGGGATGGCCTGTGGGCGCCAAGGAACATCTGACCACACTTTCAGTCCAGAATAAAGAGACAAGACACAAATCATGGGATTAAAATGGGCCACAATTTATTGAAATCATTTTCATTGAAATTAAACTATCAAATGATCTATTAAACAAGGGGGGCTGAATGTAGTGCAAGTGGTTTGATTAGCAATACCTAATTAATGTTAGGAGGGCACTGCCCACCTGTTCAGCACCCTCCCAAGAGAAGCAGTCTGGGCAGCTCTCATGCCTCACACTTTGAACTTGCTTATCTAAACCTAAAGATCCTAAATTCCTAATCCGTATTCAATTTTATATTGAGGGCTGCTGTCCAAACTAAGAGAATGAATGAGTACTTTATAGCAGTCAATGACCAAATCCAATATATATAGCATCCATCAGACAGAGGGACACCATTCTCTCTATAAAGCTCAGGACTGCCAAACCTTATGCCTGGATGATTAACAACAGATCCAAAGCCCTGTTGAAAAAAACTTGCCAATTTCCCTATTTACTCCCTTTCGGGCTCTATCAATTTGTTTAGGGTCCTGTGCCCCCTTCATACTAAATGTGGCACAATATCAGACCAAACTATCCTGCCTTATTCACCTCTAATTTTCAATGTCCCAAAGCTTGTCTGGTAGTATCTCTAGCAGTACTTGGGACTCTGGCAACAGCTCCATGAACAATGCCATCTTTTGATGGGAGAGGGAGTCAGCTATCTCATTCTTTATACCAGGAACATGCCTAGCATGGGCAGCTATATGAAACTGCAAAGAAACACAATGTAAAAGCCCTAACTAGCTTCATGACACTTGGGGATTTAGATTTCAAATAATTTACTACATGGCCTACAGCTAGATTGTCACACCAAAAGATTACCAACGAGTTGGCCCACATAGCTGACCAAATCCACAATGCCCCTACAATAGGGAACAATTACAAAAAAGTCAAATCACAGGTCACTCCTTTGTATATCCATCACTTTAGCTATTGCCAACCACACAATCTACTTTTAAAATAAATTCCAAAACCAAGTGACCTGATGTATCAGTACGGACCTGGAAATCAGCACCTAAAAGCAGCTCAGATCTCCAAAAGGAGATCCCATTGAAATCCATAAGAAAAGTCAACCAGACCCTAATGACATCCTTCACTTCAGCAGATAAACTTCAATTATAAAACAGCTTCTTTAAGCCAACTGTGGCATCACAAAGTATTCTCAAAAATGTCCTACCTGGTGCTATCACCCTACAGGCAAAATTCAAATGATCAATTATTTCTTGTAATTCTAACAAGGTCACCTCCTGCCTACCCAACAAAACATGTAAACGGCATTTCAAATTCTTCAACTTGACCTATGGCAATCTGCTCACCTGACTACAAGTGTTCAATTAAAGGTAATATGCAACTTGTCTCTTAAAACAGCCACAGTGCCGAAGGACTGGAGGTTAGCAGATGTCACATCAATTTCTTAAAAAGGAAGGAGGGGGGAGCCAGGAAACTACAGGCCGGTTAGCCTTACATCTGTCCCAGGGAAAATGGTGGAAAGCCTCATCCAAGAGAAAATCTTAAAACACATAGAACAAACCTTGCTGAGAAAAAATCAGCATGGCTTCTGTAAGGGTAAGTCTTACCTGACAAACCTTTTAGAATTGTTTGAAAAGGCCAACAGGCATGTGGATTTGGGTGAACCAGTGGATATTGTCTATCTGGATTTTCAGAAGGCTTTTGACACAATCCCTCACCAAAGGCTGCTGAGAAAATTGCACAGCCAGGGGATAAGAGGACAGGTTCTCTTATGGATTGAGAACTGGTTGAGATCCAGGAAACAAAGAGTAGTTGTCAATGGGAAATTATCACAATGGAGAGAGGTGAAACGTGGTGTGCCCCAGGGATCTGTGAGGTGGCCAAGTTTGTGGATGACATGAAACTTTTCCGTGTGGCAAAAACCAGAGAAGATTGTGAAGAGCTCCAGAAGGATCTCTCCAAACTGGGGGAATGGGCTGTGAAATGGCAAATGTGTTTCAATGTAGCAAAATGTAAAGTAATGCATATTGGGGCAAAAAATCCAAACTTTATCAACTCATGGGCTCTGAGCTATCCATGACAGATCAGGAAAGAGATCTTGGCGTGCTGGTAGACAGCTCAATGAAGGTGTCTACCCAGTGTGTGGGACTGGTGAAGAAAGCCAAATCCATGCTAGGGGTTATCAAAAAGGGTATTGAAAATAAAACAGCCAACATTATAATGCCATTATACAAAACGATAGTAAGGCGGCACCTGGAGTATTGTGTACAATTCTGGTCACCGCATCTCAAAAAAAGACATAGTGGAACTGGAAAAGGTGAAGAAGAGAGCGACTAAAATGATTACTGGGCTGGGGCACCTCCCTTATGAGGAAAGGCTAAAACATTTGGGGCTCTTTAGTCTGGAAAAAAGGCACCTGAGGGGGTATATGATTGAGATGTACAAAATAATGCAGGGCATGAGTAAAGTGGATAGAGGGACGCTCTTCTCCCTCTTACAAAATACCAGAACTAGGGGACATCCACTCAAATTGAGGGCTGAGAGAGTGAGAATAGATAAAAAAAATTAACCCAGCATGTTATTAGTCTGTGGAACTCCCTGCCACAGGATGTGGTGATGGCATCGGGCCTGGATGCCTTCAAAAGCTGATTGGACAGATTTCTGGAGGAAAATTCCATCACAGGTTATAAACCACGATGGAGATGTGTAATCTCCAGGCTTAAAACCAGGGTACTTAAAGGACCAGATGCAGGGGAGTGGTATCAGAAGACAGATACGTAGTCGTGTGCGCTCCCAGACGCATGTGGTGGGGCCTCTGTGAGATACAGGAAGCTGGACTAGATGGGCCTTTGGCCTGATTCAGCATGACTCTTATGTTCTTAATTCAATACCTGAAAAGCATAAAACAGTAGCCAGACCCTCTGTGTTTTCCTTAGCAAAGGGTACCTCTAACAGCATCAGCTCCAGACGTTAAGAACTGCCAGCTTTCACATAGAATAAAAAGTCGTCCAAGTAATGCACTACCTGGTGGAAACCTGACTTCTACTTGACACACCACTCTAAAATTGTACTAAAACTCTCAAAAGTCACGCAAGAAATTGCACAATCCATAGGCAAAGCCCTATCCATATAAATCTTACCATTGAAAACAAAAACTGACAACTTAAAATCTTCTGGATGCACAGGCAGTAATCTAAATGCAGACTTTATGTTTTTTATCCAGCTTGGCACTTAAACCACAATTCCTAACCATATGAACAACAGCATCAAACAAGGTATATTTAACCCGACATAATCCCTGGGAATTCATGTCATTCACTGGTTGCCCATAGGGGCAAGATAAATAATGAATTAGCCTAAATTCACCTGGCACCTTCTTAGGTACCACACCTAAAGGAGAAATGATGAAACAAGACATTGGAGGGTCATCAAAAGGACCCAGAACCCTATCTTCCTCTAATTCCTTTTTGATTTTGCCCCTTACCATGTCCTCATGTCTCCTAACAGACTTCAAATTCTTTGCCAATCTGGCTTCTCTCAAACCAAAAGCAGGGATCTGGAAAACCTAGCCTGAAACCATCTATCAAAACTTGAGCAGTGGCCTTATTATGCTACCCCCCAAAGCCATACTGCCAATGCAGCAATATTGATTGGACAGCACCACTTTTCCAAAACCTGTATTGGAGTATTCTTTTTACCCCAAAGTATTTATTCCCCACACTGTTGATCTTCCCTTTGGGAAAGGCTGTGGCACTGTGCAATCCACTGCACACTGAAAAGATATGCTGGAATCTTCAGTGCTTCCTAGTACAAAAGCCTTTTTCATTGAACTCTCAGCTGGCCAGATGGGGTTGAAGAAGCATGGGTAAAACAGGCCTGATTCAATCGTGGAATTAAATGCTCACTATCTAAACACTCTTCGAGCATGGGGCGAGATGGGATCATAAGCCGCAGCCAAAGTAGGTCATAGGAAACATCCTAGTGCATGCTAGGGCACTTTGCCACATTCATCCTGAACCCCTCATCATACTGCAACCATGAAGTACCTAGAAAATCTGGTGAGACCAACATCTGTCTGATTTTCTGCAACTGATATTTTTCTCCCCCTTTTCTCAAGTTCTTCAAACTTCTGCTCCTCATTTTCTCTAAGTAACTAAAATACATTCCCCTTTCATGATCTTTTCAATTGTCACATCAGAAAGGTGAAAACTTAATGGCAAAACTTCATCACTATAGGGTAACTCAGTGATCTGCTCCTTCTTGTTGTCAATATCGGTGGCAGCTTACTTAGAAATACTGGTAGCCTTGACTTCTACTAGCCCTGCCTACATCCCCACATCCTTGGTAACCAACTGCTCACTAGCTGGTCCCCCCAGTAATGTTTCCTACTGTGCAGTTCGGGTCAGACAATGAAGAAAGCAGGGAGAGGTTGTGGAAACAGGTATCTTGTGGCTCTCTGTAATCCACAGCCAAGCCCCTGATGTATGCGTAGAGTGGTATGTGCTAGTGGACTCACCTGGTGGGCATCAGATCACCTGTGAAAGAGATCCACCTGCTGTGGCCTGATGGCCAGTTGACATGTCCAAGACCTGTGGGCCACCTCCATCAGAATGCAATGTAGAATTGGCTATATGGGTGGTAGGTAAAGCCTGCTGATGCAAGACCAGCTTCTCTCCTGGAGTCATTGGACTGGCACTTGGTCCAGCAGATACCTTCAGCTGCATTGGGGCTTCACAAACTTCCATGCACTCAATCTATAATAGGGCAATATGTGAAATCATTAGTTCACACATCTTCTTCATGGCAGTTATTTTCTTGGGCTTCATGTCCCTACTAGATCTGTGAGTCCTGAAGGACCCACCATGCCTTTATTCTCAGCTCTCTCCTTCTCCAGACTACTAAGCTTTTCCCCTATTGCCCTGTAATCTGGCATTCATCACAAGAAGACAGTGCAGGAGAGTGTTCGGGCTGCTTATGTTTATTAGACTATTTACCCTTGGTATTCTCTTTACCCTTTTTTGGAGCCATTGTAAAACTTCGACTGAAGTCCTACATTATCTGCATTCAGGCAATTGAAATCTGGCAACTGCAAAACCAGGGCAGTGAACAAATAGTACCTAAACAACAGCAATACAGGCCTCCAACACACAAACAGCCAATCACTTACCTTGTTCTGCACCAGCATGGAGCTGAGTTCCAACAATTTATTTATTTATTTATTTATTTGTTGCATTTATATACCGCCACATCTTCCTATAGGAACTCGGGGCGGTGAACAGTAAAAACGAACAGGAAAGACAAGCATAAAAATAAGCAGGGAGCAATAAAAGTAGGGAGGAACCATACCCCCCCCAACAAGAGATGGCATTGGTGGTGAGGCTAATAATAATAATAATAATAATAATAATAATAATAATAATAATAATAATAATAATAATAATAATAATAATAAATAAATAAATAAATAAATAAATAAATAAATAAAGTAAAAGTAAATAAATGAAAATTTTTAAAAAATTAACTGAAAAGGTCGCCAAAGGCCTCCCTGAAGAGATGGGTTTTCAGGGCTTTCCTGAAGGCTGGCAGGGACACTGCAAGGCACAGCTCACTGGGAAGACGGTTCCACAACATGGGTCCCACCACAGAAAAGGTGCAGTGATGCGTACGCACCTCTCTGGGTGTGGCCACCCTCAGTGAGCACGTCTACTCCATTCTCGTGGGTCTGGACCCAGTTGACCTCTGGGAGATACGCTCCGCCAGGTACTCTGGTCCCAAGCCGTGGAGGGCTTTGAAAATCAAAACCAGGACCTTGAGTCTAATCTGGAGGACAATGGGTAACCAGTGCAAGAGAGCCAGAACTAGGGTGATGTGCTCGAATCTACGAGCACCCACCACCAGGCTGGCCACCGCATTCTGCACCCGCTGGAACTTCCGGAGGAGGGTCAAAGGCAACCCCACGTAGAGGGCATTACAATAGTTGATCCTCGAAATTACCAGGGCCTGCACTACTGTCCTCAGGGAGGACTCGTCGAGGTACGGACGGATCTGGCCGATCCTGCAGAGATGGATAAAAGCAGCTCTGGAGACAGCCATCACCTGGGCTTCCAGGGAGAGGGCTGAGTCCAGGACCACGCCCAGATTCCTGGCCCTGTCTGTAGGCTGGAGGGAAACACCCCCCAGCCTAGGGAGGGGGCCATTGTACCTAGACGAGGACGTCCCAAAGAACAGAACCTCCGTCTTCTCTGGGTTCAGCTTGAGCTGGTTATTCCTGGTCAATTCCAGGACCGCCTCCAGGCACAGGTCGAGGGAGTGTACTGCCTCCTCTGCAGGAGACGAAAAGGAGAGTTAGAGCTGCGTGTCATCAGCATACTGATGACAGCAGACTTCAAATCTCCTGATGACCTCTGCCACTGGCCTCACATAAACGTTGAACAGCATGGGTGAGATTGCCGACCCCTCGGTCACCCCACAAGGGAGAGTCCAAGGAGTCAACAAGTCATCACCCTGCTGAACTCGCTGAGTCCAGCCGCCAAGGAAGGAACGGAGCCAAGACAGAGCAAGGCCCCCAATTCCCGCCTCTGCAAGCCGGACCAGCAGGTTACCGTGGTCAACAGTATCAAAGGCAGCTGACAAATCAAGGAGCACCAACAGGGAGGAACACCTCCTGTTGGCCTCCCTGAGGAGGTCATCCTGCAGAGTGATCAGGACAGTCTCGGTCCCATGAAGTGGCCTGAACCCGGACTGGAAGGGATCCAGGATGCAATTTTCCTCCAGGTACGACTGGAGCCAGACGGCAGCCACCCTCTTAACAACCTTGCCCAGGAAGGGAACAATGGCGATCGGACGGTAGTTGGAGATATCATTCGATGCCAGGCCAAGCTTTTTCAGAGTGAGCTTCACCACGGTCTCCTTAAGGTGGGAAGGAAAAATGCCTTCCCTAAAGGAGGCCATGACAATAGCCAAAACCCACTCAGGCATGTTCCCTCTGGCAGATTTAACCAGCCAAGCTGGGCAAGGGTCGAAAGGGGTAGCAGCCGGCCGGCAACCAGCCATGACTCTGGCCTCCGCTGGAGACACCGGCCCAAACTCCACCAAGGAGGGAGACGGAGGGGGTGAGGTCCTAGGGATATCTGGGGGTGAACTAGAGCAACTGGAGGGCAGATCAGAATGGATGGCCTCTATTTTGGATCTAAAAAGGGCTGCAAACTGCTCGTTAGTGAACTCACTAGTAGGAGGCCCCAGCTGACCAGGATTGGAGAGGTCCCGAACCACCCGGAACAACTCCGCCTGGCGGTTCGAGGCCTCCCCAATTCTCAGGGAGACATAGGATGTTCTAGCATCCCTGATCACGCGAGCATAGTGGCCAGTCAGCTGACTAAGTGCAGCCCTACTCGATGCCGTCCGATTCATCCTCCATATGACCTCAAGTTTCATCACCCGCAACTCAGCCGTGAACCACGGTGAAGTGCGAGCTCCACATTGCAGGAAACGCTTGGGGGCGATCCGGTCAACGGCCCCAGTGGCTCCCTCATACCACCTTTCCACCACGGCTTCAGCCGGATCGTCTGCCAGACCGCCAGAAAGCTCCCCGAAGGCCTCCATGAACCTAGCAGGGTCTAGGAGCCTCCGGGGGCAGGCCCAAACAAACAGCTGACAAAGAAGCAGGCTCAAACATCTTTGTTTCTCTGAACTACTCTTAAGTTGGGGTACCTATTTATTTATTTATTTTAATACATATATACCGCCCATCTTCCAGAAGAACTCCGGGCGGTTTACAACACGATTGAAACAAAAAATACAATGAAAACAAAGCACTAATAATAAGTAGTAAAACAACGTGATCCTAACAGGATTAACATCATAATAAAACTACTAGAAAATAATTAGCATGACGGTGGGGCAAATGCCTCATGAAACAGCCAGGTCTTTAAGGCTTTTTAAAAGGTGGGCAGGGACTGTGCAAGGCAAACTCACTCGGGAGATGGTTCCAAAGCACAGGGCCAGCCACAGAGAAGGCTCAGTTATGTGTCAAGGTTTTCCGAGCCTCTCTGGGCATGGCCACCCAGAGTCAGAGCACCGGCAAGATTCTTATAGGTCGGGCCTCACTTGATCTTTGGGAGATTCACTCTGCCAGGTATTCAGGTCCCAAGCCATGGAGGGTTTTATAAATTAAAACCAAGACCTTGAATCTTATTCGGGATGCAACGGGTAACCAATGCAAGTGGGCCAGCACTGGGGTCATGTGGCCATAGCAACACACATCCACCACCAGTCTGGCCGCTGCATTTTGCACCCACTGAAGTCTCCGAATAAGAGTCAAGGGCAACCCCATGTAGAGAGCGTTGCAATAGTCTATTCTCGAGATCACAAGCGCTTGCACTACAGTTCTCAGGGATTCCTCATCCAGATACGGACACACCTGGGCAATCTGCGGGAGATGGAAAAAGGCGGTCTTGGAAACGGCAGTCACCTGGGCTTCCATGGAGAGAGCCGAGTCCAAGACCACACCCAGATTACAGACCCTATCTACCGGATGAAGGGAAATGCCCTCCAGACTGGGGAGAGGGCTACCGCATCCGGAAGAAGGAGCCCCAAAGAACATAACCTCAGTCTTCTCCAGGTTGAACTTGAGTCTGTTAGTCCTGGTCCATTCCATGACCGCATCCAGGCACAGGTTGAGGGTCTGAACAGCCTCAACTGCAGAGGTGGAAAAGGAGAGATAGAGCTGCGTGTCATCAGCGTACTGATGACAGCAGACTCCAAATCTCCTAATGACCTCAGCCAGCGGCCTCATATAGATGTTGAACAGCATGGGGGAGAGGGCTGACCCCTGTGGAACCCCACATGGGAGTATCCAAGGAGCTGACAACTCCCTCCTAAGCTGCACATGCTGGGGCTGGTACCCCAGGAAGGACCGGAGTGAACTGAGCACAGTGCCCCCAATCCCCACCCCGGACAGCCGGTCAGCAGGATACCGTGCTCGATGGTATCAAAGGCCAGTGACAAATCCAGAAGGACTAACAGGATAGAGCAACCCCTGTCAGCCCCTCGGAGGAGGTCATCTTGCAGTGCGACCAAGACTGACCAAGACCTATCTAAAAAATTGAAAAAATAAGTTAAAAATAAAAAATTGTAAGTCGAGCAGACCATATCTAAAATTTGTAAGGCAGCACTTAAAATGCCAACATTTTTCTGCTCTTAAGTCGAATTGCTCTTAAGTTGAGCTTCTCTTAAGTCGGGGTACCACTGTGTGTGTGTGTGTGTGTGTGTGTGTGTGTGTGTGTGTGTGTGTGTGTGTGTGTGTGTGTGTGTGTGTGTGTGTGTGTGTGTGTGTGTGTGTGTGTGTGTCTGTGTGTGTGTGTCTGTGTCTGTGTGCCTGTGTCTGTGCCTGTGCCTGTGTCTGTGTCTGTGTCTGTGTGTGTCTGTCTCTCTGTGTGTGTATAGGGAGGCTAACTCATAGCTGATTGAGATTTAATCCTGATCGGCTCAAAATGGCTCCCAGCACAAAATGGCTCCTCGCAAAGAGCACAATCTAGCGCCAGCACTCTAGACAACCAGACTTGCAAAGAGACCCAGTGCCACATGTTTCTGCCTTAAGAAATGTCCTCTATGCCAGTAGCCAATAAACTGCTTAATCCGTGTGGCGTACTCTGAATGGGGAGGCAAAGTGGCCCCTCCCAGCACTGTCAGCCATTGTGGAGCAACCACTGTTGACATCACAGGTTATTAACAAGGCATCATTTGAAGTGGTTACTCTTTATCTTTGGACTAGGATGCCCAGTTTTCCAGTCAGCTGTCATTTTAAAATTCTGTAGTAACTTCCCTCAACATCCTTTCCCCGAGCAGGGCCATCAAAACTGACACATATTGTTCTTTAGGAAATGTTAGTTTGCTGCTGCAATGTGAGTTTTATTCTTGTTTTCATTACATCTGTACAGGTTTCAAGCTAAATTAAAATGATAACAGGGATAATGCCAGGGTAGCACATATGAGAGCAAGAGAAAGAGAAAAGGGAAAAAAAAGAGAGAGAGAGAGAGAGAGAGAGAGAGAGAGAGAGAGAGAGAGAGAGAGAGAGAGAGAGAGAGAGAGAGAGAGAGAGAGAGAGAGAATCTTGCATGAAGAAGGTACCTAAATGCCAAATGGGGAAATATTTAAAACTGGCTAACATGTACTAGTCAATCCTCTATAAGTAGATCCATGGAAGTCCTAGAATTTGAATATACTGTGAGTGGTAAAACGAAGCGAAAAACTATCTCTATGGCAGCAATTTTAAACCTGGACTATCTTAGAACAGTTTATGGCAGAAATGTGTCCTCTGAAAGCGGTAGCATTTGAGCATAGATTTAATGTGGGAATGTGTCAAGAACTTGATCTAAATCCAATTAAAGGCACCGGGAACTGTGCCATGGACTTCAATGGATCTGCAGTTGTACCTATACACATTCTGTATGAATACGCCTTCATTTTTAGCCAGTGGGTTTGGCATAGTCCCTCTGGCACTGCTGGATAAATCCCATATATCTCTAAATAAGCCCTTAGTTTACATCCTGACAGGAATTCAACAATGTGGCAGAGAAAGGGCACTTTTCCTCCTGTGGCAGAGGATGAACATGCAGATCAGCCTAAGGGACCATTCAAATGCTTGTTAGGATCACATGAACCGGAGCCAAGCATTAAGGGGTGATTAGCAGTGAGCCTGCTTGGCTGTATCTGGAGGCTTTGCTCCTGTCATTTTCAGAAGCCTCCACTCAGCAGGGAAAGAAGAGAGCCTTTTTCTTCTCTCAGAAGTCTGTAGAATCTTGTAAAGCTGATAGGAAAAAAATCAACCGTAATAGGCTTCTTAGGGGGTTGTCTGGTTCACACACACACACACACACACACACACACACACACACACACACACACACACACACACACACACACACACACACACACACACACACACACACACACACACACACATTACTGCCTTAAGATGACAAAAGTGCATTCTGCACTCAGTATGGCAAAATGACAAAATGATTTATTAGAGTTAATACACACAGACATTCAATAAACAAATGAGTATGACCTGGAACAGCCACATAATAAATGACAGAAACTTAGAATGCAATAACTGCAAAGGTGCATGTCTGGTCACACCAAAAAGGGATGCTTTATTGGGAGTGATCTCCCTTAAGGCCACCCTGTCATCTGCTGGGGAATCTCTCCTGACCTCCCAAAAGCAGAAGCACAATGGCTGGCCCAAATCAGTCCAGCTTGAACATGGGTAAGGCTTCTTTGTATAATATGTGATTCTCTGAAAACTACTCCCCAACTGGTCAAAATTACACTCAATTCACCTGTACAATTGGACTCTTAGGTTATAGCAAAAGCTACTCACTCACATCTCCCTGTATCCAGTGAATCCTTATTACATGATCTGGAATAATAGTGAAATAAAGAGCATACAGTATTGGGATACTTGGAAATGGTAGCATGTACTATTTGACAGTATTTGGGATTTCAATCGAATGTTGCATTTGAATTTTTTTTTACATCAAATAAAGTGTGTTTATGTTTAAGAAGCTTCAAGGCTCTTTGTTTTTCTATAAGTCTAGGTCCCATAAAGGGCCACAGTGGAACTGCTTATCTGAATGTTACAACTGATGAGTTAGCCTCCTTTTGTAGGCCTCTAAGGCCATTACTTCATGCCCCTCTCATCCCTCTTTGCTGTCCCGCTTGGGACCAGTACAAAAAAAGGTTACTTCACGTCCATAGCAAGACAGCAGAATCTCGTCCCGACCACACACCCTGAACCGGGAACAGAGTGTGACAAGCCGTACCTGCCCCTGGGCTGGGGAATTCTGTTGTCACACTTTGTTCCCAGTTCCTGTTCTGAGACAAGGGACCGTGTGGTAACAGCGGTGCCTGCTGCCCCCTTTCATTCTAGGAATACTCCGACAACTGAGAAAACCGACTGGAACTCCTGCGCCAGGCCAGGCTCGGCTGCCCGCCTGTCCCTACAGGAGAAGGCAGCTCTTGAAGGGACAGGCGGAGAGCCACTGTCACGCGTAGGTCTGTCTTCCTCAGGTCCCGGAGGCGGGGCTGAGCTCTCCTTGCCTGCTCGCCTGCCAGCCCGCAGACTGCTGAGTTCGGGCGAGGGTGTCTTGCCCACTGCCCATGCCACCGCCACTTGCTCATGGCAAGTGGTGAGGGCTCGCCCAGCTCCTCCTCCGCCCAGCAGTGGGGATTCGAAATAATGAAAAATGGAAGCCTGACAATTTTAAAAAAGGCTAAATGAAGCCAGGGAAATCCAGTAGTTGTCACGAAACAAGGACGTGAAGTAACAGTTGTCACAAGACAAGTACTCATGCCTGTGGGTAAATGAAAACAGGGACCGAACAGGGACAAAACCACGTGACCGTGAACAACACTGTCATGGAACAAATATAATCGTGGATCAAAGTAGGATGTGAAGTAACTGCCTAAGTCATATGACATATGTAATCAAGTGAAATATTCGTCATCCTTCACTATAGTTCTTATACCATGGTGGTGACCTGTGAGCATTCCATGCCACTGAGAAACACAAGCATCTTCACATCACACAGGACAAGTACATTGAATCAGATAAAGCCTGATACTCATGAGGGAGGAACTATAACATGGCTCTTGTTATGCAGTGAATTTTCTTATATTTCCATTTGCATGGTCCATCTTTCTTTTCCTTTCCTCTCCTCACTCCCTTTTCTTTTTATATTGTGTCTTTTTAGATTCTAAGCCTGAAGGAAATGATTGAATTGTCCTCTTCCTTCCTTTTTCAACAATAATGCAGGGTAGAAATGCATTTGATAAGTGTCAGCCCATCCAGTAAGTGGTGCAGGGCTTCTTCCAGCCCACTGGCTGCATGGAAATAAAATGCAGTAGTTACTGCCACCTCAACATAAGAACTCCCTTCAGATCCAGGTGACTAGAATACGTAACCCCCTAGTCACCTTTGTCTTTTGACTCTGTAAGGCTTGATGGCACACAAATGTCAATATGAAAAGAAAAAGAAAAATATTGGAAGTCACTGCTTTTTGAGATGATATAATGTAAGGTGAATGTTTTGCCTGTGATCCCTCAGGCCAGATGCAACTCAATAGAACTGTGAAGGGCAGCTCTTTGTTCCCACTGAAAGGAGACACCAGGAAGTGTTAAGTGTTCAATTATCATGCAGTTTGGATTCCTGTCCTGTTTTCCCAAAGAGATGAGAAACCAAAATTCATATCTGTATCAGAGGTAAGTGACTCATTACTGAATGTTGACCCCCCCCAGAGTCGGATATGACTAGCAGGCATATGTGGGGAGGGGGGAACCAAACAACATAATATACTAAATGCGTTCACTGTCTTGGGGTAAATAGTACGTAAACGTGAACTCAGTTAGAGGTATTGAGGTGTTCAAGATCAAGAGCCCAAAGACTACATATGAGGTGGATCAGAACTCCCCTAAAACCCCTCATGTTAAAAACAGCATTCAGGTTGTACCTAATGTTCACAATGTTCAACTTCAAAAGATGTGATGCATAGACCAGCAGGGAGAAGAGAAGAGAAGCTAAGGAAGGTACTGGGTTTGTGGTAATTGAGAAAGAGTGTGCACCCTTTACCTTAAAAATGAACCATTCTTTCCTGCTACCAATCATTGATTAAATTATCGCATCTGTATACTTGTTATACTATGTAAGTACACTGTACTCTTGCAGTCACAGGAAAATAACAGGTTTAGACCCCAACACCATTGGGGACAGAGAAATTGCAGAAAGGGGGGAGTTAGGATGGTGTATGTGTGTGTGTGTTCCTTCACCTTTTCTATCACAAACTGCTTTCCTTTTCCTTTTAAAAATATAACCTCTTTCCTATATGGATTGATACTGAAGAGCAGGAGTGTGATGAAGTGGAAATCCAAGCAGTGTGAAGGAAAACTAGGCCAGATGTTCCCAAACTTTTTTGCCCCATACACCACTTGCCAATTTTTTCTGTAGACCCCCTGCCTGCCTAATATTGACTTTTCCTAAACTCATTAAGTTCACATGTGTTTTTGACAGCTGACACAGTGCTACTCATTTTGATAGGGGCTTTTGTAGCATGAACAATTGTAAAAAAATGTAATAAAATGTGCCAAATGGCAAGGGGTGACATCATCGCTCTGCTGGTCAGACAACTGGACTCGAGTCTACATTCTTTCATCTGGATCCCCCACAACTGGCTAGGTATGGAGAGATGGTAAAAGAAGATTTCAAAACATAGTTGTATTTCTCCAACTGGGCAACATGATTTTGTAGTTCTATATTCCAGACCCTTAGTTTCACCGCATTCATAGCCTCTGTAAAATCTGTTGCTATAAGTGCAGTAGGAGAGTAGCCTAATTTTGATATCTCTGCATTTATATGCTTCTTCCATTCTGACTGAAAAGTGTCTATTAACATCAATGGGGCCAGGACTTCTGATGAAAAGATGAGTTTAAGTCAGTATTTAATCATAAGAGAATTCAGTGTGTTGATTCAGATCTTATTTACTGCATTTATGACAAACTGAAGACATTGATGCAATCTGGCACTCAGATTTTTAGCTACTAAATGTTGTCGATGAAAGACGCAGTGAATTGCAAACAGCTTGGGTACATTTTGTTTTAAATGGCTTACACAACCACAATAGTGGCTGATGCTCCATCTGCTGCTGTTGATGTATTTGATAAAGGGATTGCTTTTTCCATGAAATAATCTTTCGAAACATTGAATATTGATTTGCCTTTAGTGTCTGTTGTCAAAGTTCTCATAAAGAGCAGTTTTTATGGATTTCTTGGTCCATAAAATGAACATATGGCAATAATAGTGCTTCATTACCAGGTAAAGTTGACTCATCCATTTGAATAGAGAAATGATTCATTTTCGGATTATTACACAAGAAGCTTTCAACATCATGACTCATTTCATCAATATGTCTTTGAACCGTGTTGTTGCTCAAAGGAATTCTTTTGAGTATATCATATGCAGGCTTGTGTAGAACAGTTTTTAAAATCCATTCAATTGCTGGTAAAATCAGCTCTTCCCTGATAGTATGAGGTTTTCCTGATTTTGCTATGAGTCGTGAGATATTGTAAGATGCCTGCAAACTATCATAGTCTCTTTTTGAGGAGGAAGCAAACATACTGTCCACCCTGGTTCTCTTCTGAAGTTTTTATTTCAGTGTTTTAAAGTATGTCAATCCTTTATCTCTTTTATCAGGGGGACACCTTCTCTGATGATCCTCCAGCTTGGATGGTTTCTTAGCATCACTGTTTAAAACTCTGTTGCACCAAAGGCACATGGACAGACATTTATCTGTCAGAGATGGAATGAAGGCAAACTTCAAATAATGCTACACTGCCTACATTTGTTTTTAGTCTCAGCCATGTTAAGAAGTTATCTGTTAACAAAAATAAAGCTATTTAAATATGATGACAGAGCAATTAAAATTAATTCCTGCCCAGACAGCATACACATATTTTAAAAACAGTTTTAAATCATTTTGGTTACATTGGAAATATTTTTAAAATATTTCTAAAAGTATTGAAATGTCTGCAAAAATAGCTTACACAATTATTTCTGAAAATATTTTGGAATATTGTGTGCTGCTTGGGTGGAGTAAATCCTTATTTAAATCTTTAGTTAGGCAGATATAGAGGGGAATCAGGACAAATAAAATGTTGCTTTTGTAGTGGTACTGTGTAAGTGTTGGTGGTGCAATTTGGACTGAGATGACTGAGTTCCTGGTTCAATCCTGGCCCTGCCATGTACCAATGACTATTTTCTTAAGATTTAAGTATATAATTCTGATTGCTAAAACTGTGAAGGGAACCCCATTAGGGAAAACACGTTTACAGTAGTACCTTGGTTAAAGAACATAATCCATTCTGGAAGCATGCTTGAAACCAAAACACTTGCATATCAAAGCAAATTTTCCCATAGGAAATAATAGAAACTCAGATGATTCATTCCACAGCTCAAAAATATTTGATTACAATATGTAATATAACACAAAGGACTAAATAAAATACTAAATACAGTACAGTACAGTACAGTACAGTACAAAGTACAAAATACAGTGCAGTACAAAGAATATTAACCTGCATTTGAAAACCTTTGTGGCGGGTGCAGGGGAGGGGTCTGGTTTAAAAATGGGGCAATGGGAGGAATCCCAGCTAGAGCAGAAGAGCAGGGAAGACTCCAAGGTGGGGTTGGTCTTAAAACTGGGACAATGGCAGGAATCCCAGCTAGCGCAGATGAGGAGGGGAAAGTTTCCATGAAGGGGGACTGTTAAAAAAAGGTAGCACTGGGGGAAATCCCACTTAGAACAGAGGAGGGAGAAGCCTCCATGGAGCAACTCTTCTGCTGCTGTTGCCTGAAACAGAAACAGACAATCAGCCACTTCCATGGGGGGGGGGGGAGAGGGAGAGAAGCCATTGGCTTAGAGCTCTTTTGATTATGTGACGCCACATGAGAGTGCCGGGATATCAAGACAATGCTCATTAATAAGGCAAAAAATGTTCAGAAATTTTTGCTCGTTAATTAAAACGTTCATAAACCAAGTTACTTGTTAACTAAGGTACGGCTGTAACTATAGTTGATTTGAATTTCAGACAACCATGATTTGGGTACAAATATCTGTCATGTCGTTTTAAAACATGAGTCCCCAACCTTTGAAAAAATGGACCTTAGAAACATACACATGTCGAGGATCAAATTCTGTAAAATGATACAATACCCCAACCCTGCAAACACAATGCAAAATGGACTTTAAAGGTATGCACACCACAAGGACCAGGTCCCTACCTTTGCACCACTTGAGAAATGCACCAAAACAGTTTAAAAATTTCCAAAAATTGCTGAAAAAACTTTCAAAAATGGCACTAAAACTATTTGTGTTACATGTAAGACATTTACAGAACACCTAAATGTTGATGATGATGATCTGCCCATGTACATTTTGTGGGCCCCTAATTTTTTTCTCACTGTCATAAACCCCTTGCAATTCAAAATAGACCCACGGGGGTCTATGTTGACCACTTTGTGAACACCTGGACTAGGCTCTCTTCATTGTTCTCTTTAGAAATAAACAAGAATGGGTCTGGCCCTTGTTCTTTTGAAGTCCCCTTTCAAAGCTGTTTTGCTCCTTATACAAAAGAAAGAAGTCTGTAAAATAGATCCTGTGTGTGTGTTTGTGTGTGTGTGTGTGTGTGTGTGTGTGTGTGTGTGTGTGTGTGTGTGTGTGTGTGTTTTTACAGACTTCTTTCTTTTGCATAAGCAAATCAACAAATGGGAGGAGCACCCGCGCCCTTCACTATGCCTGTTTAATAAAGATGGCATGTGTGTGTGTATGTGCACGTGTGCGTGCTTGCGTGCGTGCATATGTGTATGTGTGTGTGTGTATACACATACACATACACACACACACACACAGAGAGAGAGAGAGAGAGAGAGAGAGAGAGAGAGAGAGAGAGAGAGAGAGTAAGAAGAACCACTACTTAAGAGTGGCTTGACTTAAGAGCAGAAAACAATTGGTGTTTTACAAATTTGCTTTACAAATTTTAGATGCAGTTTGCTCTACTTACAAATGTTTTTTTAAAAAAATTCAAATATTTAAATAATTTTTGAGATTTTTGAGATAGAGCTCCTCTACTTAAGAGTAGTTCGATTTAAGAGTATGCATTCATAATGGATTAAATTCATAAATGGAGGTATAAGGCTGTACATTTTTCCGTCATTTTTCATCATCTCGAATTAATAGCTGAGTTCAATTTATACCAAATTCTTCTTCTACTACTACTACATCCTATTTTATTTAGCCAATTATAAAACATGTACCAAGATTGAAAAAAATCACATTCATCTTTCTCCTTCAATCTGTATGTTAGCCTGTCCATGGGTGCCAAAGGTGGTACTTGGAGCCCTTTCTGTGGGCACCCGACATCGCCCCTTCACAGCCACCTGTATACAGGTTAAATTACTGTACTGGCACTTTGCAAAAAAAATTAGTGGGTTTTGAATTGCAGTTTGGGCACTCGGGTCTCCAAAAGGTTCGCCATCACTGATCTATGCACATGCCCTTATTTTATTCAACAACATTTCTTCTATTGGTATCGCTTTGTTTTTCCACAACTGTTCCAATGCCATTCTTGTCACTGTGAGGACATGTAATATTAAATAACTAAAATCTTTGTTCATAAAGTTTGGTAATATACCTAATAAACATATTACTGGTTTGAATTCTAGGTTCTGTTTTGTCATTTGTTTTTGCCATGTATGATATTTTACCCCAAAAGTCGTTGTTTTATAACATATCTACCAAAGATGATAATAAGTGCCTTCATGTTTTCTACACTTCCAATCTATTGGATAGATTTTATTTGTAGTAGAGGCCACCATGGTAGAATCACCCCTTGAGCTTCTAGCTGTTCCTTAGTTTTTAGCATTCCTTCATTGTTTAGGAGAGAGTTATAGGTGATTATCTAGGGGTGCCCCAGGGTTCTGTTCTGGGTCCAATGCTTTTCAATATCTTTATTAATGACTTGGAGGAAGGAATAGAGAGTATGCTAATTAAATTTGCAGATGATACTAAATTGGGAGGGGTTGCTAATTCCCTAGAGGATAGGATGAATATCCAAAAGGACCTTGACAGATTAGAATGCTGGGCCAAAGCTAACAGAATGGATTTCAACAGAGGGAAATGTAGGGTGCTACATCTAGGTAAAAAGAATGAATTGCACACCACTTGGCTGGAGAATAGTATCTGTGAAAGGGATCTGGGAGTCTTGGTGGACCACAAATTGAACATGAGTCAGCAGTGTGATGCGGTGGCTAGGAAAGCCAATGCAATTCTTGGTTGCATCAACAGAACCATATTGTCTAGATCAAGGGAAGTGATAGTACCACTCTATTCTGCTCTGGTCAGACCCCACCTGGAGAACTGTGTCCAGTTCTGTGCGCCTCAATTTAAAAAGGATGTTGACAACCTCGAGTGGGTGCAGAGGAGGGCGACCAGGATGGTTGAGGGTCTGGAGGAAATGTTTTATGAGGAACGGCTTAGGGAACTAGGAATGTTTAGCCTCTCTAAAAGAAGGCTGAGGGGGGATATGATAGCTATGTTTAAATATTTGAAAGGATGTCATATTGAAGAGGGAACAGGTTTGTTTTCTATGGCTTCAGAGACTAGGACTCGGGAAAAGAGATTCCATTTGAACATTAGGAAGAACTTCATGACAGTTAGAGCTGTTCGGCAGTGGAATATGCTGCCACAAAGGGTGGTGGAGTCTCCTTCTTTGGAGGTTTTTAAGCAGAGGCTGGATGGCCATCTGTCGGAATTATTGTGATGTGGTTCCTGCATGGCATGGGGTTGGACTAGATGGCCCTTGAGGTCTCTTCCAACTCTATAATTCTATGATTCTATGATTCTAAGATCTTCTCAAGATTTGTGAGGTTTGGTAGGGTAAATGCTTCCATTGGCAATACCCATCTTGGGGTTTTCATGTACATTTTAAGTAGTGAATTCCTTATAATATGTCTTCCAAAATATTTATGTTGCTTATTCTTGCTGTACCATAAAAATGTGTGCCAACCTAGATGCAAGCCATGGCCTTCCAAGTATAACAGCTTTTTGTTCCTCAAGAGGATCCATTCTTTAATCCAGATTAAAGCACTCACTTGGTAATATAGAAGTGAATTCGGTAGACCAAAACATCCTCTATCTTTTACTTCTTGCAGAAGCTTAATTTTTATCCTTGCCTTTTTTCTGCCAGATGAATCTTAACCTCACTTTGTTCAGATCTTGAAAAAAAATGGTGAAACTTAATTGGAAGATTTTGGGAAAGGAACAATAATTTTGATAATATATTCATTTTTTAAGGTGGCGATTCTTCCCAATAGAGAAATTTGTAATTTCCCCCATGTTTCCAAATCTCTCTTTATGAGTCTTAGAAAATTTAAGTAGTTATCTTTTTTCAACAAGGAACATCTTGCCGTCAAGTAAATTCCCAGATATTTTATTTTCTTTACAATCTGTACATCTGTATTAGATTTCAGCTGTTTTTTTTTTTTGTTTATCTAAGGCTGTGGTCACACCTGGGTTTCAATCCTGATCTTCTGAAGGTCCGGCTTTTCCTCTTCGTCCCATCACGTGATTAAAATCTGGGACAAGAGTTCTCACGTCAAAAACTGCTTTTTTCATTTTAAAGTGCAATTCAGCCCCTTTGGCCAGCAGGTGGCGCTAGCATTTGAAAAAAAACCAACCACTTCTCTGGGGGATTTTAATGCTTGTTGGACCAGATAGAGTGTCCTGTTTCTCCAAGGGTGAAAAGCAATTAACAAAAACACAGCCAATCGGCCCCAGGAATAACCAAACAAAAAAAAGAAAAAGAAACCCGGATCATCAGCGTGGTCCCATGGCGTCTGCCTCCTTAAAAGCTGGATTCTCAAAGTGAGGCAAAAAATTCTCTACCTTGTAGGTGAGTCACAGAAACCTCGCTTAAGGAATCATTACCAGGTTTTCTTTTTTTTTTTTTTTTCAAAAAGCCCAGTGGCCGTGGAGACTGCATTTTTGGACTCGGTTTATTTAGTAATTTAAACTGCTTTTAAAGGGACGTGGGACTGAGCCCTAAGTTTTTAACTAAGAATTTAGTCTTAGTTTTATTGATTTTTAAACCTGCCACCTCTCCATATATTTCAATCTCATACTGTAGTTTGAGCTGAAGTCAACAGTTGTTCTAGAATAAAGACCAGACCATCAGTGAAAGCTTGTAATTTGTATGTGTCATCTTTTATTAGGGTCCCTTGGATGTCTTCATTCTCTCCTATCTCTCTATTCAAAAGTTCAATTGTCAAGATAAAGAGCAGAGGTCAAAGTGGACAGCCTTTCTTTATCTCTATTTTTTGCGTTAGTTCTCCGTTCACCAAGATTTTTTGCTGTAAAATGGACCCTTACCTATAAAGGCTCATTACACTACATGGAACATGGGAGAATTAAGATCCCAGCTCATGTGATACGTCTTCATTGATACACAAGTATTATATCATGTTCACATGAGCAAAGCAACAGGGTGTGTGTGGGGGATATTATATGTTGAGTAAACATGTTGCTCTATTGACTGAATAGGGTTCAACTGAGATTTACAACACTGGCAGAAGGAGAGGGAAAGTATGCTTTTATCCAGGTTATCTCCAGAATCTTTTCTACCACTGTGTTACAACACATATTTTTTATCTTATGCTTATCATACATTTAACTTAGAAAGAAAAAGAAAAAGAATGCAGCTGTTCAGGTTACCCCTCAGTCCACCAAATCTTTTGACCCAGTAAGCCAAAAAGGCAACTATGCACACAGCTAGAGCATAATATATAATATAGCCCCTGGAGGCCAAGTGTAAGCATAATTTAACTTCCTGTAGTAAATGCTTTCCTTCCATCTGGTATGCTAAAATACTGTCTCTGTGACATTAACTTTGCATCAAGCTGTTTAAATTTTGCATGTGTGTTAGAAATAGGGGAAACCTACAATTTAATCATTTTAGCACGGGCCTACTCTCCTTCCATTTTCAACGTAATTTTCTCCTGCAGTGACTACTTTTACTCAGTAATATGTGAGAGGCTCTGCAATTCTTAATGCTTGATGTTACTCAAATTCAATTTTGCTGAGTATTATATATATATATATATTTTACATTTTGCCAACCACTGTATTTTAGGTTAGGATAACATGGTCCATTCTGTTTTATGTACAGTATGTTGGATTCTTTTTTCTTTTCCTTTCTAAAGCATAGACTTTTATTTCCACAAGTTCTACCTAAAGATATGTTCCGTGCATGTGATTGTAAATGCTTAATCTTGCAATCATAGAACACTTCTGGTATCCTCTCTCTGAGGTCATAGTTACATTATTGATAGAGATCATGCATAATTACTGACCACCACGTGTTGTTACATTCCCAAGAGTCAAATGAAAAGGGACAAGAGACAGCAGCAGAAAGGCAATTGTTCTTTTCTACATAGTAAACTCTGCACAGTGTCAGGAAAGCAAAAGACACAACTGTCTATTCCTTCATCCCCAAACAGTATAATTATGTTGACTGCAGTTCAACAACACTAGGCTTCTTCTGGGATGCAGTGGATGAAATCATCAAGTGTGGATCACAGAAGTTTGATTTGTAAGGGGTTTGTGCTCTCCGACCCCATTATGGAGTCAGAGGCCTTTGGTTGGCTTAGTTTCACAGATACAGGTCTGGAATTTACCTGGAGAAATGTGAATCTACTGTGGAAAAATTAACCAGGTTTCTCAAACACCCTTTCAACTTCCCTCAAAAGACCACAAGCAGGAATCTGTTCAACAAGTGCTGTGTGTGTGTGTGTGTGTGTGTGTGTGTGTGTGTGTGTGTGTGTGTGTGTGTGTGTGTGTGTGTGTGTGTGTGTGTGTGTCTTTTGTTTTAGTCAAACATGAAGCAGACAAACTCTCAGCTACTGGAACATTGTTCTTCACTAGAACTCCGAGGTCCATCAAGCAGGGCTGAAGATAAATAGCGGCTCCTTTGAATACCTATATATTAACCATGAAAGAGCAGTGCAGAGGGTTTTTACTGGATGGGAGCAACACGTGGTCCTGGAGTGTATGTGTTGCAACAGACACAAGCTCACAATCCTTTGCATTCAGTTCTCCTTGTGCCTTCCCCCAGTGATTGTATTTAGCAGGCTAATTTAGAGGAATTGCTTTGTTTTTGCTGTTGCTGGACAATTGGGAATCAAAACTATCAGTGAGTTGCTGCAAATCATCCAGAAATCTACCAGTAATTGCTGACCTACCTTTTACCCATGTCTCATTTAAAATGCTGAGTTCAATAGGTTTTTCAGCTACAGAACAGCAGAAAGTTAGCCAACAGTACAGCACATATTAAGTTCAGCTATGAAAAAAATTATTTTATTTGCACCATTTAAAAGTTCCAGTTTATTATTGTCATCACCAATATAGACACACACACACACACACACACACACACACACACACACACACACACACACACACACACACACACACACACATTTATATGTACAGTATTTCTAGATTTGTATACCATAAATAAAAACGTATATACACCTAGAGACACCAAAATCACAGAGAGACTCTGTGACTCCCTGAGTCTCTGCTATTCCCTCTCCAAGTTTTCTGGGGTTTGGATTTTGGCTGTCCAAGTTATACACCTTCAAAGCAGTTCCCCCGGAGAAAGTGCCCTTTAGCACCTGACTTGGGGAAAATTCTAGCCATACATGCCAGGGAATCTGACATAGAGTATTGCTCAACAGGAAGTGGTCTGGAGAGGGATAATGCCCTTTCCCCCAAACCCTGTGGAAAATGTCACACTAGATGTCTGAGCTGAGGTACAAAAGCACTTGTGTGGTCAGCTGCGGGGGAGAGCCAGGCTTTAACCTGTAAATTGGTTTATAAATAAGAACAACCCATGCCACCAGAACTCTTTCATGTTTGGGTTGCTGACCAGCTCATCTAGTAGTCTCTAGGTCCCTCCCAGGGTTGTCTAGGGCTTCTGATTGACAAGAGAAGGTTGTTAGGGGCGAGGGGTGGAGAGAAAATGGACAAATGAACTAGACAAACTAACAATCACTTTAAAAGTTCATTGGGTTTTTTTGTTTTGGTTTGTCGCTTGATTTGCTAACCTGAAGTGACCCAGACTTATGAACCAGTGATTTTTGATTAACTTCTCTTGTATGTTTGTTTATTTGTGCTCATCTGTAATCATAGCCTCAGACTGTGTAGGTTTTTAAGCATGATGGGGACAGTACAATACATCATTCACTCCTCCTTGCCACAAGAAGCCACTCAGACTTTTGTACATAGAGCAAAGATCTGCAGAGACACCTGCACACACACATGTGTGTGTGTGTGTGCGCGCACACACACACACATGCAGCACACATGCACGTACACACACACACACACACACACACACACACACACACACACACACACACACACACACACACACACACAGGAACAATGTTTGGATGAAGAGAGCTGACGAACATTTGCGTGCTATAAGCATACACTGGCACCTCAGTTTATGAAATTAATTCATTCTGTAGGCTGTTTTGCATTGCAAATATTTTGTAAACCAAAAAGAGGTTTCCCATAGGAATGCATTGAAAACCAATTAATCCGTTCTGGAGGTCTGGAAAAGTTTACACCAGTTTTACACCAAAATGGTGTAAACCGCCTGCAGTTCCACAGCAGGGACAAGCCTCCCGCCGCTATGGTGCCTTCAGCTTTTTGGCGTGTGGAGTGTCCTTCACCCAGAAGCTTCAGCTTCCTGCCACCTGCCTCCTTTTTGGGAGCCTGGTAGGTGAAAGTGTCGGGTCCTGTGGCAGACAGGGTGGCTGTGTTGCCGTGATTGCCAGCAAGGTGCTCTTGCCAGGGTCCAAAGCAGTGCAACCCGGCCCACAACCTTTGCAGCTTCAAAGGGATCCAAGAGACCTTCTGCTAGTCACACCACAGTCAGGGTGATTGCAGCAGTCAAAAAAGCAGGGAAACCTTTCCTTAGAAGCTGCAAAAGTGGCGGGCATTGCAGGGTGGTGCTGCTTTGGACCCCAGCAAGAGCAATTTGCCAGCACCCCCAATGGCATGACCACCCTGCCTGCAGCACAAGTTGTGCAGGCCCTGGTGATCTCGAGGATCGACTATTGCAATGCCCTCTACGTGGGGTTGCCCTTGACCCTGGTCCGGAGGTTACAGCGGGTCCAAAATGCGTTGGCCAGGCTGGTGGTGGGTGCTCATAGATACGAGCACATCACCCCAGTTCTGGTCTGCCTGCATTGGCTCCCCGTTGTCTTCCAGATCAGGTTCAAGGTCCTGGTTTTGATTTTCAAAGCCCTCCACGGCTTGGGACCAGGATACCTGGCGGAGCGCATCTCCCAAAGGGCATCCAGATCCAGACCCACGAGATCGTTGCAGGCGCGCTCATTGAGAGTGGCCACGCCCAGAGAGGTGCGTGGAACCGCGCCTTCTCTGTGGTGGGGCCCTCTCTTTGGAACCATCTTCCTTCCGAGCTGCGCCTGCTGGAGTCCCTGCCCGCCTTTAAGAGGGCTCTGAAGACCTACCTCTTTAAAGAAGCTTATGGTGACCTTATTAGTTAGCTTTTTTTTCCTATCACCTGCCGCCATCTTGTTCTCCGCTGTATTTGCGTGGAGATTTTTTTTTATGCTTCTGATCGTTGTTCGCCGCCCAGAGTTCCCGTTAGGGAAGATGGTGCGGGACATAAGTTTTTAAATAAATAAATAAATAAATAAAAGGTCTCTTAGATCCCTGTGTCTCAATGTGGCTGTCAAAAAGTGGAAGAGAGCAAAGCAGGAATGCCTTTTCACCACTTTGCTGTGTTCTGCTTTTTTAACAGTCACCTTGTTTCCCCCACTGGGAACAGGCACCCCAAAGCTTCCCCACATTGCTGGGTTCAGCTTTGGGGCACCTGATCCATCACTTCCTTTCTCCCTGCTAGACACTGAAGCAGGGGGATTGAGTGGAACCGAAGCTTTGGGGCACCTGATGCCAGAGTGTCTGTGAAGATTCTCAGTCATCCAGGTGAGTTTATCTGGAAGTTGCGTCATGGCTACTGGACTTCTTTTTTGAGAGACAGAAACGTTTCGCTGCTCATCCAAACAGCTTCATCAGTCTGAATACAGCTAGTGTGAGTCCTCCATCTTATTGTCAGTCAGCTTTGATGTCTTGTCACCCTGCTCTGAATTAGGCTCATAAGATGAACAATGGCCTGAATAGGATCGTTAGGGAGACAACAGTATCCATAGCCTTAAGGTGAACAATGGCCTAAGGTGCCATTTTTTTTGTCTGGGTACTTTGGAAAGCACACCCTGATAAGTAGCTGCTACTTATCAGGCTGTGCTTTCAACAATATCCAGACAAATCAAAAAGCCTTCACCACCAAGGCTATAGCTAACGACCCATTCTTGATAGGTTTCACTGAGAGCAGGCAAGCAGGCGAGCGCTGACTCCCAGTGGGGGAAACAAGGTGACTGTCAAAAAGCAGCACCCAGGCCAAGTGACAAAAAGGCTTCCCTGCTTTGCTGTGTTCTGCTTTTTGACAACCTCATTGAGGCACCCCAGAAAGCCCAACACAGCAAAGCAGGGAAAGTGTTTTTGGCTTCCCCATTTTGCTGTGCTGTGCTTTCGGGTGTTTGCCCCAATGTGGCTGTCAAAAAGGTGAACAAATACGCAGCACTTCCCCCATGCATGCTGTGCACAACAGGAAATAATTGGAAATGGGAGTCACAGCATGCAGGTGGGGGGGCAGCAAAAAAGATATTACAGTGGTACCTTGTATAAAGGAATTAATTCATTCCAAATGAAATTATGTTAAGCAAATTTTCCTTTATACAAATTCCCATAGGAATGCATTGAAAATGGAGTAATCCCATTTTTATGTTGTACGGATTTTCCCCATAGGCGATTATGTTAAGCAAATTTCCCCTATCTTCGGAATTTTTATGTTGTACAGATTTTATGTTATACAAGCTGTTTGTTATACAAGGGTCCACTGTATTATCATACCTTACCCCCAAAAAGGGGCATTCTGTTTAAAATTGTCTTAAAGTGAGACATTCTCATTCCCGGAAATGTCTTTTTGTTAACCAAGGCATTCATAAACCGAGGTACCTCTTTATTCAGATGAACATATGGATGTGGCCTTCAAACCTTCAAGGTCTGAGTGATGTCTATTTGGGGAGGAATTAGGGACAGGACTTCTCTGCATCTGTAAACCCCCTTCATCCTTCAAATTCTATGTAGTTTCAAGCTAATCAGTCAACTCTTCTGCAAGTTCCATTGATTAAATGGACCTAATCTAAGTGTAACTGGTGGATTTCATCCATTGTGCACTAAGATTGTTCCCTTTCCCTCAGATACCCCATACACTACTAAATGAATCCAAAACAATGGCAGGTCCTGTAATGAGCCTTATAGAAATAAAGATTCTTGCATATGAGACATGAGCACTAATTACACATATATGTTCTTTCATTGTAATACCTCCTCTAAATGGAACAGGATACTTGTTATTACAATGCATTTCCTCCCCCTAGGTTATGATATCATCTTGTCATTCCTTCTCATGATTTCCCTGGAGAGAAGTAAATATTTTAGAGATCCTGATAACTTTGTTCAAGTGGATACTGCTGCCACGTATATAAATTGTGCATGCTCTTACCTCAGAGACATTTCCCTACACTTTCTCTTATTTCTTTCTCAGATTCACAGATTTCTGTTTGGTTGGTTAACCTTTTGGGTAGGGACAGCAGAGATGCTCAAATTCATTGAGGTTGTATTAGCTGTTTTGTATGTCTTATTCATTTCATGGTGTATCTTAGTTGGAACGAGGTTCTAACTATCATGGAAAGGAACAGTTCAGATAATAGCATGTTTATTTGCTTGCCTACTCACTTGCTTGTCCTGTTTATATGCTGTAGTGTATTTTCTCCCCTCCCTTCCTCCTCCTCTCTTCGTCCCTTAGCAAATCTGTGAAATATGTCAGATTGAGATAAATCCATCAGATCAGGGTCATACAGTGAGGTTTATGACTAAGCAGAGAGGAATACCTGGATCTCCCAAATACCAATCCACCACTCTAATCATACATGGATGCTCACAATGTGCTGTTCAGCATGAATGCTCCTCAAATGGTGCCTGAAATACAAACCTGCCCATTTATTCCAGCCGAACCCTTTGTGACTGTTTGGAGCTGCATATGCAGTAGACAATTTATTGCTTGCTTTTTGCATTGCATCTGGACACATAATTTAAAAAAGTCTAGTGTTTTTTGAATTAATGGATTTGGGGGACATTTGAAACCACATATCCCCTGCTTCATGGCATAGACAAAACTACATCCAAGCCTGGTCTTCAGGGCATGGTCCGAAACCCATGTGACTGTGACATGCCAGCTGCACTAATGTGTGTCTCGCATATTAGTCAAGCATTACAAGTTATGTGGTTTATGAACCAGATAAATATGAAGGGGTTTTTTTTGTCCTTGTTAGTCCTTATTAGAGATGGGCACGACTAGGAAAATTTTTTTTTCGAGTTGTCGTTTTTCGGGGCAGGTCCATTTCGGCTCGTTTCCATTTTTCGTGAAAATTGGCAAAAATTGGTCGTTTCAGTTTTCGTTTTTTCGTTTGTCGTTTCTACCGCGATTTCGCGCAATTTGACGTCCGACTGAGACTTGTGGGGGCGGGGAGCTGCGGGCGCAGCGCGGGCGGTGGTGGCGGGGTCCATGGGTGGGCGGCGGCAGCGGCAGGGGGGAGGGGCGGGCCGGCAGGTCGGCGGGCGGGCGGGCGCGCGGGCGGGTGGGTGGGCATGGGTCCCGCAAATGAGCAGGCGAAAAACAGTTTAAACTGGCCTGGTTGATGGACTTGTTGCTGCACAACAAGGCTAGTGGTGCATCCTAACCTAAGCAAACAAAGTGGGGCAGAAAGAATGCATGCAAATGATGCAATGCATTGCATGCATTTCTTTATTTTTCACTTGGTCTGCTGTACTCTACTGCTGAGGAATCTGCTGTGCTGATGCTGAACCGGCCAGCCCCCCTACTTGGTCTGGCTGACGTGCCTGTTTGTTATACTTTTTTGTTGTTTGGTTTTGAATCTATCCCATCTCCCCTCCACCTCTCTCAGAGGCAGCAGGAGAAACAGACATTCCGTTCCTCCCCAAATCTGGATGAGGGGGGTCTACTCTACTCCTCTCAAATTGGCCCCCCATCTCCAAGGTCCTTCTGGCTTCAGTTCACACACAGTCACACACACAAGGACAAGCAATTAAGCCAAAGCCAATGCAACCCTGCTGGTCGTTAGCAGTTAGAGCCTGAGGGTTATATATAATAGCTAGCTAGCTACCTAGCTAGTAGCTACAGGAATAGTTTTGGTAGGGATGGGAATGGGATAGGGCTCTGGGTTGCTCACTTAAGTTTTACAGCCCACAGCCCAGCCCACTAGGCTATACAAGGAGGACTATCTATGGGCGACGCGTCCATAAGGCCAGAGTAAGGGCGGCCACTCCAGCCAGGCCACAAAGCAGAGTATGAGACAGACCACCACAGCACAGAGCCAGAGTGCGGGAGGCTCATTGCCAGCTCCAGTATAAAAAGGAAGGAGCTGAATGGCCTGACTGGAAGTAAAATGCCATTGTCCTTGGGTCACAGTGTCTTGCAGCCCAGAGGACAGAGTGGCGGAGGAGGCCAATCACCTTGAGTCTGGTCTGGCACCAGACTGCCTGCGATGCGAACGTGAGCCCACAGTAGCCACTGCCAGCCCTTCTTCTTCTCAGTGAGCCACAGTGAATTGCGGCCCAGAGGGCAGAGTGGCAGACAGAGACCCAAAGGGCTGAGTCTGAGTGGCACAAAGACTAGTGGCCGAAGCCTAAAGTCTACTCCTTTTGCAAGGGAACCCCTTTGTTTTTAGGGTCACACAGAACCCAAAATCTACTCCTTCCGCAAGGGAAACCCTTTGTTTCAACGGCAGCAGTGCCTAAAGTGCCTCCAAACTCAGTCCTTTTCCAAGGCAAACCCTTCATTGGGTGGGTGGTCACACAAAGACAGTGAGCCCAGAGGACAGAGCTGCAGAGGCCACATAGCCTGAGTCTGAAGCTGCCAAAATGACAGAAAGGGAGGACTGGGAGAGTTCTGTCTGACTCTTCCTTCCCATGTGCTTACTGGCAAACTGCCAATAGGCTATGGCAATGCCCTTCTTAATGAGTCACACAGACAGGAACCAACCTGCTGGAACTTTCTGGTGAACTGTTCTACTGGAGTGCTGGCACACACACAAGTTTCTTTCCTTCTTAGTGATCCACAGTCATGTATTGCAGCCCAGAGGAAATAGTGGCAGACCCACAGGCCTGAGTCTGAGCCTAGGCCACAGGGCCTGAGTAGGGGAGGATCATTGCCAGCCACTCAGGAAGCTCCAGTTGGCCAGCATGGCTGAATGGCCTGAGGACGCCATGAAAATGCCCTTCTTTGTGAGCCACAGTGGTTTGCAGCCAATGGAACTCGGTCAGTAGCCCTTCCTCGACAGACTCACAGTCAGTGACTCTGAGTAGTATCCACCAACAAGGACCAAGGCTGGACCCTTCCGACAATCTTACGTATGCATACGGATACGATTACGAATACGCAGGTATGCTTCCCCTCTTCGTGAGCCACAGTTGGCAGCCCAGTGGAAAAGCTCAGCCCACACGGTGTATGACTCTGAGGCCTGAGTGCAGTCTGAAAAAAGGACTGCAAGCCAGAGGGTCTTCCTACACAGCTGTGTGCTGCTTTCCCGATAAACTCCTAGCAGGCCAGCACAGCCATGTTCCCTTCTCAGTGAGTGACATAGCTTTGCAGCCCACGGAAGACAGTAGGCCTGAGAACCACAGAGAGCCACTAGCATGCCCTTCGTACTAGTGAATCACAGTACCTACGACTCTAAGAGCCAAGCCTGGAACTCTCAGGCAAACTCTACTATTTGCAATTGTAAATGGTGACAGTCTGTGCCACCAGCATGGCAGTAACTTGTACTACTTAGTGAGCCACAGTGAATGGCAGCCCACTAAAGACTAAGTAGCGGACCAGAGGCTGACAACACTCCCTGCAGAGGCCTGTCACTGTCCCAGGCAGAGTAGAGTCCAAGGGTGCTTTCACATGCGGTGTCTGCGCAAGCCACTTGAGGAGAGGAAGGCAGAGTTCTGCCTAAACACGGGCCCACGGCTGTTTTCTAGCACACAAGCACAATGCCCTTCTCAGTGGGTCACAGTGTTTGGCAGCCCAGAGGACAGAATGGCGGAGGCCAATCACCTTGAGTCTGGTCTGGCACCACACGGCCTGCGAACGTGAGCCCACAGTCAGCCAGCCCTTCTTAGTGAGCCACAGTGTCTTGCAGCCCAGAGGACAGAGTAGGGGAGCCCAAAAGGGCTGAGTCTGAGTATCAAAAATCTACTCTTTCTGCAAGGGAAACTCTTTGTTTCAACGGCCAGGAAAATGCCCTTCTTCGTGAGCCACAGTTGGCAGCCAAGTGGAAAGAGTGGCGGAGGAAAAAGAGCTAGGCCTGTGTGAATTACAAACTCACACAATCAGTGTGCGTCAGAGTATCCAAACATGGAGGCTTCCTTGTCCCTCCCTTCACAGTGCATTGCAGCTCAGGGTGAAGAGTAGTGGAGGCCAGAAGGCCTGACTAGAGGATGCGGAGGGGGAATCTCCTAGTTAGGAATCCCCCCTCCCTCTGCCAAGTGCCAACAGGGATTCCCCAACCTAGATTGTGGAAAGAAGATTAGAACCACCCCATGTGGGATGACAGAGTCCCCCAATTCTACGTTGTTGTTGTTGATGATGATGATGACTGCACCTGATACAGTTCCGCCTAGTGGTGCGGGCAGCCGGGGTTGCTGCATGGGCAAGTTGGGGGAGTGGACAACAGGGCGCATGTCAGCTCGGAGGCTGAACTTAAAGCACTGACTGAACCATGCTGTTAGGCTGAAGGTGAAGCGCCTAGAAGGCCTCCTCTAAGCTGGGAGTGCCTGGAGCCTGACAGGCAGACAGGGAGAAGACAGAGGTTGATTGAGTCTGAGTCTTAGACCACACCAGCTGCTGAAAGGACAGCAAGCCAGATTCTGAGTCTGACTCTTCCTTCCCAGCTGTGTGCTGGTAGACTGCTAACTGCCGGCCTGGCAATCTACTACCCTTCCCTTCTTAGTGAATCACAGTTCCCACACAACTCCAAGAGCCAAGCCTGGAACATAAACTGTTGTAATGGAGTGCTGGCCTGGCACACAACTACTCTTCCCTTCTTCGTGAGCCACAGTGTTGTCATCAGTTATCACATCAACCACAACCTAGAATTGCAGCCAGTAAGTTTTCTTGTCCGGCAGCCTTTGTTCCAGGGTTTGGGCAGAAATGATTATAAAATGTTTAAGCAGTGAGTACCTAGCTTGAACATCAGGTACAGTACTGTGTTCAGGTTAGTTGTCAAGCCAGATTAAGTCAGCTTTTCTGAATGTTATTTGAAGGAAAAGCCATCATTTGGGCAGAAATGATTATAAATGTTTAAACAGTCATCCCTTCTCAGTGAGCCACAGTGTCTTGCAGCCCAGAGGAAAGATTGCCTGGAGGAGGCCACATAGCCTGAGTCTGAGGCCACAGGGACTGAGTAGGGGAGCATCATTGCCAGGAAGCTCCAGCTCCCCAACGTGGCTGAATGGCCTGAGGAGGACACCAGGAAAATGCCCTTCTTCGTGAGCCACAGTGGTTTGCCGCAAATGGAACACAGTCGCCCTTCCTGCACAGACTCAGTCTGGCAGCCCAGCTCCAGTACACAAAGTGGCTGAATGGCCTGAGTACGCATGCCAGTAAATTGGCCTTCTAAGTGAGCCACAGTGCATTACAGCCCAGAGGAAAGAGTGGCAAAGACACCTAAAGGCCTCTTAGTCCACAGGGCCCGAGCAGGGGAGGATCATTGTGAGCTCCAGTACCCCAAGGAGCAGAATGGCCTGAGATCGCCAGTAAACTGTCCTTCTAAGTGAGCCACAGTTATTGCTTCTGCCTCAGGAGGCAGACTTTCTCTCGCCATCCCAGGAGACCACTTTTTGGCAACCAAGGAGACAGAGTGAAAGCAGGAGAACTGGGCTACTTCTTTAAGGCTGTAAGGAGGAGAGCTAGCCCCCAGCTACTCAGTATTTGAGGTAGGTTGTTGTAAAGTGCTTCCTGACCACTTTGTAAGCAGATTGGCCCCCAAAACCCCAGGGAAGGGAGGGAAGGAACAAGGAAGGCAGGTTTTGGGGTCTCACTCGGGCCAGCCAATTGGACAATGGGGGAAAATAGGGCCAATACAGTCAGACCCTTTCCAATGACACTTTGAGTGGTCCTGCCTGGTTTGGAGTCAGGCAAGAGCTAGAAAAATTGGGCCAATACAGTCAGACCCTTTCCAATGACCCTTTGAGTGGTCCTGCCTGGTTTGGAGTCAGGCAAGGGCTAGAAAAATTGGGCCAATACAGTCAGACCCTTTCCAATGACCCTTTGAGTGGTCCTGCCTGGTTTGGAGTCAGGCAAGGGCTAGAAAAATTGGGCCAATACAGTCAGACCCTTTCCAATGACACTTTGAGTGGCCCTGCCTGGTTTGGAGTCAGGCAAGGGCTAGAAAAATTGGGCCAATACAGACAGACCCTTTCCAATGACACTTTGAGTGGCCCTGACTGGTTTGGAGACAGGCAAGGGCTAGAAAAATTGGGCCACTAATAGCACCCTTCAATTGTGCATGTGTGTGTGAGAAGAATACAGGAAGGCAGGCAGGCAGGCAGGCAGTCAAGCAGGCAGTTTGGCAGGCATTTAGGCACTCAGCAGGTAGACACAGGGCCAGGCAGGCAGGCAGGCTTGTAGGGAGGCAGGCAGGCGGGCAGGGAGGATTGCAGGCAGGAAGTTAGGTTACAGGCAGGAACTTAGGTCTTGGAATGTTGGGGTAATCCCAAGGTGGAAAGGTTGAAGCGGATGAAAGTCAACCTTTCCACCGTCTCCGGGTCCAGGCGACAGCAGCGCGGCCTCAGGACATCTCCCATGTGGGAGAAGACATGCTCACTCTGGACACTGGTGGGTGGGATGGACAAGAGGTCCAATGCCAGAGTCGAAAGAGTGGGCCAGAGGTCTGCCTTTCTGGCCCAGTAGTGGAGTGGGTCCGAGGTGAGGGGTTGGAGGGGCTCGGCCATGTACTCCTTCACCATGGTCAGAGCGGGGTCCGGTTCTTCTTCCTCCCTTGCCTCCACTGAGGAGGAGACTGCCATGGCTAGGGCAGAGGCCAGGTAGTTGGCTGCTGGTATGGAACCTGGTCTCTGGGTGTACGCTCCTGGAGTACAGAAGGATGAGGATCCTTGTGAGGACTCCTCTTCTGCATCGCTCCGGCTTCCGTGCGCCCTCTGAAATGCCTGGCCCTGATCGGAGAGAGCCCTGACTTGACGGCCTAGCTCTGTCTTCCAGGATTTCAGTTCGGCAGCGCTGCCCGCCAGGGAACCCTTGACGCGAGGGTCGCACAGGCATGCCATCTGGTACACGTGTTCCCTTCTTAGGGGGCCAAGGCGGGTATCCACGCCGGTCAGCAGCCTGTCTGCCAAGGCCCTGCTCTTTGGGAGAAGATTGGCTTCTTCCCGGATACTGGTCTCTAGGCGTTGGCGAAGGGCATTGAGCAGGGGGAGTACGTGGCCCAGGCTGGCGTTGTAGCTGCTGAGGACGTGGGTGGTCTCCTCAAAAGGCTGGAGGATACCCACCATCTGGGAGAGGGCGAGCCACTCGGTAGCACCAATGTCCAACTCCCTCCCCTCATGCAGGACTGGGGTGGTTGAGATGACGTATTCCACCACTTCCTTCTGCTCCACCAGGCGCTTGACCATTTCGTAGGTGGAGTTCCACTGGGTGGTCACGTCCTGGATCAGGACGTGCTCTGGTCGGCTCATCTCCGCCTGCCTATCACGCATCATCCTGGATGCCTTGACGCTGTGAGAGAAGTGCCCCATGATCTTCCGACACTTGTCCAGCAAGGCCTTGGTCTCCCGGGTCCCCTCACTCCAGGAGTTCTTTGCTGCACCCAGGCCAATGGCATTGCCCACCACTAGATGCAGTTTGTGTGCTGCGCACACGATGCCCTGGAACCCTGCCCCAAGAACCGCATTGGTCATGTTACGGCCCGCGTCAGTAACCATGACTCCGCGATGGACCTGCCCCTCGGTCCCCAATCCCCACTCTCGCATTGCTGTCTTGAGGACCTCAGCAATGTTGATCCCTGTGGCGTTGTCCTCCATGCTTTGTGCCTGGAGAAGCACCACCCTATATCCTCTTGGGGTGCTGCCTTGTGCCTCCCCCTGCAGCTGTTCATGGGATGTCCGGGGCTCCAGGACCTCCTTGGGTTGCCACCAATGAGCCGTCAGAGAGAGGTATCCGTGGTGCCCACTGGTCCAGAGGTCGGAAGTGAAGTGGATCTTCCTCCCTCTGGCCGCCTGCAGCAGGGCCCGGATCCTGTCCCTGACAGACTCATAAAGGGAGGGAAGCACCCGCCTGCTGAAGGTACGCCGGGATGGAGGCTCGTACCATGGAGCCATGTGCTTCATCAGGTGCCAGAAGCCTGATGACTCCACAAAGGAGAGGGGCAACCCATTCATGGCCACCATTTCACCCACCACTCGAGTGGTGGTCTCCTGTGCTTTGGCCCTATTTCGCTGGCTGACAAAACTCCCACCCAACAGCCCCACTTCCTGCAGAGTGGCCTGCCTCTTCCCACTCTCACTAGCGGAGCTGTGTTTTTCTTTCCCTAACCCTTCTTCCCCTCTCTTTCTCCCTGAGGAACAAGGGCCTGACAGGGTTCCAGGCAGAGTCCCAGGGTGCTTCCTCATCAGGTGGCTGAGGAGAGGTGTTTGGGGTCATTCCCCCTGCGCAACACCACCCCGCATATCTTGCACACCACCATCCTTGCGTCTTGGGGGCTGTTCTCAAAATGCTCCCAGAGACACCCACGTGGCTTACAGAAAGTAATGCCCCCTCTGTTATTGCCTGCCGCTGCTGTGGTGGCGGCGTGGCCTGTCCCCTGCCTGGAAACTGTACTACTGCTCTCACTGGTGGTACTCTGGGTGGAAAGAGGGCTGCTCCTTCCAGCACTGCCTGGAGCCTGCCTTAAGTCTGTCCCTGCCAACAGGTCCTCAGAATCTTGCATATTTAGATAGAAGGAGCCCGATTCTGATTCTGATGCCATTTCAGACTCAGAGCCCTTGTCTTCTTCCTGATTAAGGGTGGGGCTGTCAGGTAACGGAGATGGGACATGGTACGCCTCATCCATGCTTCCCTTAGTGACAGAAGATGGCACGGTGCTGCTTGTGCCACTGGCACTGCTACTCGAGGAGGGAGTTGCACCAGTATCACTTTCTGCACTACTTCCTGTCCTTTCCCTCAGAAACGTGCCCCTATTTATCTTAGTGGGGGTCCCCCTCCCCTGCCCTCTTGCTGTGCCACCCCTCGTCATTTTTCTCACTTCTCTTTGCTCAGGCCAGGGAATGTATAATGTAGATAGTAAAGAAAAGAACTGTGCAAGTGAGTGAACACAAAGATGAACTGTGCAAGTGAGTAAACTGTAACTTCTTCAAATATGTAATTGGATTGTGTATGTAATTGTAGACTAGACTGCCAAGTAAATGAGTGAGATTGACTCACAACAACAGGCCAACACCCAAGCTAATAGAAGCAAGGTAGGTGTGTGCCAAATCTGGTGGCAGCACCCAACTTTCACAATGCACAGGGCAAGTGTAACTAAGAGAACTGTAACTTCTTCAAAGATGTAATTGGATTGTGTATGTAATTGTAGACTGCCAAGTAAATGAGTGAGATTGACTCACAACAACAGGCCAACACCCAAGCTAATAGAAGCAAGGTAGGGGTGTGCCAAATCTGGTGGCAGCACCCAACTTTCACAATGCACAGGGCTAGTGTAACTAAGAGAACTGTAACTTCTTCAAAGATGTAATTGTAAAAAAATATTCTATAGAGGTGGGTGGGTGCCCTTCAACAAATATGTTTGTTTGAGTGCCTGACTGCAAATAAATGAATGAGGTGTTGGACAAGTGAAAGAGTAAGTATAAGTAAGCAAAATGTAATTGTAAAATTTTCTATAGAGGAGGGTGCCCTTGCCTTGTTGCCAAATGCCAACAAATGTTTTTGAGAACTTTGAGTGCACTGGTTGGCGAGGGGAACTCTGCCTACTCAGTCTACTCTATAATTTAATCCACAGCCTCCAACCTCCCCTTCCAAGCACTAGTACTGGACCTTGGATGTTGCTTGCAAGTTGCCACTACTTTAGAAAATAGAAAATAAATGGTAGTATAAAAGTATAAACTGCTACTAGGGTAGGGTAGGGTTGCCTGATTCCCTTTCCAAAACCCAATCGCCACAGCAGCAAAGCTGTAGGCGCAGGGTAAAAGGACCTTGGCCAAGTAAATGTGAACTTGATTGGAAATTGGGATAGAAAAGAAAAGGTATGGTAGTATAAAATAATATATTTTCAAAATAAATCCGCAGCACCTCCTGCTCCCACTCAAACCTTCCCTCCCCCTTGAAGCAAATATAAGCAAATGAAAAAAGGAAATCTTCCTCCATAATGCAGAACACAAAAAAAGAATAAACTCTGTGTTGCTATTCCCCACAGGGAATGAAAGAAATTATATTTTTTTCCAAAAAATTCAATTCAATTCCCTCCCTGCCTAACGAGACAGCGACCGCGACCGCGACCGCGAAATCGAAACTAAACTGAGCGCAGCAATCCAGCCCTGACCACCCTCCTCCACCAAGATCCAAGCCCAGACTGCGACGGACTGGAACTGCCTCGCCTTTTTATGCCCTCTTGCACATCCAGAAGTGTCAGTCAAAACCTGGCCATGCGATTGGTGGAATGGCTCTGAAAATTTGCATGGTCCCATCCCATGGCCAGCCCATCATTGCGCAGGTGTAAAAAAATTAAATTAAGAAAAAAATAAAATAAAATCAACGGAGATGTCTTTTGGCAAGACAAACCCACTGCTGCTACTGTAAAAATTCAAGCATTTATAATAGGTACTTTTTGCATGTTTCTGTGGTGCTTTGGTGGGGTTTTGGGCCACGATTTCAAAAAAAATATTGCGGTTGCCATTTTGGATCCCCCCGCCCGCACACCGCATGGCAAAGGCCGACGAGACGATGCCCCCCCGCCTGGTACCAGCAGCGCAGCAGTAGCACTAGTAGCCAAGGAGAGGGGGGGACCCCCCCCCCAAATAAAACACCCTTCTGGCCTGGTAGGTGCCCTCAGACAGGTTTCGCCTGCTTTTTTGGCCGGGAATCGGGTTTTTTTTTCACTTTTAAAAAATTTTTTCTGTGCTGCTTGGCATCGTGCAATCGCACGATGCCAGGAACGACAACGACAAATCAGACCCAATTATTCTTTAGTCGGTTCGAGTTCAAATTCTGGCGGAGTAATTCCCATTACCGTTTCCGTTCAGTAACGGAAACGAGTAACAGAAACGGAAATGGGAATTCCGCTAAGTCGTGCCCATCTCTAGTCCTTATATTCTCTTTTTCACATCCTTGAGCCTTGAGAGGATTACATCCTGCATCCTTGATGCCAGACCCAGTCCAAATGTCTAGTCCCCCTCAAGGAACCTGTTCATCAAATGAATGAGTGTGTAACAAAGGACTGTTGCTCAAGCATGTTTTACATGGATAAGGTCACATCTCGAAACCATGGTCTTTCCATGTAAAAGGATCAGTCAGCAGCTGATGCTGAAAATCTCTAAATGAAGACTTCCTCTCAGTAGACACTGACTTAGGTGGACTAATGATGTGATTTTCTATGAGTTAGCATCCTGAATATGATTCCCAGATTAGCATCGACCCCTTCTCTGAGATCATAGAATCATAGAGTTAGAAGAGCCTCTGGGGAACAGTGACCATGCTGCAATCTCCCTTGCCATGCTTGTTGGAGGAAGAGTGTCAAGCAAATCAGACACAAAAACACTTGATTTCCAAAGGGCAAACTTCCCTCAGATGAGGAAACTAGTTAGAAAAAAATTGAAAGTGAAGGTAAAAAGAATCCAATCTCTGCAGAGTGCATGGAGCCAGTTTAAAACAACAGTAATAGAGGCCCAGCACAAGTGCATACCACAAAGATAGAAGAGCTCCTCTAAGTCCAAGAGGGTGCCGGCATGGTTAATGAGTGGAGTTAGAGAGGCTCTAAAGTGCAAGGAGAGGTCTTTCGGTAAATGGAAATCCTCCCCAAATGAAGAAAATAAAAAGAAACACAAACTCTGGCAAAAGAAATGTAAGAAGATAAGAGAGGCAAAGAAAGATTTTGAGGAACGCATGGCTAGCAATATAAAGGGTAATAATAAAAGCTTCTTTAAATATGTTAGAAGTAGAAAACCTGCCAGAGAACCAGTTGGCCCTCTGGATGGTGAGGGAGGAAAAGGGGAGATTAAGGAGGACTTGGAAATTGCAGAGAAATTAAATGAGTTCTTTGCATCTGTCTTCAGGACAGAAGACCTTGGGCAGATTCCGCTGCCTGAACAGCCCCTCTTGACTAAAGAATTAAATCAAATACTGAAGATCAACAAGTCACCAGGCCCAGATGGCATCCACCCAAGGGTTATTAGGGAACTGAGAAATGAAATGACGGATCTCTTAGCGGTAATATGCAACTTGTCTCTTAAAACAGCCACAGTGCTGGAGGACTGGAGGATAGCGGATGTCACACCAATTTTTAAAAAAGGAAGGGGGGACTCGGGAAACTACAGGCCGGTTAGCCTTACATCTGTCCCAGAGAAGATGGTGGAAAGCCTCGTCCAAGAGAAAATCAGCATGGCTTACATAAGGTTAAGTCTTGCCTGACAAACCTTTTATAATTCTTTGAAAAGTTCAACAAGCATGTGGATTTGGGTGAACTGGTGGATATTGTCTATCCTGATTTTCAGAAGGCTTTTGACACAATCCCTCACCAAAGGCTGCTGAGAAAATTGCACAGCCAGGGGATAAGAGGGCAGGTCCTCTTATGGATCGAGAACTGGTTGAGATCCAGGAAACAAAGAGTAGTTGTCAATGGGAAATTTTCACAATGGAGAGAAGGGAAAAGCGGTGTGCCCCAGGGATCTGTCCTGGGACCGGTGCTTTTCAATCTGTTCATAAATGACCTGGAGACAGGGAGAAACAGTGAGGTGGCCAAGTTTGTGGATGACATGAAACTTTTCTGTGTGGTAAAAAACATAGAAGACTGAAGAGCTCCAGAAGGATCTCTCCAAACTGGGGGAATGGGCTGCAAAATGGCAAATGTGTTTTAATGTAGCCAAATGTAAAGTAATGTATATTGGAGCAAAAACCCCAAAATTTATCTATGAACTAATGGGCTCTGAGCTATCCTTGACGGATAAGGAAAGAGCTCTTGGTATGATAGTAGAGAGCTCAATGAAGGTGTCTCCCCAATGAGTGGCAGCGGTAAAGAAGGCCAATTTCATGCTAAGAGATTATCAAAAAGGGTATTGAAAATAAAACAGCCAACATCATAATGCCATTATACAAAACAATAGTAAGGCCCCACCTGGAGTATTGTGTACAATTCTGGTCACCACATCTCAAGAAACACATAGTGGAACTGGAAAAGGTGCAGAAGAGAGCAACTAAAATGATTACTGGGCTGGGCCACTTCCTTTATGAGGAAAGGCTAAAACATTTGAGGCTCTTTAGTCTGGAAAAAAGGTGCCTCAGGGAGGATATGATTGAAACATACAAAATAATGCAGGGCATGAGTAAAGTGGATAGAGGGATGCTCTTTTCCCTCTCACAAAATACCAGAACTAGGGGACATACACTCAAATTGAGGGCTGGGAGAGTAAGAACAGATGAAAGGAATTTTTTTTTCACCCAGCGTGCTTTTAGTCAGTGGAACTCCCTGCCACAGGATCTCATGATGGCACCTGGCCTGGATGCCTTCAAAAGCTGATTGGACAAATTCCTGGAGGAAAAGTCCATCACAGGTTACAAACCATGATGGAGATGTGTAATCTTCAGGCTTAAAACCGGGGTACTTCAAGGGCCAGATGCAGGGGAGTGGTATCAGGGGACAGATTTCTAGTCTCATGCGCACCCAGACTCATCTGGTGGGGCCACTGTGAGATAGAGTAAGCTGGGCTAGATTGGCCTTTGGCCTGATGCAGCATGGCTCTTCTTATGTGCTTATGTTCTCGAGGGCCATCCAGTCCATGCAGAAACCCCCATCATAGTACTCCTGACAGATGGCTATCCAGCCTGTACTTAAAAAATACCCAAAGAAGAAGACTCCACTGTTGAAGAGCTCTAACTGTCATGAAGTTCTTCAAAATGTTCAAATGGAATCTTTTCCTGTAGTTTGAAACCATTGCTCTGAGTCCTACTCTTTGAAGCCATGGAAAACAAACTTGTCCCCTCTTCGATTTGATATCCTCTCAAATATTTAAACGTGGCTATCATATCCCCTCTCAACCTTCTTTTGTAAGGCTAAACATTACCAACTCCCTAAGCTGCTCCTCGCAAGACATTTCTCCCAAACCTGTAACCATCTTGGTCGCCTTCCTCTGGACCTGTTCAAGGTTGTCATCCTCATCAAATTGAGGAGAGCAGATCTGGACACAGTATTCCAGGTGGGGTCTAACCAGAAGATTAGAGTGATACTATCAACTCCCTTGATCTAGACACTATGCTTCTGCTGATGCAAGCAAGAATCGCACTGGCTTTCTTGGCTGTCATGTCACACTGCTGACTCATGTTCAAGTTGTGGTCCACCCAGACTCCCAGATCCCTTTCACATGTACTGTTCTCCAGTCAGGTGTCTCCCATCCTATATCTATGCAATTCATTTTTTCTGCCTAGATGCAGGACCCTACATTTCTCTCTGTTGAAACTCATTTCATTAACTTTGGCTCAGCATGCTAATTTGTCAACCTCCGATACCAAGATACGTATCGGAGGTACTGTTCACAGTTGGTTCTGGTCCTTCTTGGAGAGCCGTCCCCAGCGTGTGCAGCATGGGAGGGGGAGTTGTCGGCCCCGTGGACACTCCCTTGTGGGGTGCCACAGGGGTCGTCCCTCTCTCCCATGTTGTTTAACATCTATGTGAGGCCTCTGGCAGAAGTCATAAGGAGATTTGAAGTCTGCTGTCACCAGTACGCTGATGACACACAGCTCTATGTCTCCTTCTCCACCTCTGCAGTTGAGGCTGTCCAGATCCTCGACCAGTGCCTGGATGCAGTCATGGCATGGACCAAGGCTAACAGACTCAAACTCAACCTCGAGAAGACCGAGGTGATGTTCTTTGGGACTTCCCCTTCCGGGTATGGAGGCCCTCTCCCCAGCTTGGAGGGTGTTTCCCTTCAGCTGGCAGACAGTGTTCGGAATCTGGGCATAGTCTTGGACCTGGTGCTTACCATGGAAGCCCAGGTGGCCACCGTGTCCAGGACTGCATTTTTCCATCTTCACCAAATTGCCCAGATTCACCCATATCTGGATGGGGACTCCCTCAGAACTGTTGTGCAAGCGCTGGTGATCTTGAGAATAGATTACTGCAACGCCCTCTACATGGGGTTGCCATTGACTCTCCTTCGGCGACTGCAGCGGGTCCAAAATGCGGCGGCCAGACTGGTGGTGGGTGTGCGTCGGTACGACCACATCACCCCAGTTCTGGCTCATCTGCATTGGTTACCCGTTGCATCCCGAATCAGATTCAAGGTCCTGGTTTTAGTTTATAAAACCCTCCATGGCCTAGGCCCTGACTACCTGGCAGAGCGGATCACACAGTGGTCAACTTCGGCCCAACCTACCAGGATGTCGCGGGCGCACTCGCTACGGGTGGCCACGCCCAGGGAGGCTCATAAAACCTCCACCCGAAACCGAGCCTTCTTTGTGGCTGGCCCCACCTTGTGGAACCATCTACCTAGCGAAGTGCGCCTTGCTCAGTCCCTGCCAGCCTTTAGTAAGGCATTAAAGACCATGCTATTCCGTGAGGCGTTTGGTGACTTAGGTTTATTCCCCCCCCCGCCATCTGCCCGTTGTTTTTTAAGTCACTTAAGTAGTTTCTTTTTTAATTGTTCTTGTGCATTTGTTTGATTCGACTATCTGCTTGAATTTTATATTGTTGTAGATGGAGCAGGGAGTGTTTGAAAAATACAAGGTATTAAGTTGTTTACATACAGTTTTTCGTGTAGGCTGTATAATTAATTATGTATATGGTGATACCTATTTAGAGTTTTTTTAAACATTTTTGTGTACACTTTTAATTTGAATTTTAACTCTTATATTAAACAATAAGGTATAAATCCAGTCAACTTCTACACTAATCCTCTATGATTATGTGTTGCCCTTGAATATAGATATTCGGATATGACTGATTGTCATACTGCTTTTTATTATATTTGTATTTGTATATAGATATAATGGCCATTGGCTATAATAAAAACTAATTTGAAATTTATATTGTTGTCAACCACCTGGAGTTCCTCCGGGAAGACGGGCGGTATATAAGCTCTAAAATAAATAAATAAATAAATAAATAAATAAATAAATAAATAAATAAATAAATAAATAAATAAAAAGGTCCTTTTGGAATGTTATCCGAATCTTCAGGGAAATAGCAACTCCTCCTAATTTGTTATCATCTGCACATTTAATCAGCATACTCTCTATTCCTTCATACAAGTCATTCATAAAGATATTCAATAGCACTGGACCCATAACAGAACCCTGGGGCACCCCACTGTTCACTTCTCTCCTCTCTCCACCTCTCTCCCTTTGCATACAATCAGTCAACCATTTACAAATCCATCCAACATAGTTTTATAAATCCTTTGTTCTAATAACTTCTTTGCAAGTATATCACAGGGAACCTTCTGAAAGGCCTTACTGAAATTAAGATAAGTAACATCCACAATGTTCCTTTCATCCACCTGGCCAGTAACTCTTATCAATGAAAGATATCAAATTAGTTTGGCATGACTTGTTTGTGAGAAAACCTGTATTGACTTCCAGTAATGGCAGCATTTCTTGTTATATAGTTACAGACTGCTTAACAATCCACTCCAGGATCTTTCCAGGAATAGATGTCAAGCTGATTTGGCAGTAATTATTTGGGTCCTCCCCCCCCCATTTTTTTTGGAGATGGGAACAACATTAGCCCTCCTCCAATCGATGGGGACTTCCCCTGTTCTCCAGGACTTCTCAAAGATTACTGCCAATCATTCTGAAATTGCTTCTGCCAGTTCTTTTAATATCCTTGGGTGTAATTCATCTGGCCCTGGAGCCTTAAATTCATTTAGGGTTTCCAGGTATCCCTGTACTACCTCCCTCCCTATCCTTTCTTGCCATTTCCACCCTTCCTCACCTACTCTTCATCTTGACTGAACTCTTTTTCCTTTTGTGGAGAAAACAGAGTCAAAGAAGGTGTTGAATAGTTCTGTCTTTTCCCTGCCTCCTCTTAGTAACTGGCTATCATCTCCACGTAGAGAGCCTATAATTTCCTTATTTTTCCTTTCATTGCAGATGTAACTAAAGTAACTCTTTTTACTATCTTTAATCTCTCTATCATGTCTAAGTTCTTTCTGTGCTTTAGCTCTTTTTTACCATCCCCTGCATATACTGGCTATTTTCTTATATTGCTCTTTGGTGCATGCCCCCCTTTTCATTTCCTGTACATGTTTTTTTTAATACTTAGCTGTGTTGAAAGTTATTTAGTCAACCATTGTGGTTTCCTCAGAGATCTCCCATTTTTTTTCTTGTTGGAACAGTTTTAGATTGTGCCTTTAATATATCACTTTTAAGGAATTCCCATCCATCTTGGACTCCCTTCTCTTTTAGTGTCTGGGTCCATGGAATTACAGCCAATAATTCCCTAAATTTGCAAAAGAAATGTCTTTCTTAAAGTCCCAGATGCTTGTCTAGCTATGCTTAGCTTCCCCTTCCCACTGTATAACAAATTCCAAAAGAACTCGACACAGACAAATGAGAAGGATGGCTGATAACGAAATCCAACAGCAAAACAAACTAATGGTAATGCTATACAACCCTCCCCCAAAAAACCCAAACCACAAATCCCCCCATACACAAACTCAAAGCCCAGCCCCCAAAAAGATAAATGAAATAATAACAATTTTACAAATTGATACGAGAACCAATTGACAATATAAAACTAAGGGAAAATAGACAAATTAATTACTATAAATATTAATTAATGCAAATGAAATGGAAGATAAATAAATAAATAAATAAATAAATAAATAAATAAATAAATAAATAAATAAAATCAACATTATAATCTGCCAAATCCTCAGCCAAGATAACCTCCAGATGACAATACTAATAAAATGGGGAAAGAGCATCCTCCATGAGCTTAGAGTTCACTCATGTCTAGACACAGATGTCAGTCTAGACTAGGCAGCAGAACAGTAGTCCAAATCAGGCAGCCCAACGATATCCAAAAGGCATCCCAGTTCAGGCAGAGATGATACAATGTGAGCCCTGAGGCCATTCCAGGCATATCAAAAATGCCCTAGGCCACAGTGGGTACTCAGCTACAAAGTCCTGAGTCCTCCAGGCTGGGGAGCAGGTTGAGGGCGTAGATGGTTCCCAGGTGATGACCACTCGGCCAGTCCACTCCACAGGTCCTTCATGGCATGCCATGTGGTCTGGATAACTAAGATGAGGTTGTGGCGCAGCACACCATCATCATCCACACCACCACAGCCCTCGCCCTAGCCGCCGCTGTCACCCTGCCACCTCAGACTCAGGCACAGCCATCCAGCCTTTGCCACACTCCCAACCGAGAACCAGTCGCTGCCCTCATGAATGTCCCTGGCACCACAGCTCTTCTTCATGCCAGGGGAGAGACCTCTCGTACACCCAACGATCCAAACAGAGACCACTCTCCTCCTCCAACATTGCTTACCTTGAAATCTGTCTTTATCCCTGGAGACACAGAGAAGCATAACATGTCTTGAAGACTTCATCTGGTCTCCTGAGACCTACTGACTCTAATATCCACTCATCAATGCAATAGTGAATTTACACAGAATCTCCCTTGTCTGCCATCATATTCCAATCTTTCGGAATATGATGGCTCACAATAGAGATCTTTTGGTGTGTGTTACCTGAACAGATATTCAATGCACACAGACCAAGGCTCCTTTCATTAGCATGCATTCTGAATAGTCAGGAGTGTTCCTTTTGGCATCAAGAAGTGAACTGGGTGATCTTATTAGACACTGACAGCATAATATGTTATCAATACTTTATAATGGCCTCTTATAAAAATGCTGTAAATGGGTTTTCTAAAGCATAATATGAGAATATATATTTGAAAATTACTGGGTAGAGTTTCAATACCCCCTCAAAGTACTGTTCACTGTTATACTTACCAATATATTAACATTTCTTAAAATTAACGGTTTAGAATATTTAAGCTATTTTTAGAATGATCTAATTGCGTCCAGTAACTGTACAGTATATAATGCAAAACAAATACCTACCACAGAGCACAATGCAGGAGCACAGGCCCCCCGCCTGTTTCATGAGGCCACATTCTCCTACCTATTAAGCATCTTAAAAAACTACAATGCCAAGAGGGAGTGGGATGCCTTTTATTGTTACAACTTAGTTATGCCAGGTACTGCAAAATAATCAATTCAAGTTAAAAAAACAAACAAAAAAACTGGTTAAGATTGAGTTCTGTTCCGAAGTGACTCAACAAAACTTGGTTTTCCCTAGCATCAGAAACCCAAGGGCCAGACACAGTTTCAGGGACATTCTCAAGGGATGAATTTTAGTGTTGGGGAAAAATGACAAAAACATTAAAAATATAATATAATAGCATACTGGGACCAATAATCTCCTTCTAGCAAGAACTAAGCCTCAGGAGAGGAAGTTTTGCTTTTTAAAGTGATAAAAACATACAAAGCTGGGAAACCACCAGATGACAGTGTCATGAGGAAAGAGTTATCACCATCAGGAAATCCCATAGGGCAGTGTTGGCGATGGCGAACCTATGGCACAGGTGCCAAAGGTGGCACTCGGAGCCCTTTCTTTGGGCACCTGACATTGCCGCTTCAGAGCCACTTGTATTCAGGTTAAATTACTGTATTGGCATTTTGCAAAAAATTACTGAGTTTGGGCACTCAGTCTCAAAGTTTTGACATCACTGCCGTAGAGACTCATTGGGAACCCAGTGGGTCTGAATGCAGCCCCAGGCCCAAGGTTTTTCATGCTTCCCTGAGAAAGACTTTGTAATGATAACATAATGTACTTTATACTGTTGCTTTATTTTGTAATCCTAGAAATTAGACCAGTGCACTGCTGCTGGTTTCCAGTCAACTGGCCGGGGGGACTATGCCTGAATGGGCTGCCATCATCGCCACCGCATCCTTCAGTGAGGGTTTTTTTCCCTCTCGTCTGAAGGAGACAGTAAAAAAGCCCATCCTTAAAAAACCAGGCTTGGCATTGGACCAATTGGCGAGCTACCATCTGACTGCCAATGTCCCCTTTCTGGGCAAGGTCATCGAGAGGGTGGCTGCGACCCGGATACAATCTCATCTGGAGGAACAGCATTGCCTTGACCCATGCCAGTCTGGCTTCAGGCCTGGCCAGGGGACTGAGACAGCTCTGGTCGCGCTGCGAGATGACCTAATCCGGGCGGCCGACAGGGGTAGCTCTACCCTGTTGGTTCTCCTGGATCTGTCAGCGGCCTTCAATACTGTCGACCACGGTATCCTACTGGACCGGCTTTCTGAGGTGGGGATTGGAGGCACTGTCCGCAGTTGGCTCCAGTCCTTCCTTGAGGGTCGCCCCAGTATGTGCAGCATGGCAGAGAGTTGTCGGCCCCGTGGACACTCCCTTGTGGGGTTCCGCAGGGCTCGTCTCTCTCCCCCATGCTGTTCAACATCTATGTAAGACCGCTGGCGGGGGTCATCCGGAGTTTTGGAGTCTGCTGTCATCAGTACGCTGATGACATGCAGCTCTATCTTTCCTTTTCCACCTCTGCAGTGGAAGCTGTCGCGACCCTTGACCGGTGTCTGGGGGCGGTCATGGCATGAACCAGGGCAAACAGGATTAAGCTCAACCCTGAGAAGACTGAGGTTATGTTCTTCGGGAGTTCCCCATCCAGTTACGGAGGCCTGTTTGGAGGGTGTTTCCCTCCAGCTGGCGGAGAGGGTTAGGAATCTGGGCGTGGTTCTGGATCCGGCGCTATCCTTGGATGCCCAGGTGGCTGCCGTGTCCAGATCCGCTTTTTTCCACCTGCATCAAATAGCCCAGATCCGCCCATACCTGGACAGTGACTCCCTGAAAACAGTAGTGCAGGCACTGGTGATCTCAAGGTTGGACTACTGTAACACTTTTATATGGGGCTGCCCTTGACCCTCCTCCGGCGTTTGCAGTGGGTACAAAATGCAGCAGCCAGGCTGGTGGCTGGAGTGCGTTGCTGTGACCACATCACCCCAGTCCTGGCTTGCTTGCATTGGTTTCCTGTTGCGCACCAGATCAGGTTCAAGGTGCTGGTTTTAGTTTATAAAACCCTCCATGGCTTGGGCCCGGACTATCTAGCTGAGCAGATCGCCCAGCGATCAATCTCGGGACGACTGGCCCAGAAGTCGCGAGCGCACTCGCTCCGGGTCGCCACCCCAAGAGAGGCCCGGAAAACCATCACCCATAATCAGGCCTTCTCGGTGGCGGTCCCTTCGCTGTGGAACACCCTTCCGAGTGATGTGTGCTCTGCAGAGTCCCTGCTGGCCTTTCGTAGAACTCTTAAAACCTTGCTCTTTCGCGAGGCCTTTGGTGACCTTGTTTAATTTATACAGTTAGTTGTTTATTATTATTATTATTATTATTATTATTATTATTATTATTATTATTATTATTATTATTATTATTATTATTATTATTATTTTGTCCCTGTCATTCGCCATCTCTGTCTATCCCAGAAAATTGCTGTATGGCTATCAAGCCTTTTTTGCTAGAATGCCAAGGGTGCCAGAAGTGTTTTTAATTTGTGTTTCATTGTTATTGTATTTATTGCCTTTGACTCTGCTTATTGTATTTTGTATTGATGACCACTGTTTGGTTCGTCTGTTGGAAGCCGCCCAGAGTTCCTCTGGGAAGATGGGCGGGATATAAGTTCAATAAATAAATAAATAAATAAATAAATAAATAAATAAATAACTGCTGCAGCAACTTTTTGTTTTGAGGCCCTCAGTTAGTGGTCTCCTTTACAAACAGAGGAGTGCCTAGCAAAAACTCTGGCTCAGCTTTTGTTATTATCAGAGAGCAGTTCTCATATTGGAACTTGATGGTCTATCACTGAGCTCATCTCAATCTGGGGGGAAAGAACTCTGTCACACACATAAATTCTGGAGAAAACGGGTCATTAATAAATTGATTTTATTAATCAATTATAGCACAATTATGGCCAGGCATTGTGTTGGAGCCCCACATTGATGAACCTGACTGTTCCTTGATGTCAACCCGTCTCCTTAAGAAACTCCTAAGGAGGGACTTCTGGGTATCATCTGGATGTAAGCCACTTCATGGTGCCATTGTTCTCTCCATGGGGGTGGATGGAGGCAAATGACCCTCCCATTAAGTGGGCAAAGCACAGCCCCGTCCTCATAGCCACCAGTTCAGTTCCATCCAGGCTTTGCAGGGCCCCACTTGCCACCTGCCTACCACAGGATCCATCCCAATGCCAGCAAAATACCTTTCAACAAGTTGTGACAATATATAAACAACCATAAAACCATTACAGGGTGAGAGGGTTAAGCAAGCCATCTTATTTTATTTATTTATTTATTTATTAAATTTATATATCGCTCCATCTAGCTACATGGCTACTCTGGCCAGTTTACAAGCTGAACAGAAATCAAACCGTAAGCAGTAAAATACAATATAACAAATAAGCAGAAGTATATAAATAAAAACACTATAACTGGTAAATATATAACAATATCATAAAACAGGAGCAAGATGGGCTACAGATAAAAGCAACTAAATACATAATAACAATCATTAGAACATCTTCAGTGAGACTGGGGCTTCTGGCACAATTTGCCCTTTAACTACTATGCCCTCAGACTGGGTTGGCATCTCTGTGATGTCACATCATCCGCCAGCCAGCATCCCTTCCTTCTGGCCAATGCTGGCCTTTCAGTACATGGGGGGGGTCTTCCACTTATCTCTTCCAGTGGCATGCACGTGGCACCCGCCATTGCCAGAGGGGCACCATCTTCAGCCCTACACTGGGATCAATGCATGACCTTGGTAAGTCAGTCTCCCACCCTTCTGGTGCAATGCACATAGTACAGGGTCTGGATCTTATATCAATCTGCTCATTGTAAATGAAGGGCTCATTCACAGAGTGGTGTTGTCTCCAAACGTTATGGAAGTACTAAATCTAGTCCTACTAAGGTATTCATAGTTGAGTTAAACTGAAAATATGACCAGGGAGATGGTATGCAATTCCTGTGCCTTCCTTTCTTTCTCTCATTTGGAAAGCAACAGTCTGGAGAGTTTCTTCAAAATGTCAAGACATTTTAGGTGATCTGAGCTCCGTGTGACCTGTAACTTTTCAGACTCTTTCTCACCATGTGAAGAAAGAGATGGTGGAGCAGATGGAGCTAGTGAATTCTTTTTCTTCATGTGTGGAGTTTAATCTTATTATGAATGTCCGAATGGGTTTTTTTATATAAAGATGACCCACTTTTCCCTTCTCCCCGCAGACAAGAAAAGAGGGCCCACCCAACTCCCCCAGGGCATGATGAACCTAAAAAAGATCCAAGAGATCAACAATATCACAATGGTTCCAAGTCCTGACAGGCCATAATCAGTGGCAGAAACTTGGACAAGGGCAGATGATCATAATTTCAGGGTAAATGAAACAACCATAGGGACCATGTTCAGTATGGGGTCCTTTACAGAACCACATGTGATACCAGGAGGACAGCATTTGGGGGTTCCCTATTTGCTGCTAAAGATTCTGAGGACAACTGGCTGAAAAGAATAGGATCCTAATTTAAATGTTCCTTGGATCTCAGTCATGTTACATATCTTATTCTCCCATGGTTTGTGATGGTGGAAAGTTCTTATGTGAAACAAAATGTGTTGGGAAAGGCATTTTACCTAGAACACCTCAGTTACATGTAATTTCTACTAATGCCAATTTGACCCTTCTGTTCTTTCCTCTCATGCCCTACAATCTGAGCCTTTGTCTAAATAGTTCTTCATCAATTAAGGGGTTGTGGGTGAGAATAGTGAAAAGCATAGGGCCTTGCCAACTGCACCAACATCTCCTTTCCTGCCATGAGGAAAGGGTAAAAATACTGCTCTTTGTCCTACTGCCGTATTTCATGGAGGCAGCTTGGACAGCTAGAACAAGCTGGGCAGAGATACATGTGGCCCACAGTTTGTCCACTCTGATTTGCCTTTTGCTCAGCAAACTGACAGCATGATTAACTGTTCTCCTGTGTCTTCGTAGTTGAAGAAGACCTACGTCATATCTAAAGGTTAGATCTGTTCTTCCTGTGATCCTCCAGACCAAGATGTCATTCTTTCAAAAATACACTGGGGAGCTGTAAAGTTCACTTATATATGCATGAAACACTATTCCCTTTTTGTGTACCTTCTGTTCAGATGTCCTAATTTGGTAATTTGGCGGGGGGGGGTGGAGTTTCATCTGCCCTTTGTTAAATGAAGCAAGAAGCAAGAAACCTTGTGACAGCATACTATTTTACTGAACCCATAACAATACATTTTGCATTCCAAACACTGCTCACTAGGAGCTCGTTGTACTGTATTATTTTTATCTCAATGTTTTACCGGCAGCAGAATCAGCCATTGCCCTAGCAAATGCTTATGAAATGGGGAGGAAGAGAAAAGAAGTCTTAACCATCATTTCTCAAGCTTTGCGGCAGAATTACACCCAGGGGTAATGCACAAGAAGAATACTGTAAAGATTAATGGTGCCTTTAAAATGCCAGCAAACTAACCATTATCATTTCTGTTTTATTATAGATGGAATAACTTGTGTAAAAAGAAGACTTGATCTCATATGAAAGAGATAAACCAAAGAAATTAAGTTCTGGAGTACCAAAGATCAAGAGCAAAAATGGCCAAAGTTACACACAAGATCGTCTCTTTGATTTTGATGGGAGAGATGTAACCCCAGTCTAAGAAATTGTTGTTAGATTGTACTATAGATATATTTATGAAAAACAGATTTAGAATCCAATTCTTAAAAAAAAAACATCCAGTTTATGGTTTATGGTTATGGTCCTTCTGTAGTGACAGTTCAAAAATGGCCTGGTAACAGCCCGATATTGCTGCACAATATCATGCCTGTGTTGCCTTCAGGAAAAGGGATGATGCCAAACTGTGCCTAGCAAAGAGCAGCCTGGATGCCGGCAGGCAGAGCAGTCAAAAGGCTCTAGGGCACGGGGGTGCCAAAGGTGGCCCTCGGATCCCTTTCCATGGGCACCTGAGATCGCCCCTTCACAGCCACCTGGATTCAGGTTAAATGGCTGCATTGGCACTTTGCCGAAAAAACAGTGTGTTCTGAATTGCAGTTTGGGCACTCAGTCTCTAAATGGCTCGCCATCACTGCTCTAGGGGATAGCTTCTGGTGCTCAAAATAATTCACTAAGAGACAGCAACCAAGGGAACCCCCAGAAGCTGACTCCTTTTTGTCAACAGTAAACCACGTCTCACCCAAACACAAAACAACTGTCAGGGCTGTTTTTCAGCAAGCAATGGTGGGAAACACAAGAGCATATAGAGTTGAGGATCTTGACGTTGCCAGTGGTTCTGTCAATGTTCAGGTTTCTCCTTCTTCTGTCAAGTGTAGCATTCATTTTCTTCTAGCAATACAGGAATGATATTCTGCAGCAATACCAAGCAATACTCTTGGTGTTTTGAATCATTGATATAGAAACATAGCATCCTACACTGATTATAGAATCATAGAATTATAGAATTGGAAGAAACCTAAAGGACCATACAGTCCAATCCCTTGCCTGGAGGTTTTTGTTTTAAGAATTGAATTGTCTTGTTTTTTAAAATAGAAGTTTTAAAAATATTCATATACTACACAAATTCCAACTGAACCTCCCTTTGTGTAGAATTACCAAATGCTAGTTGAGCACATGATCTGTACTATAATTTGTACAGTATAGCATAAGTACTATATTGTACTTATAGTTACTGTGAGAGGGCAGAAGCTAGAAAAGCTGGGTTTTGGCTGTAGTACCTAAGTGGCAAATATTATGAATAGCTGCTTCTAGGCTTAATGAAATGGTGAAGCATACAGACCCTTTTTTTTTAAATATTTTTATTTTACAGACATTCATTCATTCATTGGCATCCTTCAGTCTCGAAAGACTATGGTATCATGCCTGGAGTAGAGATCCTAAAAACAGCACCTAGTGTGACTAAATAGACCAATTCGGGAATTGCAGTCTCTACCGCACTGGGGGCAGATGTATTCTGTTTCCTGCCTGGTCCTCGAGTTTCGTTCTTTCCGTTCCTGCCTCTTTTCCTCTGCCTGTTGGACAAATGCCTCTTCAAATTTATGTAGACCATGCTGTATCTCTTGCCTCCAGACAGTGCAATCGGAGGTCAGGGTTTCCCAGCTGTTGAGGTCCATTCCCAAGGCCTTCAGGTCCCTCTTACAGATATCCTTATACCGCAGCTGTGGTCTCCCTCTGGGGCACTTTCCCTTCATTAGTTCTCCATATAGAAGATCTTTTGGGATCTGGCTGTCATCCATTCTCACAAAGTGTCCAAGCCAGCATAGGTGTCGCTGTTTCAATAAAGTGTACATGCTAGGGATTCCAGCTCGATTCAGGACTATGCTATTTGGAACTTTGTCGTGCCAGGTAATGTTGAATATTCGCCTAAGACAGCGCATATGGAAGGTATTAAGCTTTCTTTCCTGTTGAGCATGGATGGTCCAAGACTCGCTGCAATACAAAAGTGTGCTCAGTACGCAAGCTTTTTAGACCTGTATCTTTGTATGTTCTGTCAGCTTCTTATTGAGCCATACTCTCTTTGTTAGTCTGGAAAACATAGTTGCTGCTTTACCTATACGTTTATTCAGCTCAGACTCTAGTGAGAGTGTATTTGAGATAGTTGAGCCAAGATACACAACGTCATGGACAACTTCCAGTTCTTTTGCAGATATTGTAATGTGAGGAGGAGAGTCCACATTCTGGCCCATTATTTGTGTTTTTTTCAGGCTGATTTCTAGCCCAAAATCTTTGCAAGCTTTACTAAAATGGTCCATGAGTTGTTGGACATCTTCAGCAGAGTGAGCAGTAATGGCGGCATCATCAGCGAAGAGGAGATCCCGCAAACACTTCACCTGTACCTTAGACTTTGCTCTCAGTCTAGAGAGGTTGAAGAGTTTTCCATCTGATCTGGTCCGGAGATAGATACCCTCTGTTGAAGTTCCAAAAGCATACTTCAGCATGGTAGCAAAGAAGATCCCAAACAAGGTTGGCGCAAGGACACAGCCCTGCTTCTCGCCGCTTCGGATGTCGAAGGGATCTGACACCAGGCCAATGAAAACTACATTGCCCTTCATATCCTCATGAAAAGACCTAATGATGTTAAGGAGCTTGGGTGGGCATCCAACCCGGAGGAGTATTTTAAAGAGTCAGTCCCTACTAACCATATCAAATGCCTTTGTGAGATCTATGAAGGCTACAAAAAGTGGATGTCCTTGTTCCCTGCATTTCTCCTGCAACTGCCTGAGGGAAAATACCATATCAGTAGTGGACCTGTTGGTTCGAAAGCCACACTGTGATTCTGGGTAGACTCTCTCTGCAAGTATCTGGAGCCTCTTCAGTATAACATGTGCAAACAGCTTCCTGACAACACTAAGAAGAGAGATACCACGATAGTTGTTACAGTCGCTCCTGTCACCTTTGTTCTTATAAAGCATAACAATATTAGCGTCCTTCATATCCTGTGTTACTCCCCCTTCCCTCCAGCAAAGGAAGAGGATTTCGTACAGTTCAGTGGCAATGATCTCTTTGCAGCACTTCAGAACTTCAGCAGGGATGTTATCTTTCCCAGGTGCCTTGCCAGAGGCAAGTGAATCCAGAGCCACATTTAGTTCTTTTAGTGTTGGTTCATTGTCAAGCTCCTCCAAGACAGACAAGCACTCAATATTATTTAAGACTTCTTTGGTTATTGTGTTTTCTCTGGAATATAGTTCAGAGGAGTGTTGCACCCAGCGTGCCATCTGCTGCTCACGATCCTGGATGATCTCACTTGAGACAGTCTTTAAGGGCGCAGTTTTCTTATGTATTGGCCCTAAGGTCTGTTTAATTCCGTCATACATCCCCTTGATGTTACCTGTATCAGCTGCCATCTGAATCTGAGAACACAGTTGCAGCCAGTAATCGTTAGCACATTTCCTGGCAGTCTGCTGGACTTTGTTATGAACAGCTCTCAGGGCCTGTAGGTTGTGCTCGCTGGGACAAGCTTTATATGCAGTCAAGGCTCTCCTCTTTTCCTCAATAACTGGCATCAGCTCTTCTGAGTGGGCTTCAAACCAGTCTGCTGTCTTTCGAGGCTCCTTGCTGAATATTGATAAAGCAGTGTTATAAACAACATTCTTAAAATGTTCCCAACATTTAGATGCATTATCTTCAGCAGGGCCAGGAAGAGCTTCCTTGAGTACATGGGAGAATTCCTCCACTTTTCCTTGGTTATAGGTGTTACTGGTATCAATTTTTGATCTTCTTTCCTTCTTCAGGTGGTGCAATCTCTTTGTTTTCAGTTTTACTTTGCTGTACACCAGGGAGTGGTCTGTGTCACAGTTGGCACTCTGATAACTACGTGTGATTGTAACACTAGAAATGCTGGAGCGCCTGACAAGAATCAGGTCGAGCTGATGCCAGTGTTTCGATCTTGGATGTCTCCAAGAGACTTTGTGATGGGGCTTTGTGTTAAAGAATGTATTGCTGATGTAGAGACCATAATAGCAGCAAAACTCCAGCAGGCGTTGGCCATTTTCATTCATCTTCCCAATGCCGAACCGATCTAGGCAGGTGGGACAGGAGTTATAATCAGCTCCAACCCTGGCATTAAAGTCACCAAGAATAGCTATTGGTCTTTTCTCAGGGATTTTCTTGATAGTGGCAGCTAGATCATCATAGAATTTGTTTTTAAGTTCTGCTGGAGATGATAATGTTGGTGCATATGCACTGATAAGTGTAACCAACCCTGCTGTAGAGTGTAGTTGCATGGACAGGATTCTCTCACTTCCTGCAGCAGGTGGGATAATGAGACCTAGTAAAGTATTTCTAACAGCAAAGCCAATCCCACATTCCCTGGTCTCGTTTGATGGTTTTCCCTGCCAGAAGAATGTAAAGTTCCTCTCCTTGACAGATCCAGAGTCAGGTAGCCTTGTCTCTTGGAGAGCAACAATGTCCATCCGCAGTCTGCACAGTTCCCTGTCGATGACAGCTGTCTTTCGTATAGTGTCCATTTCTTGGAGATAGTCTGAACAGCCAGGGTTCATTGTCCTAACATTCCATGTGCCCAACTTTAGGCTTGAGATTTTTTTATGTTTATTGCATGGTGCAGAGTCAACGATTTGTTTGCTGGTTTCCATCCTGATCCGCCTACACCCAGGTAGCTGCTGCTTCCTGTGTTGTTCCCCCACTATTTGCTGTAAATGGTCCTCTCCAGGGCACAAGGCCTGGGTAATTCAATATGGAGGTTAGGCTGTTACCCAGGCATCGAACCCCCCCTCTCCACGTAGCTGGAGTGGTCCAATGGAATGGCAAAGCTGATACGATTAGTTCCAGCTGCGTCACAGGAGTTGCCAGAACATGATTGTATACAGTCATGAACTGTCTCCGGGACTCTGACTCCGTTTTTTTCCTCGAGGTTGACTCCTGAAGCCTTTTCTAATGATGGATATAGCCACAAGGCAGTGGAGGTTTGAAAGAGTTTCCTTCTCCTAAAGGTGGTTCTTCCGCTTTTTCTGCTGTTGGGGCGATGAGAGCCCTCTTCCGCCTTCAAAACCGTTGACCATCCTCTCCTGTAACCCCAGATGGGGGCCCTTACAAGGTACTACCAGCCGGGCCAGCTGGACCAAGGTTTTTTAAGGAGGTATTACTCCTTCAGTATTTTTTTTTACAGACATACAAACATACAATAAACAATAATAAACAATAATGGACAATAAAATCATCAAACACTACAAAGTGCCCCCCACCCCCCGGGACCATCTAGTATTCTTGAATCTTCTCTTCCTTCATCATCTTCTTTTTTTCCTAGTTAGCTTCTTAAGGTCCTTTTCTCCAGAACTGTGTTGAATTATAGGTCGATTGTATCCCTTTGCCTTTTAATAGTACATACTCTATAAATTTCCCCCAAATATCATAAAAATATCCTTTTTCATTTCCCCTCGCAAAACTTTTATATTACAAGATAATTTATCATTTAAAGCTATATCCCACACTTCCTTATACCAGTCAGCAATTTTAAGATCTAATTTCAATTTCCAATTTCTAGCTATAATCAATCTTGCTGCTGTCATAAGGTTTGCAATTAATTCTTTTGTTTTCATATCATATTCATTAATTGGTGGTAATGATAACAATGCAGTTTCCAGTTCACATTTAATATTAGTTTGTAGTATTTCTCTTATCTCACCGAAAATCTGTTGCCAAAACTTTTGAACTATTTCACATTCCCACCACTGATGAATATAGGTACCTGTCTTTTTTCACATTTCCAGCAGAACTTGGAATATCTTGGAATCATTCTGTTCAGTCTGACTGGTGTCATATACCATCTTAAAACTAGTTTGAAATAGTTTTCTTTTATTCTAACTGATAATGATAGTAAAATCCTGAAATTCCAAATTCTTTTCCATTCATCATTATTTATTTCTTTGTCTAAGTCTTGTTTCCAGACCTCTCTTATTGTACCCAGCTCCGCATTCTCAAGTGAATCCTGAATTATTTTGTATATTTTACCTACTGCTCCTTTCCATGTATTTCCTTTCTCTGATTCATATGTTAACAGGAATTGCTCAAACTTTGTGTATTCTCTAAGTTGTATATTTCTTCTTGTCCATTCTTTCATCCAACTTTCTAATTGAGTATAATTCAACCAAGATAAATCCTTAGCTTGCAGTATGCGTTTAATTTCCTGCTTTGTTCTCATCTTTTTAATCCAGTCTTTTAATCTTGCCACTTTCATTGTTTTAAATAATTCTCCATATTTCTTCATATTTGTGGGGAAATTTATCTGATCTATCACCAATCCAAGAGGGGAACCTTCCGTACTAGTTTCCTTCTGTATTTTTCCAAGTAAGTAATAGGGAACTCAGGAGCGGATTTTTAATTGAATATCTTTTTTGGGGGAGGGTAAGCAGATATTTGTTTATATCTCCACTTAACTCATCTGATTCAAGTTCCCACCATATTAATTTTTCAGGATTAAATAATACTTCCCCCACACAACTAAGCTGGTTAGCTGTATAATAGATTCTAAGATTAGGTATGCCTATACCTCCATCCTTTTGAGATCTATACCAAAAGCTTTTACTTATTCTTGCTTTTTTACCACCATTACAGTATCTATTTATAAGATCTTGATAAGATTTAATTTTGGCTTCCGTGTACTGAATGGGTAGCATTCTAAAAAGGAAGTTAATTTTAGGAAGTATCTTCATTTTTACCATTGCTATTCTACCAAACCAAGATAAATTTTGTTTAGAATAATTTTGTAATTTATTTCTAATCTCTTCCTTTATTTTGATGAAATTCCGTTCTTTGGTCTTACGCATGTCTTTGTCTAGAAGTATCCCTAAATATTTCATATATTTGCAAACTTTCAATCCATAGTTAGAGATCTCCTCCATATCTCGATTATCATGGTTGAAGAGCATAATTTCTGATTTTTGCCAGTTTACACATATTCCAGTTGTTTCGGCAAATTCCTTTAAATGTGATTTTATTCTTGGTATATTTTCTAGTGGATTTTTTTATTGTTAACAAGGTGTCATCCGCAAATAAACTAATTTTAATCTTCGCCTCCTTGCCCATACCTTTGATCATCCCTTATTGCATTAGCAAGTAGCTCTATAACTATGCAAAACAGAATTGGTGATAAAGGATATCCCTGTCTCGTTCCTCGGCCTAAGATTATCTGTTCTGTCATCCCATCATTAACTATAATTGATGAGGTACTATGTAAATAGAGTTGATTTATTACACTTAAATTTTTTTCTCCAAATCCCCATTTCTTTAATAGAAGTTTTAACGCAGACCATTGAACACAGTCAAAAGCTTTAAATAGGTCTAAGGACAAAATGCATGCTTTATCTTGTGCTCTTCCCATCTCATGAAGAACATTCAAAGTTCTTCTTATAGTGTTCGACATTTGTCTACCCTTAATGAATCCAGTTTGATCTTCTTTAATATATTTATCTATAAATGTATGCATTCTTTTGGCTAGAATTGCTGTAAAAAATTTTGCATCTTGATTTATAAGTGATATTGGTCTATAGGATCCAACATCTGTTAGGCTTGAGAATTAAAATAGTTAGCGAGTTTTTCCAGGAGATAGGAGCTTGCTCTCCTTCCATTATCTCATTATAAAGCTTCTTTAGCTTAGGTATTAACATTGATTTGGATATCTTATAAAATTCTGGTCCCAATCCATCAGCTCCTGGAGTTTTAGCATTCTTTAATTTGTTTATCACATCTTCTATCTCCTTCTCTTTAATAGATTTCTCCATTTCAAGCCTGTCTTCCTGTGCTAGCCTTAATTTTAGGTTTTTATCAATGTGTTGTTCCATAACTTCCTTCCTATTGCTGTTGGCTGTATATAAATTTTGGTAAAATTCTTGGATAGCTTTTAATTTTCCTTTCATTTGTGTGCAGTTATTACCTCTTAAATCTTTTATCTTTCCTATCATACTTTTTTCTTTTTTTTCTATGCTAACTTGGCTAGCATCTTCGAGTTTTTGTTACTATATTCAAAAAAGTTCCTTTTCAAATATAGTAAATTTCTTTGAGTTTGTTGTAAATCTATATCTTCTAGTTCCCTTTTCCTAGCCTCAATCTGAATTAAGTTTTTTTGTCTTTACTTAAAAAAATTGTGATTCAAGGTCTGCTATTATAACTTCTAATTTTTTTTGTTTAGTTGCTCTCGATTTTTTATTAAAGCATTTTCTTTTGTTATGTAGCCTCTGGCCACAGCTTTCAAAGTGTCCCAGATAACTCCTATTTGTCCACCGCCTTCTTCATTAATATTCCAAGTTTCTAACCATTCTTTTTGTATTCTTTGTACTGTGTCTGGGAATTGGAATATTCTAGAATTTATTCTCCACCTTCTAGCTTCTCTATAATTCTTCTTATTTTCTATTTCAACAGACATTAAAGCGTGGTCAGAAATTTTTATCAGTTCTATATTTGTGTTTACAATTTTAGATAATAAGCTTTGTGAGACAAATATAAAATCTATTCTAGAGTATGCTTTGTGGACTGGGGAATAGAATGTGTATTTTCTTTCATCTCCCTTCAATTCTCTCCAAACGTCCTTTAAACCCATGTTTGTGATGAATTTTGTTAGAGTTGTGTGTCTGAGACTCCAGTCCACATTCTTAATTGTTTTATCTTTGATTTTATCAATGACCATATTAAAGTCTCCCACCATAATTACATGTCCCTTCTGTACCTTTTCTATCTGTTCCCATACCTCTTTGTAGAACAAGTTTTGATTAGCATTTGGTGCATAAACATTTATCAATGTATATTGTTCTGTACCGATTGTCCCCTGAAGAATGATATATCTACCTTCCACAGTTTTTTCAACAATACAATCACAATGCTTTGAGATTAAGATAGCCACCCCCCTTGCTTTAGATGAGCCAAAACTTTTCTCATATATGTTGATACTGGGTAATTTCAGTTCGTTTAGTCCTTCTTTCATTTGGTGTGTTTCTTGAAGGAAGACGATGTCCGGTTTATTCTTCTTGATTAATGACTTTATTCTCTTTCTCTTCAAGACAGAACCTAGACCCCTTGCATTCAGTGTGGCTAATTTTAAAAATTTACCCATATTTTCATTCTATTGTCCATCTGGTACGGTCCCACTGTGCAATTATTCAAACAAACACCACATATAATAAAAGTGAAAACACTATTATCCCAAGCCCTACCACCTACACTTATTTTCTGTTCTTCCATCCTTTTGGCCCTCATACACATCTTGTATGCGCCCTTACAGGGTGGGAGGGAGAAAGCACCCATCCACTTCTGATGGCTAATAAAGGATCCAGAAGCTCTAAATTAGCATTAATGCTGTCTATCCTTGCTTTAAAAAAAGGAAAAACATAACATCTTCCTTCTGATGTTCCTCCCTCCCTCCCTCTCAACCCCAGGGGAAGGGAGAGAAAAAATAAAAATAAAATAAAACCTTCATGGGAGGGGGAAAGGAGGGTGTGGGGGGGAGGAAAAGAAAAAAGGGAGTGGGATGAAACAGCAGGAAGGCATGGGGCAAATATAAACAGAAAAAAAAAAAAAAGGAGGAGATAAAAGGAGAGAGAGAGAGAGAGAGAGAAGAAGAAGAAGAAGAAGAAGAAGAAGAAGAAGAAGAAGAAGAAGAAGAAGAAGAAGAAGAAGAAGAAGAAGAAGAAGAAGAAGAAGAAGAAGAAGAAGAAAAGTGATGTCTTCAGCAGTCCAGATCTCCTCGATTAATTTTCGGATTTAGTTGTCAGTTGAGACAGCTGAGGAACTAGCGGCTGGTCGTGGAGAAGTCTTCTTTTCAATTTGAATATTCCATGCCTTCAGGAGTTGTTCACCTTCTTCCGAGGAATAAATTTTGTCCAAAATTGGACCTTTCCACACTTTAAGGAAAATCGGGAATCCCCAGTTGTATTTGCAGTTGTGCTTTCTCAAAGCGCTTGTCACAGGTTTCATCGTTTTCCTCCATTCAAAGCTCTCTCTGGAGATGTCCTGATAGACTTGCACAATTCTGTCATCTCACTTCAGCAGCTCAGGACTTGCCCTGATAGTAGACAGAAGTTGTTCTTTAATGGCATAAGAAGTAAATCTGATCAGAATTGGTCTTGAGACTCCTCCTTTTGCGTTGCCAATAAAGTGCACTCTTTCAATGTCTGTCTCGACAAGGTGTTGTTGGGGGAGGATAGAGTTAAGCCAGGCGAGAATTTCTTTTTTCATTTCTCTTTTGTCTTGAAGATCGAAGTTAATTAATTTCAAATTAGACCTTCTCGAGTAATCTTCCATGTAGATAAGCTTTCTCTGCATAGCGTCAATTTCCTGCTCATGGGTAGCGATATCTTGCTCATTCTTGGTGGCTAGTGTTTGAACATGTTTGACCTCGTCTGCTAATTTTTTCAGTTTTGTTCCATTTTTGGAAACCTCTGCCTGGACCCTTTGGATTTCCTGTAACAGATCTTTCTTCAAGTCTTTGTTTTGAGAAGATAGAGAATGGAAACGATCCTCGATAGTAGAGGTCATATCTTTCAAAGCTAATTTCAATAGGTTAGCAAACTCCAATTTCATATCTCTGAGTTCTTTAAGAAACTCTGCCTGTTGCCCTGGCACTTTGCCAGAATCGGCCGCCATTGTGTCCGCTTCTGGAGCAGCTTCTACCCTTTCCAACGACGCACGCTGACACGTGGTATCTGAAGGTTTCCGGACCCACCTTCTAAAAGGAAAGGCTGAGGCTTTTTTCTTAGCTGGCATGCAGAGAAGCAAGGTAATAAATCTCTCTTTTCTTTCTACCCCCAAAAAGAAAACAGCAGCACTAACTCTGTCCGGTTAGCAGCATCACCTCTTTGGCAGAAAACGAAGGTAACTTAGTACTTCAATATTTCATGTTATCTCTCTCTTTCAAAGCCCACAGCTTTCAACCTATCCTCCCCAATAATTTATGGCTAATTTACTCACGAATCCGGAATCATTTAGAGACAGTATTTCGAATTTTCTCTTCTTGTGTTCAGAGCTACTGAATCTGAGCAGCCATCTCGCCTGTGGGCGGAAGTGCCCCCCCAGCATACAGACCCTTTAACCTTTTACATATAAAAAAGGTTGAATCATAGAATCATAGAGTTGGAAGAGACCTCAAGGGCCATCTAGTCCAACCCCCTGCCATGCAGGAACCCCATCACAATATTTCCGACAGATGGCCATCCAGCCTCTGCTTAAAAACCTCCAAGAAAGGAGACTCCACCATCCTTTGTGGTAACATATTCCACTGCCGAACAGCTCTAATTGTCATGAAGTTCTTCCTTTTTAAAAAAATTATAATGTTATTATTTTATAAAGAAAGTGGGATCGTTTTACATTGATAACAATCACAGAACACAAACATCATTTATAAGGTTTTTAATGCAATTATTAACTCTTGCCATCTTCTTGACAAAACATCTTCATCTTCTCCCTTCAGGTGGCTGGAAAGTCTGCCATTTAAATAGCTGAGTATAATTTCCCTTTCAGAGTGTCTTTTGAGGATATTTCAGAATTCTTCCAAAGTTGAGCATACAAAATTCTGGCTGTTGCAATAATGTGGTTAATTACATATTTTTGGTCATATGTTACCTCAGTATCTATAATATTTAACAAAAATAATTCTGGTGTGTATTTTAACTTGACCTCCAGCACAGTGTCTAGTAAATTCTTTACCATATTCCAGAATAATTTAGCTTTTTTACAAGTCCACCACATATGGTAGAAAGAACCGATTTCTTGCTCACACTTCCAACATTTAGCTGAACAATTATACATTTTTTTCTTTTGCCAAATAAATATTTGAATATGTTTCTCTAAGTCAGACAAAATCTTGAAGTTGGATAAGACAGGTAAGCATTGAAATAAAAAGAGCAGCTTTGGTAAAACAGACATCTTGATGACAGGTATCCTACCCATTAATGACAACTGAAGTCTAGCCCAAGTAGCTAAGTCTGCCTTTACGGATTTAATCAAGGGAGTATAATTGTTATCAATAAGGGTGGAACATTTATTTGATATCATTATGCCTAAATATTTTGCTTTATTCACATGCGTGAATCCTGATAGATCCACTAATCCTTGAATATTAGACACAGAAATATTTTTGGTCAACAATACAATTTTTGTTTTATTAATCAAAAAGCCAGATATTTCTGAATATTCCTTTAGGGTTCTTAGAAGCTCTGGCAAAGACCATGAGGGTTCTTCCAAAATTAATAGTAAATCATCAGCAAAGGCTTGTATTTTATAAATTTTCCCCCAATTGTTCAAACCTTGTATCAACACTGAGTTTCTAATCACATGCAATAAGATCTCTAAAGATAAAATAAAAAGCTGCGGCGAAAGGGGCCAGCCTTGCCTTGTGCCCTTCTGTATAGTAATCTTGTCAGAAGAAAGCCCATTCACAATAATCTTAGCATTTTGAGTAGAATATATCTGTTCTACCGCTCTAAGCATTCTATGACCACATTGTAGGTAGTCCAATTGAGATTTCAGTAAGGACCAGGAAACATTGTCAAAGGCTTTCTCAGCATCCAAAAAGATAAAGACTGCCTGCTTTTGGGAATGTATTTCATAGTACTCTAAAGAAATAAGTAAAGTTATAATGTTTGACTGCAGATGTAGATTTGGCAAGAACACTCTCTGATCTGAGTGAATTAAAGTAGTAAGAATTTTCCATCATCTATTAGCCAAAATAGTTGCAAAGATTTTATAATCCCCATTTAAAAGAGCTATAGGCCTATAATTCTCAATAGTATCTTTTGGTTTTCCATCCTTGAGGATCAGAACTGTGTTGGCAGATTTCCATGTGTCTGGAATATCTTCTCCTTCCAGAATTGAATTTAAAAGGTGATGTAATCTCGGGGCTAAGATATCTGAAAATTTCTGATAATATTGTGCTGGCAAAGCATCCGGGCCAGGTGTTTTATTAGGTTTTTGTCTTTGAATTGCATCAACCACCTCTGCTAAAGAAATTGTGGCATTAGTTGGATTCCTTTGTTCTTCATTAAGTTGTGGCAAATTATGTTTCTCTAAATAATTATATATTAAGTTTGGGTGTATCTGTTTTCCTTTAAATAAGTTTTGATAATATGCTTCAATAATTTTCATAATTGAAGCTTGGTCAGTTTGGTTAATTCCCTGACTGTCTTTTAAATTTATAATTGTCCATTGGGTTTGTTGTTTCTTAAGTCTATAAGCCAACCATTTCCCCGGTTTATTGGCATTTTCAAAATAATTTAGCCTTGCTAATCTGAGCTTATGTGCCATGTCTGCAGATAGAATCAAATTCAATTGGTGTCTAGCTTGTGATAGCTCATTGAGATATTGTTTATTTCCAGGGTCTAATATCAGTTTGTTCTCTAAGTCTCCCATTTTACTCAGAATCTCTGCGGTCTTTGTTTTTCTTTCTCTATTCTTCTTAGCCATATATTGTATTACTATGCCTCTGAAGTAAGGCTTAGAGGCATCCCAAATGGTTTTAGATTGCATTCCCTGCGTGCAGTTTATCTCAAAATATGTCTTCAGCTCCTTCTCTGCCTTACTAAGAAATGTTTTGTCAGACCAGAGCATATTATTGATTTTCCAATGTCTGACTTTATTAGTACACTTTAGAGACCATAAAATGGGATTGTGATCAGAACATGATCTTACCAATGTTTCAATGTCCTGTGTTTGGAGTAACAAATCTGTACTGGCCCAGATCATATCTATTCGGGAGAAAGAGGCATGGCGGGCAGAGTAGAATGTAAATCCATTAGTAGTCAGACGTTTTCTCCTCCATATGTCCGGAATCTTCAAAATGCTAGTTAAATGTAAGAAAGGTTTAGGTAGAGTATCTACACGCCCCCCCTTTTCCCCAGCTGGTGATTTTTTGTCCATATTTGGGTTGTGAACAGCATTGAAATCTCCTAAAATGACTATTGGGGTATCTTCGTATTGTAACAGCTCCTGCAGCAACTCTTCAAAAAAAAAAGTTCTTGCAACTTTTTGTCATTTGGGCTGTATATACCCACAATTGTCGTTTTCTTAGATTGAAGAGTTGCTTGGATAATAATCCATCTATCTTCCTCATCTTACTTAATCAAATTGGTTGCAACTCAGGCTTAGAATATATTACTACCCCATTTTTCTTGGTTTTCTGACTTGAAGAAGAAAAGGAAATTCCTAACTTCCGGTTTTCTAGGAGCTTTTCATGCATATTTAATATGTGTGTTTCTTGAAGGCAGATTAAGTCACATTTTTGTTTTTGAAGTGCTGAGACCCTGTTCTGTTTGATTGGTGAGTTTAATCCATTCACATTCCAAGTTATTATCTTCTGAAACATCTCTTATTTCCAGCGTATCTTTTTGTCCCCTTTTGGCCTCAATTGTCTCTTGGGTTTGGTACCATCCTCCACTCTTGAGTCTGGGGGATGCAAAGACCTAGCTTTACCTTGTTTTGTCGATTGCGCTTTCGTCTCCCTATTAGGTTGAGAGTGGTCCTCATCTTCTTCTTCCTCATCATCTTCCTCCGCAGATGAGGGGGTATAGCCTATTTTATCTGCATTGACTTCAGCAAATCTGTATGCTTTCTTCACAGAATCAAGTTGGATATTCTTCCCCTCCCAGCGAAAGAACAAACCGACTGGGAATGTCCATCTATATGGTACATCATTTTTTTGCAACAATTTAATTAAAAAGGTAAAGTCTTTCCTGAGCTGACGGATCCTCCAGGGTAGAACTTTAAGAAGTCGAATTTTTGTATCTTTGATCTTAATCTCCTGGACCTGAGACTTTTTCAGAAGGGAATATCGGGTCTGTCTCCTCACCAACTTGATTATTTTTCTTCCTGGTATAAGCATTTGGCTGCCTACGAATATGGTCTATCTCCTGCTGAATTTCTTGTGCTGAGATTCCCAGCAGCCCTGCAAAACATTCACCCACCATGGTATACAGATTCTCTCCGTCTTCAAAAGGAACATTTTGAATTCTAATGGTTTTAACAGATGATTCTATTTCTTGTTTCAAAACAGTTTTATCTATGATCTGGAGACCTGATTCAAGTTCATCTTGTCTACATTCAAAAACTGTTTGGACATCTTCTATAGCTTGGATTTTCTGTTCAAAGTGTAACAGTTTCTCATCAGCTTTAGCCAGACCCACCTGCATTTCCTGCATTTCTTGTTTAAGATCTGCAAAGTTCTTAGCCTGGTCTGAGAGAAGAAGATTTTGACTGACTTGAAGATTTTGCAATAGATCCATGATTTGAGATTGCCCAGTTTGTGTCATGACTGCAGAAGAGGGTTGTGGTATAGTTGTTGAGGCAATGGATCCTCCCCCCACAGAGTAGCTCATTTCAGTGGAGAAAAGGAGTTCATTGGCAAAAAAAGGGGGAAAAAAGGAAAGATACAAAAATAGCAAAATCCATTAGGTGGCGACCAAGTACAGGCTTACATCGGCCACTACAGCAAAGATGAGTCTTTCTCAAATTACCCAAGGATGAAGGAGAGGGGGGGTGAAGCCCAACCCCCTTTTGTTTACAGCTTCAGTTGGCAAGCGTTCATCAGTTGATAGCTCATAGAATAAAAGAAGGAAAAACCAACAAGAGGCAGTTCGAATATAGATAAGTAGCCTGTATTGTTATTCAAATTGAAAAGGTTGGAACTCACATTGGGGGGGAAACAGCTTGAAATGCTGTACGGCATCTTTCATGAAGTTCTTCCTAATGTTCAAATGGAATCTCTTTTCCTGTAGTTTGAAACCATTGCCTCGAGTCCTAGTCTCTGAAGCCATAGAAAACAAACCTGTTCCCTCTTCAATATGACATCCTTTCAAATATTTAAATATAGCTATCATATCATCCCCTCCACCTTATTTTTGAAAGCCTAAACATTCCCAGTTCCCTAAGCCGTTCCTCATAAGACATTTCCTCCAGACCCTCAACCATCCTGGTCGCCCTCTTCTGCACCCGCTCGAGGTTGTCAACATCCTTTTTAAATTGAGGCGCACAGAACTGGACACAGTACTCCAGGTTGGGTCTGACCAGAGCAGAATAGAGTGGAACAATCACTTCCCTTGATCTAGACACTATGGTTCTGTTGATGCAACCAAGAATTGCATTGGCTTTCCTGGCTGCCACATCACACTGCTGACTCATGTTCAATTTGTGGTCCACCAAGACTCCCAAATCCCTCTCACAGGTACAATTCTCCAGCCAAGTATCTCCCATCCTGAATCTGTGCAATCCACTGCACCTCGTGGCGCAGTGGTTAAATGCCTGTACTGCAAGTAAAACTGCAAGTAAAACTGTGCTCACAACCTGGGTTCAATCCCCGGTAGCAGGCTCAAGGTTCACTCAGCCTTCCATCCTTCCGAGGTCGGTAAAATGAGTACCCAGCTTGGGTGTAGACAATGTGTAGCCTGCACTCTGTAATTAAAATTGTAAACCGCCCAGAGACTACTTGTAGTAGTATGGGGTGGTATATAAGCAGAACACTTTGCTTTGCTTTGCTTTGCCTAGATGCAGCACCCTACATTTCCCTCTGTTGAAATCCATTCCATTAGCTTTGGCCCAACACTCTAATCTGTCAAGGTCTTTTTGAATTTTCATCCTATTCTCTAGAGAATTAGCAACCCTTCCCAATTTGGTATCATCTGAAAATTTAATTAGCATACTCTCTATTCCTTCCTTTAAGTCATTAATAAAGATATTGAACAGCACTGAACCCAGAACAAAACCCTGGGGCACCCCACTGGTCACATCTCTCCAAGCTGAAGAGAGGCCATTTATGTTCACCTTTGGGTGCAATCAGTCAACCAATTAAAAATCCACCTGACAATAGCACTATCTATCCCACTTTCTACTAACTTCTTAGCATGAATATCATGGGGGACCTTATCGAAGGTCTTACTAAAGTCCAGATACACAATATCCACAGCATTCCCCTCATCCATCAGGCCTGTAATTCTATCAAAGAAAGAGATGAAATTAGTCTGGCATGACTTGTTTTTAAGAAACCCGTGTTGACTTCTTGTAATGACAGCATTGTTTGATAAATAATTGCAGACTGACTGTTTAATAATCTTCTCAAGGATCTTTCCAGGAATTGAAGTCAAGCTGACTGGGCGGTAATTATTAGGGTCCTCTTTTCCCCCCATTTTGAAGATGGGGACAACATTAGCCCTCCTCCAATCGATGGTGACTTCCCCTGTTCTCCAGGACTTCTCAAAGATTATTGCCAATGGTTCTGAAATTACTTCCGCCAGTTCTTTTAATATCCTTGGGTGTAATTTATCTGGCCCAGGAGACTTAAATTCATTTAATGTTTCCAGGTGTTCCTGTACCAGCTCTCTACCTATCCTATGTTCCAATTCCCATCCTACCTCATCTAGTCTTTGTCCCAGTGGATCTCTTTCTTCCTTTTTGGAGAAAACAGAGGCAAAGAAGGTGTTGAGTAGTTCTGCCTTTTCCTTGTCTCTTGTTAGTAACTGGTTATTATCGCCATGCAGAGAGCCTATCATTTCCTTATTTTTCCTTTTGCTGTGGACATAACTGAAGAAACCCTTTTTATTATCTTTAATGTCTCTGGCAAGTCTAAGTTCATTTTGCGCTTTAGCTTTTTTTTTACCACCCCCCTGCATATATTAGCTGTTTGCTTAAATTCCTCTTTGGTGCATTTGCCATTTTTCCATTCCTTGTACTTGTTTTTCTTTATAGTTAGCTGAGTTGAAAGTTCGTTAGTAAACTTGCGGTTTCTTTAGACCTCTCCCATTTTTTCTTCTTGTTGGGACAGTTTTAAATTGTGCCTTTAATATCTCACTTTTAAGGAACTCCCATCCATCTTGGACTCCCTTCTCTTTCAGTGTGTCGGTCCATGGAATCACAGCCAATAATTCCCTAAGTTTAAAAAAATTGGCTTTCTTAAAGTCCAGGATTCTTGTCTGACTATGCTTAGCTTCACCTTCTAACTGTATAACAAATTCCAAGAGGGCATGGTCACTTTTACCTAATGATCCCACCACTTCGACCCCATTTATAAGGCCCTCCTTATTTGTTAAGACCAGATCTAAAATGCTTTTGCCTCTTGTTGCCTCCTCTACCTTCTGGACCATGAAATTGTCTGCAAGGGTGGTAAGGAATTTGTTAGACCTTGCATTCTTGGCCGAGTTGGACTGCCAGCATATATCAGGATAGTTAAAATCTCCCATTAGTACTACATCTCTCCCTTTTGATTATGTGGCCATCTGCTCACAGAAGGCATCATCCCACTCCTCCGGCAAGCTTGGGGGTCTATAATATACCCCCACAGTGACATCCCTCCTAGTTTTTTCACCCCTGATTTTCACCCAAATACTCTCAACATGGTTCCTCTGCTATTTATCTTGTATTTCTTCAGCAGTATAAATGTCCTTAATATATATAAAAAAGATTCCTACCAGCAGTGGTGAGGTGCACCCCATCCTGGCCCAATATCCCATCTGAATGAAAAAGCAAACCATGGTCCAAGAATCCAAATCTTTCCTGCCGGCACCGTCTCTGAAGCCAATTGTTCACCTCCACTACTTTTTTCCCCTTCGTGGGCTACATCCTTCTACAGGGAGGAGATATGAGATTACCACCTGTCCACCCAGGTCCTTCAGCTTCCTACCCATCTCTTCATACACTTTAATAATATCCTGAAAGCTGCGTTTGGAAGTATCATTAGTTCCTACATGGACCAAGAGAAAGGGGTTAGTATCAGAGGGCTTGATGAGCCTTGTCAGTCTCTCCGTTTCATCCTGAATCTTGGCTCCAGGGAGACAGAAGACCTCCCTGTTCATTTTGTCAGGCCTGCAGATGACTGTTCCTCTAAGCAAGGAATCCCCAACCACCACCACCCGCCTCCTCCGAGGCTTGGTAGATGCCCCCTGGTGCCCTGTTGGATTCAGATTCCTTTGTGCAAGGTCTTGAGGCTGCTCTTGGTGCAGGTCCTTCTCCTGGTCGATAAGGGAGAGGGGTTGGAATCTATTTTGACAAAGCCTTCTCCACAGAATGCAAACTAGAAAGCTATTTTCCAGTTTCCAAACTGTTCAATTTGGGTAGGCAAGTTGAGGGGGGAAATTATATATGATCTAAAGCATTATGAATATGTAATGTGCATATTTTTCCCAAAAGATGTCACCTCACATTTTGAAATTTTAAAAAGTGTGAGGGCTCAGAGTTAGCAAAGATTGTAACTGGAAACCAAGGTAAGAATAATTTATAGTATGAGAAAAAAAAAGACAGTGGAGAAACACGGGGACAAAATGTAGTCATTTGAAAGGTGGTGACAGCTTGAAAAGCAGAATGTAGGATACTAATTCAAGTCAAGCCTGAACTCTCACTACAGCAAAAATGAGTACAGTGGTGCCCCATTTTACAGACGCCAGAGTTTATATATTTTTCGGATTACAAATGCCCCGGTTTACAAAATTTTATATGGAAAACCCCAGTTTGTGTATTCAAACACACACACAACACAAAGCATTGCAAAAGCCTTTTCCCACTTTGGCACCAGTGACTTTTTGCAGTCCAAGTCCAGATCCTTTTTGCGATCCAGGTACAGTGCCCAGTGCTGGTGTTGGGGTGCCTCACCCACTGGCTTTTAGGCACACAAAGCCACCGGTGGTGAATGCCAAAAACCCAAAGTAGGGAAAGGCCCCTGCAATGTGGCAGGCGACTACTGTAAAGAGTTCTGAATAGATAAAAAAACTTTTTTTACTTTTTTTCTGACCTCCAAAACACATTAATTGATTTTCAATGCATTCCTATGGGAAACTGTGCTTCGGTTTATGAAATGTTTGTGATACGAAGAGTCCTGGAGAACAGTTTAATTTCATGAACTGGGGGGGTACCACTGTAATTTGAGGCTCTCCTGCCATGAATATATAGTGAAAATAAAGAACTGGCCAAAAAAAAATACAATATTGCTGGAAATGTGGAGTGGAGGCAGTAAGGACAGATTGGAAAAGACAATATACAAATGGTACTCTGCAGTAACCTGGGTGGTTGACAGGATCCCTCCTGCTAGAGAAGTAGCAGTTGATTGGGTCTCACGGATTATTAATGCATCACTACATGAGCATGTTATGTCTTCTTTTCTCAAAGAAACTACAGTTATAGTGCTGGTTTTTACCTATAAATTCCTAAACAGTTTTGGACCTTGTTACTTGATGGAGCATTGTCTAATCAAACAACCAGGATTAATCAGATGTTGCATTTGTGGGTGGTCACCCCAACCGTGGCTAGGAAAACTACCACAAGGAACCAGGCCTTCTTTGTGATGGTCACAATATTGTGGAATGTGTTGCCTGTAGATATACACTAAGCCTCCTCCCTCTTGTCCTTCCAAAAACAGGCTAAAGCCATATTGTTTCAAGAGCCCTTGGGAAATATCTGACCTCTACAACATCTTTGTGGTTCATTAATTCAATTTGATTTCAATTCACTGTCCAGATTTCCTTTATTTTTGTGATATCTTGTGCTTAATGGGTCTTAGTTCTGTCTTTAGGTTTTGTGAGTCATGTAGGATTGTGGTATTTTAATTGTTGTTAGCCACCCAATGTGGTGCTTTGGCAATAGATGAGTGGGATATAAATAAAATAAACAAACATGAGATGCTAATGATTTGCAAGATCTGAGCAGACCTGTTAATGACAGGACAATCTGTAAGTCAGTAATTCATGTATAGGATTACTGGATAGCTCTGTGGTTTAGGTGTCGAGCCTCAGAACCAGAGGTTGGGAGTTTGAATCTCCACTGTGCTTCCTTGACAGGAGCTGGCCTTGATGGTCCAGAATCCATTCCGGCTCTGCAGTTCTAAGGTTATTATTATTATTATTATTATTATTATTATTATTATTATTATTATTATTATTATTATTATTTATTATTATTATATAGCAAAAACAGTAATTTCAGACCTTAAATCAGGGGTCCTCCAAGTTTTCAAATAGCGGGCTGGTCCACCACAACCCAGACACCACTGGGGGCCGGATCAGAGTCCAAAAGCAGCTGTGGAGGCTGGCTTGCTCACAAAACAGGGGGTAGGTGGGGGTTGCAATTGATCTCAGGGGCCGGATTCAGGACCTTGGGGAGGGGGCACATCCGGCCCCAGGGCCTTAGGTTGAGGACCCCTGCCTTAAATGAACGAGCTTCTGAATATTCTTTCTTTATTCTTTTCTAGAATACCCTTTAAAACATTTTTAAAACCAGATACAAAATCCATTTGTCATGCCTCTTTAATCAGAAATGAGTAGAAACATTATCCTGAGAGTTAAGTAACTGGGTCTTGACTGATGGTGTCAAAGATTTTCATTGTCTTAGTCCTGGAGCTGATTTCTCTTTTAAAGACTTCTGTCAGGAGCCTGGTGTCAGAAATCATGAGAGAATGTTCACTGAAAGTTCACAGCTCTGGAACATATATAACTTCTCTGTGCTTTTGTAATGCAAAAATATTTTAAACATGCCTTACAAAATTCAGTCCTACTTCCCTGGAGATACATGGTAGAATGTCTTCCTTTCTGGATAACTGTCACTCCATTATTTTCTTTAAAGCAAGGCTTTTTCTTTGACCTGGATTTTAACTCTTCCTGTGACCTTTCATTGTTCTCCAAACATCACTTTTCCCCACTCACAGATACATTCTGAAATGTATCAGCCTTGAAGTACTCTTGCTAGTAAGCCTATTCCATGCATGCTCAGTCATATAACAACATGAAAGGCTTTTTGAGGATCACTATTTCAGCCCTTGCAGCCTGGATACTTTCAATTTTTTAAAAAAGCAGGTGGGGTGAACTGTCTCACCCTTCTGGTGTAACACACATAGTACAGGGTCTGGATCTTATATCAATCCGCTCATTGTAAATGAAGGGCTCATACTGAGCATATGTACTTCTGCACATTATGTGTGGGTAGTTTTTGCTTTTTTTATTGTATTATTATTTAGCTGCCACACATTAGAGGCATGGCAGCTATGTCTCATGTGATGGACCTGCTTTTAAAAAAATCATAACTTAAAAACCCCTTTCTCAAACTTGCTCATGTCTGGGACAGAACAGGAGCAGTATGTGTGCAAAATCTGTGCCAAATTTGGTGCTCATCTGAAGTCCACTTTCAAAGTTACAGTTTTTGTTTGTATTGCTGCCATTTTTAGAATTTTCTTATAGAAAATGGATTTGCTGCGTGGCACAATAACATACTGTAGCAGCACTACTGTGTAACTCTGCTAATTTCATTTTCTTCTATTTGGCTTTAGTTAACTTTATTTTGCATTTCAAGGCTATTTAATAATTATTGTTTTGATTTATAATTCTATTTCAAGGAGGTTGTTTGTGTCATTTGCACGAGGTTGCTTTTGATATGGCTCTGCCCTCCCTCCACTCCCAATGGATTGTTTGATTGCTTTCATAGTGGGCTTTTCTTCCTTTTTAACATTTTGACATTGAGGTATGCAAAGGAAGCCTGACATTGTGTATATTTAAAACCCTTTTGAGGTTGAGACAATTCAAAGAAACAACATTTCATATGTTCTGTTGATTCACTTTTCAAATATTTTGAGAGCCTGAAGGAAATATTTTAAAAGGCACATCATGTCTGAGTTTCAATTTTCAAAGCAGTTTGTTAACTTTTTCATTTCTGTGTATTCTGAAAGTTTCTGCCATGATTTGAAATAAACAGGATATGACCTGATTAAAGGTAAACACTTCTAAGACATTAAGAGCAATTAGATCTAACCCAAACATTTTGCAGCCTAATTCAAAAGAAAAAGTAGTATCCACTCTTATATTCTGCATATATAAGACAAGTAAACTAACAATTGAATATTGGCACATATTCCACCACACTCGGAAGCCTCAGACCAACATGGAGTAACAGGATCATATTGGTGGTATACGAGCCAATAAAAAGGAAGAGGCATAAGGTCAGAATTAACTGCCAAAACTGCTCTTGTGTTGTTGCCACTCATAGTAAGGACAACACCAGCAGTGGCTGAGTGGTTGCTATTTCCTCAATGTCTCATGTGACGGACCTGCTTCCAGCTTCACAAGTCACTCCCACAGATTGCCTTAAATATTACTCCAGTGGATCCTAAGTGGGTGAGTAAGATTTAAATAATCTGACATAAGAACATAAGAAGAGCCATGCTGGATCAGGCCAAAAGCCCATCTAGTCCAGCTTCCTGTATCTCACAGTGGCCCCATCAGATGCGTTTGGGAGTGCATGAGACTAGATATCTGTCTCCTGATACCACTCCCCTGCATCTGGCCCTTGAAGTACCCTGGTTTTAAGTCTGGAGATTACACATCTCCAGCATGGTTTGTAACCTGTGATGGACTTTTCCTCCAGGAATCTGTCCAACTCCCTTTTGAAGGCATCCAGGCCAGATGCCATCAGCACATCCTGTGGCAGGGAGTTCCATAGACTAAAAACACGCTGGGTGAAAAAAATATTTCCTTTCATCGGTTCTTACTCTCCCAGCCCTCAATTTGAGTGTATGTCCCGTAGTTCTGGTATTTTGTGAGAGGGAGAAGAGCTTCCCTCTATCCACTTTACTCATGTCCTGCATTATTTTGTACGTCTCAAGCATATCCCCCCTCAGGCGCCTTTTTTCCAGACTAAAGAGCCCCAAATGGTTTAGCCTTTCCTCATAAGGGAGGTGCCACAGCCCAGTAATCATTTTAGTCACTCTCTTCTGCACCATTTCCAGTTCCACTGTCTTTCTTGAGATGCGGTGACCAGAATTGTACACAATACTCCAGGTGGGGCCTTACTATTGTTTTGTATAATGGCATCATAATGTTGGCTGTTTTATTTTCAATCCCCTTTTTATAAACCCTAGCATGGAATTGGCCTTCTTCACCGCTGCCACACATTGCGGTGACACCTTCATGGAGCTGTCCACCAACACACCAAGATCTCTTTCCTGATCTGTCACGGATAACTCAGAGCCCATGAGCTGATAGATAAAGTTTTGATTTTTTGCCCCAATATGCATTACTTTACATTTGGCTACATTAAAACACATTTGCCATTTCTCAGCCCATTCTCCCAGTTTGGAGAGATCCTTCTGGAGCTCTTCACAATCTTCTCTGGTTTTTACCACACGGAAAAGTTTTGTGTCCTCTGCAAACTTGGCCACCTCACTGCTTATCCCTGTCTCCAGGTCATTTATGAACAGATTGAAAAGCACCGGTCCCAGGACAGATCCCTGGGGCACACTGCTTTTCACCTCTCTCCATTGTGAAAATTTCCCATTGACACCTACTCTTTGTTTCCTGGATCTCAACCAGTTCTCAGTCCATAAGAGGACCTGCCCTCCTATCCCCTGACTGTGCAATTTTCTCAGCAGCCTCTGGTGAGGGACTGTGTCAAAAGCCTTCTGAAAATCAGGATAGACTATATCCACCGGTTCACCCAAATCCACATGCCTGTTGACCTTTTCAAAAAATTCTAAAAGATTTGTTAGACAAGACTTACCCTTGCAGAAGCCATGCTGATTTTCTCTCAGCAAGGTTTGTTCTTCTATGTTTTTTTAAGATTTTATCTTGGATGAGGCTTTCCACCATCTTCCCTGGCCTGTAGTTTCCCGCGTCCCCCCTCCTTCCTTTTTTAAAAATTGGTGTGACATCTGCTATCCTCCAGTCCCCCGGCACTGTGGCCGTTTTAAGAGACAAGTTGCATATTACCATTAAGAGACCTGCAATTTCATTTCTCAGTTCCCTAATAACCCTTGGGTGGATGCCATCTGGGCCCGGTGACATTGTTGTAAGATTTCATCATGAATCTTTTTGTACTGTGAGAAATGCAGGTTTTCAAGAGAAACACCCCCACACCCACTGATTCAGTTATCCACGGTTGGTGATCAGGGTGCAGGGGAGGTCTGAGCCTGGCAGCAAAGAGGGATAAAAGAAAGAAAGAAAGAAAGAAAGAAAGAAAGAAAGAAAGAAAGAAAGAAAGAAAGAAAGAAAGAAAGAAAGAAAACTTGCCCACGACGATGCCAGACAGCCATGATCCTTGCTGCTGCTGCCACATGCCAGCTGCCCTCTGGAGGGGTGGGGTGAGGACTTAAGAGGGCGCACCTGGCCAACTGGCCTTTGAACTTCCTGATCGGGTTCTGGGTGGAGGACCGGAAGTTGGAACTCGAGTGCAAAGTTCAAAACTTCCAATCCACCACCTGAGACCTGAGCAGGAAGTTCAAAGTCTGGTTGGCCAGGCGGGTCCTCTTAAGTCCCTACCCCACCCCTTCAGAGGGCAGCCGGCATGCAGCAAAGATGGCTCTGAATCAATAAAGATTTCTATTTTTTCCTCCTTGCCACTACCGCTGCCGCCACAGAATGGCTGCTGAGCCTGATGTTGAAGAGGGTGACTGGCCAGGGGTGGTGGCAAGGAGGGCAAGCAGCATGGAAAGTTTTGTTCTCTCCCCCTCCTCACTGCTGCTGGCTAGTGTTTCGGGGTTGTCAGTTGTGAAAGCTTTTGCCCGAGCACCCCATCACCTCTGTCGCAACCATTATCCTTGGAAAAGAGTGTTTGCTCTTATCAACATATTTCACTATCTGTAGGGGGTAGAACTGATCCCCCCGCAGATATGGCAATCCTACCATACTTCTGTTTTTCTATCCTTACATGTTGTTTCATCATATAAGTATGTGAGAGCTTCTTTTAGATTCAGCCAGATGGGCCCTGTTCACAGATAAGATGTCTCAGGTAAGAAGAGTGCTGAGACTAGGTCAGATGGCATATTTATCTTCGTGATTATTTCACCCACTTTCTTGATGCATTGTCCATGATACGTAACTGTGCAATCCATTTGAGCCATTTGAGTGGCACATCTGAATTCTGGGGAAAATTCAATCAATCAGGGAACAGCAGCCCTATTTTAAAACTAATGTAGTAGTAATTATGTTTAGATAGTAAAATGATGGAGTTAAAGTTTACATTTCCTTCTCCCATACAGATTGGTTCCATTCTCAACCAAGGCCATGAACACGTACACACACACACACACACACACACACACACACACACACACACACACACACACACACACACATGCATGCATGCACACCTGCCCATGCATGCACATGCACACACATGTGAGTACACACACACACACACACACACACACACACAGCAAGATGATGATATTTTTATTTTATGTAAACATTTTGGCTTAAGCCACCTTGAGTAGGCCTGCCACTAGATGAGCAGAAAAAAACTGAAAGAAAGAAAGAAAGAAAGAAAGAAAGAAAGAAAGAAAGAAAGAAAGAAAGAAAGAAAGAAAGAAAGATTCTTTTAAGGAAACACATAGAATGACAATAACATGAGCCCTCCTTCTTCTCTGCAAGTCTCCAGTGTCAAGGATCCATGTGTCCCAGCAGGTCTACATTAACATATTAGCTATAGTAACCTAGCTGTCCTGGTGTGGGTGAAATCAGGAGAACCAAATGAGCTAATGCCTGAAGGACTCTTTCTGTGTGGCAACCAAGTCTAACAGGGCTAAGCAGTGCTTCCAGGGAATTTTCAAAGATCCAGGTTAGGTGGGATGACTCTTATACCAACCCTGCAAAATAGAAATGCAACCATAACCACAAAACATAGACGCTCCCAGCACATGGTCATTACAAAGCCTGGCTTTAAGTACTACAACCCTTCTGAAAAAGCCAAACAACTGACTGAAAAAAGTTTATATTATATTAAAAGATGGTGAAATATTTAAGAACAGCAAAAAAAAGTCTCAAAGTTGCTGAAACAGTCAAAAATGTTTTGGAGTAAATAATCAGTTAAGAGCTTGAGGCAAGAACAATATAGGGTAAACACAAGGGAGAGGAAAAAAAGCTAACTAGTCTTTTCTAGTCAAGATCTATTTTGGAATATATTATAAAGTGATCACTCTGTAGACACCTAGAAAACAATGCAGTAATAACTTGAATCCAACATGGCTTTGTCTATAGCAGATCTTGCCCTACTAGTCTGTTTTTGATTAGGTACCTTCCCTGATAGACAGAGGAAATGCTGTAGACCAGTGTTGGGGGTCAATGGCGGCGCTCGGAGCCCTTTCTGTCGGCACCCAACATCACCCTTTCACAGCCACCTGTATTCAGGTTAAATTGCTATATTAGAACTCTGCAAAGAATTAGTGGGTATTGAATAGCAGTTTGGACACTTGGTCTCTAAAAGGTTTGCGATCACTTCTGTAGACTTAGTTTATCTTGACTTCAGCAAAGTTTTTGAAGTGACTCATGATATTCTGATTAGCAAGATAATGGAATGGGGTGGATGGAACAACTGTCAGGTGGATATGCTGTTGACTACAGAATTGTACTCAGAGGGTGATGATTATTGGCTCCCTCTCAAACTGGGAGGAAGTAACAAATGGGGGTACTGGAGGACTTGGTTCCGGGCCCAGTGCCCTTTATTATTTTTACAAATGGCCTGGATCAGGTGGTGCAAGGAATGCTAATCAAATTTGCGGATGACAAAAAAATTGGGTGGAATAAGTAATACCTTGGAAGAGAGAAACAAAATTCAAAAGAATCTAGATAGGCTTGAGTGCTGAGCTAAAAACAACAAGATGAAATTCAAGTACAGTGGACCCTTGTATAACAAACAGCTTGTATAACATAAAATTTGTACAACATAAAAATTCCGGAGATAGAGGAAATTTGCTTAACATAATTGTCTATGGGGAGAATCTGTACAACATAAAAATGGGATCACTCAGTTTTCAATGCATTCCTATGGGAATTTGTATAAAGGAAATTTTGCTTAACATAATTTCATTTGGAAAGAATTAATTCCTTTATACAAGGTACCACTGTATATGGATTTATACGGGGAAAAGAACCCAAACACCTAATTATAGGATGGGGGTTATCTGGTGCAGCAATACTAGGAGTGAGAAGGATCTTGGAATCGTCATAGATCACAAGTGGAATACGAGCCTACAGTGTGATGTACAGTGGTACTTTGGTTTAATAATGGGTCAGTTAGACAAAAAATAATCAGTTTAAGAAAAGAAATCATTGGAAATGGGGATGCCTCAGTTTAATTTTTCAATGGAATGCCCAAGTTTACAGGGTCGGTTTTTGTTTTTTGTTTTTTTGGTAAGGCATTAAAAGTTGATGTGTGATGCTTGCATGACAAAAAGAATGGGGATGACTCGGTTTAAGAAAATTTTAAACGGAATGCAGTGGTTTGCCTTTTTTGCTGAGCTCCGGAATGGATTAATTGGTTTTCAATACATTCCTATGGGAAACCTCATTTCAGTTTACAGCTTTTTGCAATATGAAATGGCCCAGAGAATGAAGTAATTACTTAAACTGAGATACCACTGTAGCTACAAAAAAAGGCAAATGCTATTTTAGGCTACATTAATAGATGCATAGTCTCCAAATCCCAAGATGTACTAGTTCCCCTCTATTTGGCACTGACTAGGCCTTACCTTGAGTGTGTTGTCTATTTCTGGACAGTGCATTTCAAGAAGGATGCTAACAAATTGGAATAAGTTCAGAGGAGGGCAACAAGGATAATGGGGTGGTGGTGGAAACCAAGTACTATGAGGAAAAACTAAAAGACTGGGCATGTTTAGCCTTGAAAAAAGAAGACTGAGGGGAGACATGAAAGCACTGTTCAAATACTTGAATGGCTGTCATACAAAGGAGGGGCAGGATCTGTTTTGGATTATGCCCAAGTTCAGGACATGCAACAATGGGGTCAAGTCACAGGAAGACAGATTTCCGCTGAACAGCAATGGAACCAATTATTTCGAGAGATGGTGAGTGCTGCAACACTCGAGGCATTCAAGAGAAATTTATGGCATGTATGTTTTGCATTCCTGCATTAAGCAGGGGGGTTGGACTTGATGGCCTTGTAAGCCCCTTCCCTTACAGCTTTATGATTTTATCATTATATGATTTTATTATACATTCAGATTAATATTTTAATTTATCTTTTTGATTTAATAATATTTATTTCATTTATTTTCATTCATAATCCCCTTTAATTCCATGTGAGAGTAAATTGGGAGAGATTAATTCGTGTACTGCAAATATATTTCCAACGGAAATGTGCACTTGCAATTTCCATTCGTCTTTTATTTCTTCTAGTATTTTCAGTGCCTAGTATTCATGACATGTTAAATTCATTGCACAGAGGTGGGGAAATCCATATTTATGGAGTCTATGATAAAGAGGGGCTCAACCTGGATGGCAATAGCCAAGATTGTTAAAGACTCAACTGAAGAGACTCAGATTGAAACTGTAAGGATGCAGTTGTTTCCTGAAAGAAGCTTGGAAACGAGAGACAATGGTGGTTCTCGTGCATAAGTTAAGAAATCCATTGTGTCCCTTTAAATTCCCCCACACACAAAAATCTCTCAGCCTCAGATGAAATAGCTGAAGAAGGTGGAAGGTGGATACCAGTTCCCCTTTCATGAGCCTTATTATGCTTACTTGAAATGGCACCAGGAATAAGAGTTACTCTCATTGTCAGGTTGAGAACTGTATGTGTATTTCATCATTTCAGGCATTCTGAAGGCATGGCTTAGCTGAGGAATGAAGCAGGGAGGCCTTTTCTATTGGCAGTCACACAGAGTGAGTTTTCAAGCAGATTTCTGGAGTTGCTCCAGTCATTACACATTTGGAATGAGCTTTCCACAAAGGTATTTTGTGCTAAACTGAATAGTCTGGAGGAATAGGTTTCTGGAGCAATTGGTGTGTAGCTAATTTTAAAAATTCAGTTTACTATAACAATTATTTTATGGGCTGAGGAGCAGATCTCATTAAAGTGGGAAGGGAATCGTAAATTAGAAGAGAGGCAAACACATTAATATGTTGAATGCAACCTCCTCTTAACAGGAACACTACAAATGGCAACAAGAAAACACATTCATCTTACTCCTGTAAGTACCCCCCATTGTTAACATTAATGATTAATGCATATTATTTTAGGATGGTATTCAGTTTGTGATTCTTTTTAAGAGGCCATATTAAAAGTATTAAGAGACTGTACTAAAGTTACTGCTATGCTTAAAACCCCAAAGAATGATATTTGCACTTTGTTCCAGTTTTGGGGGAAATTGTTAAAACGAGGCAAAGTATGCATATTTTTCATGTTACTGGAGCAGAGATAGAACAGTTCAAGAAGCATCCAGCCATGCTTGGGTTGGTTAAGACACCTCTGCAAATCGCTGGTGTTTGCTGGAACATTCTGGGGGTTAAAGATGCTGAAATTAAGCACCAAATGCTGTAGCAGAAGCAGGAAGTCTCCAAGCAAAAGGGGATTGATGACTGAAGACTCAGTAAAAAGCAGACACATCCATTGCTGAGCCCTGGGAAGGTACAGATCAATGTCACCAGATTATACGCATTCCTCTTCCACCCAGCGGAGCAACAGTTACATGTCTAGGCATGGGGCAAGAGGAGCTTATAAGACTGGTGTGGCATTCCAAAAAAAAAAAAAATCTTGCTCCTCCCTCCCCAGTTGGATGGATGGAGCCTTCAATACCCTTAAGACTGAGCCTGTGTATTAAAGTGCATCGGAATGTGGATCTCCCAACTTCCTCTTCTGTCACAGGAGGTGTGTGTGTGTGGGGGGGGAACGCCTTTCTTTCACTTCCTGAGGCTGTGTTCACACACTCAAAATGCCTCTCCATTTTTCCTCATTGATCTCAGGTTGGATTTTTTTTTATTTCAACAATGTATCTTCTATTTCACATCCCCCCCAACCCCAGTTCACAGCAAATCCTTCCAGCCAAGGACTTACAATTTTAATTCCACATTCTGCCCCACATTAGTTTTGGTTTTAGGTCCTGTGTGAACTCATGGTCCTGGAATATTTCTTTGTACGTTACCAGTAGAACTACCCTCCCCCCTTTCAGCTGCTGCTATTTTTTTTTCATGAACTGGATATGGAACAACTGACTGGTTTAGAATTGGGAAAGAAGTACGACAAGGCTGTATACTGTCACCTTGCCTATTTAACTTATATGCAGAGTACATCATGAGAAAGGCCAGTCTGGATGAATCACAAGCCGGAATTAAGATTGCCGGAAGAAATATCAACAACCTCAGATACGCAGATGATACTACTCTAATAGCAGAGAGTGAGGAAGAATTAAAGAACCTCTTAATGAGGGTGAAATAGGAGAGTGAAAAAAATGGGCTGAAGCTCAACATCAAAAAATCTTAAGATCATGGCCACTGGTCCCATCACCTCCTGGCAAATAGAAGGGGAAGAAATGGAGGCAATGACAGAGTTTATTTTCTTGGGCTCCTTGATCACTGCAGATGGCGACTGCAGCAACGAAATAAAAAGACGCCTGCTTCTTGGGAGGAAAGCAATGGCAAACCTAGATAGCATCCTAAAGAGCAGAGACATCACTTTGCCAACTAAGGTCAGGATGGTTAAAGCTATGGTTTTTCCAATAGTGATGTATGGAAGTGAGAGCTGGACTATAAAGAAGGCTGATCGCCGCAGAATCGATGCTTTGGAGCTGTGGTGCTGGAGGAGAGTCTTGAGAGTCCCCTGGACTGCAAAGAGATCAAACCTATCCATTCTGAAAGAAATCAACCCCGAATGTTCACTGGAAGGACAGATTTTGAAGCTGAGGCTCCAGTACTTTGGCCACCTCATGAGAAGAGAGGACTCCCTGGAAAAGTTCCTGATGCTGGGAAAAATCGAAGGCAAAAGGAAAAGAGGAGGACAGAGAATGAGATGGTTGGACAGTGTCATCGATGCAACCAAAATGAATTTGACAAAACTCCGGGAGGCAGTGGAGGATAGGAAGGCCTGGTGAGCTCTGGTCCATGGGGTCACGAAGAGTCGGACACGACTGAACGACTGAACAACAATTTTTTTTCATCTCCATTCTTCTTCTCTTTACATTTACCAAGCAGTGTGTTGATCCCCCCTTATACCAATGGATGACTTGTTTTCAGTTTTCTGCCAAGGATGGAGTGGGAAGAGCCGGAAGAAAGTAAAAGGTGGATCTGTGAAACCAAGAAAGGATCCTCATAATTTCAGATGATTTTTATGGGGGACTTTTTTGCAAAGCCATGAAAATCTCATTGACCTCAATTTTGTCCGCAGACTATGCCAGAAACGTCAGAGAAGAGAAAAGAGAATGGTGCAGCTTGAAACACACAGCCCCCCCCCCAGTCCAACTGATCCTGCATCACGATGGGGAATGCCCTGGCTGGCTGGCTCCTTGCCATTGACAGCAGTGTATCAGGAGAGAAAGCACTGGCATCTAAAACATGTGTTTGGACAGCATTTCCCATTCTGCAATGTGAGACGGACCATAGAGGTCTGAGCTCTTGTCTGGTGATATTGATCACATGATAGAATCACACAGTCGTGTGGGACTTCTAGGCAGACAGCTCTACTCTCAAATTTCCTGTTTCAGCTGCTGACAGTAGAAACTTCACTTAATCTCATTTATAAATGAAATGCCTTTTGTCTTAATTCTTTAACAAACTTTCAGGACATATTTTCAGCAAAATTCTGTATATGGATTCAATTTTTCCCTATGTTTCACAGGGAGTGGTACACCCTCTTTTACTAAGTATTTTATTTCAACTGCTATGTGAGCACTCTGTATATACTTAATTTCATTTGCAAATCAAATTATTTTATATACAGTTACTTTCAGAGTTTGGAACCCTTCCAAATCAAGGCCATTGGCATCTTGAAGTTCAGCACACTTTCTTTAGGCCTGAACAAAGACAATGAGCTGCTTTGGCATTATACTTATCCAACCATCTGGTCCTCTATAATAAATTCAGACCCTAATTACAACTATGTGATGTAATTAATCCCCACATGTAGTACTAGTAGTACTAGTTGTAGTTGTAGGAAGAGGAGGAGGAGGAGGAGGAGGAGTAATGTTCCATAAAGTGATTTTTGACTTTTCAGGGTTTTCTAGGAGAGAGTACTTAGAAGTGGTTTTAGTTTACTGTTCCTTTCTTCTAGGGATCCCTGGGATTGTGCAGCGTTCCTAAGGATACACAGGCTGACTCTTCTTGGATGCATAGTGTGGGGCTTAACTCCCAACTTTTGAATATGAGATCAAATACCTAACTCGGGTTGTTTTCCTTCCTTTTTCAGGGGAAGGGAGACAGTTGTATTGCTCTACACAGTTTCTTATCTTGCTCAGCAGCAATGGAGGTATTTTTCTTTAAAATATTGATTTAGTTTTGGTGTTAAGTTAAAATGCTCTTGTTCGTCAGAGCTTTTGAAATTTAAGGATCATGGTGGAATGGTTGTGCTTTGGAATACATAAGGGTTTAAAGATTTAATTGCTAATGTTTTCTTAAAGGTTTATAAATGGTTTTTTAGTATTGTTTTAAACTGTCTAAATTGTTTTATAATGTTCATGTATACCACCACCACCACAGATCTCATGATACAGGATGCATATATGTATTGTGATCTTCCCTTCAGAAAAGGGAAGAAATGAGAAGAAACATAACATAATACAAACTGCAAGGGTGAATGCTTTGCAATCCCTCCCTTTCTATGTAACATCTTACATCTAGCAGCCTTTCCCTTCATCTGGACATTTGTTTTCTTTTCTTAATTATAAGAAGCAAATTAAGCTTGACTTCTACTTCACTTCCTTCCTTAACAGTAATTACGCTTGCTGACCTTCCTCACAAGCAGAAACACTGCTCAGTAGAGATGGGCACGACCAGAAATCCCCCCCCCGAGTTGTCGTTTTTCGGGACGGGTCCGTTTCGGGTCGTTTCCGTTTTTCGCGAAATTTTTCAAAAATTTGTCATTTCGTCGTGTCGTTTGTCGTTTGTCGTTACCGCTGCAATTTAGCGCGATTTGACTTCCCAGAGCATGGGGTTAGGGGGTAAGGGCTAGGCTTAGGGTAACGGTTAAGGTTAGGTGGGTTAGTGGGCTGTACCTCTGGGTGCCTCTGGCCCACTAAGAACACAGTGTACTGGTGTATGGGTTAGGGTTAGGGTTAGGATTAGGATTAGGGTTGGTGGGCTTTTTATGCCCTCTCTGGCACATCCAGAAGTCTCAGCAAAACCTGGCCATGCGATTGGTGGAATGGCTCCAAAAATTTGCATGGTCCCATCCCATGGCCAGCCCATCATTGTGCGTGCGCAGGTGTAAAAAAATAAAAATAAAAAAATAAAATAAAATCAATGGAGACGTTTTATTGCAAGAAAAACCCACTGCTGCTACTGTAAAAATTCAAGCATTTAAAATAGCTAATTTTCGCATGTTTCTGTGGTGCTTTGGTGGGTTTTTGGACCACGATTTCAAAAAAAATTATTGTGGTCACCATTTTGGATCCCCCCGCACCGCATGGCAAATGGAGACGCCGAGGATGCCCCCTCCCAGCCTGGTACCAGCAAGTCTCAGCAAAACCTGGCCATGCGATTGGTGGAATGGCTCCAAAAATTTGCATGGTCCTATCTCATGGCCAGCCCATCATTGCGCGTGCGCAGGTGTAAAAAAATAAAAATAAAATACAATAAAATAAAATCAATGGAGACGTTTTATTGCAAGAAAAACCCACTGCTGCTACTGTAAAAATTCAAGCATTTAAAATAGCTAATTTTCGCATGTTTCTGTGGTGCTTTGGTGGGTTTTTGGACCACGATTTCAAAAAAAATTATTGTGGTCACCATTTTGGATCCGCCCGCACCGCATGGCAAATGGAGACGCCGAGGATGCCCCCTCCCAGCCTGGTACCAGCAAGTCTCAGCAAAACCTGGCCATGCGATTGGTGGAATGGCTCCAAAAATTTGCATGGTCCTATCTCATGGCCAGCCCATCATTGCGCGTGCGCAGGTGTAAAAAAATAAAAATAAAATACAATAAAATAAAATCAATGGAGACGTTTTGTTGCAAGAAAAACCCACTGCTGCTACTGTAAAAATTCAAGCATTTAAAATAGCTAATTTTCGCATGTTTCTGTGGTGCTTTGGTGGGTTTTTGGACCACGATTTCAAAAAAAATATTGTGGTCGCCACTTTGAATCCCCCCGCACCGCATGGCAAATGGAGACGCCGAGGATGCCCCCTCCCAGCCCGGTACCAGCAGCCCAGGACAGGAGCGGGGGAAGGCTGGAGTGGGGACCCCCCCCCCAGAAACCACCCCTCTGGTAGGTGCCCTCAGGCAGGCATACTTTCGCCTGCTTTTTTGGCCGGGAATCGGGTTTTTTTTTATTTCTAAAACTTTTTTTCTGTGCCGCTTGGCATCGCGCGATCACTGCAATGCCAGGAACGACAACGACAAATCAGACCCAATTTTTCTTTTGTCGGTTCGACTTCGAGTTCTGGGGGAGTAATTGTCGTTACCGTTTCCGTTGCGTAACGGAAACGAGTAACGGAAACGGAAATGAGAATTTCGCCAAGTCGTGCCCATGTCTATTGCTTAGCAATGCTATCACTGCTTTCATGATGGGAGGTTGGCACTAGAACTACTGTCCTAACAGTAGGGGAGTCCCATGATTTGGGAAAAGATCACAAGCCAGCCCCATTCATCAGGCAGATTTGGAGGCAGCAACTACAATCTACTGCTGCAATTTTGCATCTTAGCAAACAGCAGAATGCAAATTTATAGGCCTTCAACAATCACAATGTGTTCCGCCCAAATGCTTGCAATAATCCTTTTATTTTTGCCATTCTTTCTTACATACCAGCATTCCAGTTTTTATTTTCCTTTGTGTGCATTTATGTGCCTCTAGTGTAAATAGACAGTTGAAATATATGTAGGTGAGCCCAAATTTTTCATGCCCCAGAAGGATTATTTTAATTTCTCTTTTAATCTCTTAAATTCATGCAGACGGTTCCAGACAATCCCAAATTTTACTGTAGACAAAGTTGTTTGTGGGGAACTTTAAATTTCACTAGAAGAACATGCCTAGCTGGTTATTTCCTTCAAAATAGAACTTCATAATGGGGCAGAAGAAGAAAGGTCACAGAGAAGGACACAGTTAATGCACAAGCAGACATTTATTACTGAACATTCTAGAATGATTTATAGTTCACAGAATATCCAGCCTTGAGCCCACTTTCATTATTTATGCTGCTGGCTTAGCTCTGCTGAAGTAGGGCTACGCTGCATTCCTGATGGTCTGTATGCCATCAGCATGGTTGCCTTGCTTTATTTGCATGTAATAACTGTAGCGTGAAGAACTGCAGTTCTTCTCTCCTTGGCTGTGCTATGAAAATTAGAAGCAGTAGCTGTTGCTACCAAGTGGAACTGGTAAGGCAAAGGGCACAGAAACAGAAACAGAAACAGAAACAGAACCACACACACACACACACAAATAAATTGGAAGGGAACTGCTAAAAGAGCTGAATGGGTTTTTACCATGTTGAGTGGGCCTAGAATGGTATGCTGGTCCATTGATGGAGACAGGAAAACAAAATTGGTATTGGAGCAACACAACACAACAACAAACTAGACTATAAGGTTGTACCCTCATTAAAAAGAGATTTTGGAAGGGTAATGATGTGAGGAAGTTAGAGATATCTGGGATATTTAGTAGTCTTGTAGTTAAAGTGCCTATGCATAAACATCTTCAAGTCATGACATCAAAGCTTCTGAATAATTTTCAGTTAATCTGCAAGGACTTGGGTGCTCCTATAGGACTCTGGACAAAATTACTGCATGCACAGGTGTGTGGCCCATTAACAAAATTGTTATTGGAGTTGAAAGATGAAAATTGGGACAATTTAATTAAGAAAGTCAAACATTTTGGTTATACCACAGAAGGCTTAAGAGTCAAGTCTCTGAAATGGCACTGAAAAGCTAGTACAGTATTTTGTCTTTTGAATCAGAATATCATTTGGTGATGAAACAATGGGTAGAATCTGCAGGCACTACTACATTTGATGTTTATCAATGAGCATGTCATTGAGGCTTTACCTGTTGATTTGAAGGCTGATGTGTTAGGTAAGCAGATAGAGAATGCCCAAGAGGTTGCAATAATAGCTGATGAGCTGGGCTCTTATAGAAAATCAGCTAAAGGGACAGGTTTTGTTAAGCCAATACAACCACACCCAAAGTCAGAAGGGGGAGGCAAAAAAAGAGCAAAAAAGAAAGTTGGCAGCAGAGAATATCTGGGGCTGGAGAAAGAAGGAGTTAGTATTCAGTGAAGCCAAGATTTAGCACCCCCTATTCGGAATTAATCTGTTTCACGTGCTCTGGAAAAGGACATATTGTCTCTAATTGCAGAGAAGGGCAGAGGGAGCAACCTAAACCATCTGCCACTTCCGGAAAAGCCCCCCAGAAGCCTAGAAATACAGCAACCCCAGCTCAGCTACAGCCTAAGATGAAAACCATCAGTCAGCCAATTAGACATGATGCTAATTTGTAACTAGAGATGGGAACGGCCAGGAAAAATTACGTTTCGAGTTGTCGTGTGTTGGAGCCGGCCCGTTTCGGCTTGTTTCCGTTTGTTGCGAAATTTTTCAAAAATTTGTCGTTTCATTTATCGTTTTTCGTCTGTCGTTAGTACTGGTTTGGGGGGGTAGCGGGCTCCCGGAGGCACCTCTCTGGGGTGGGTGCCTCCTCTGGCCCGCTATGAAGGGAAAGCGGGCTCCTGGAGGCACCTCTCTGGGGTGGGTGCCTCCTCTGGCCCGCTATGAAGGGAAAGCGGCAGTTTTAAAATAGCTATTTTCACATGTTTCTGTGGTGCTTTGGTGTGTTTTTGGACCACGATTTCAAAATAAATATTGCAGTCTCCCCATTTTGGATCCCCCGCCCGCACCGCATGGTATGGCGAGTTGGCGAGACGACGAGGATGCCCCCCACCCTGCGAAGGGTTTGCTTTATAAGGAGAAGCTGGTTGATGGCAAATTAAACAAAGACCCACAGTGCCAGCTAGTGGTTTCACAATGTTACAGGGAGGAAGTACTCATACTCGCTCATGACAGTCCATTTTTTTGCCCATTTAGGTTACAGAAACACTTTAACTATTATTAGTAATCATTTGTATTGGCCCAATGTGTCGAAGTCTGTTAAACATTATGTCTTTAGTTGTGAAAGCTGTCAAAAAGTGGGTTATCCAACAGATACTATCAAGACCAAAATGGAAGAAATTCCAGTTTCAGCCCCATTTTCAACACTACAACTCAATGTTCTAGGACCTTTACCCACCAGTAATATAGGGGGGGGAAAGTACATTGCTTGCTTCTCTTGTCCATCTTCTAAATGGGTAGAAGCTGTTCCAACATCATTTATCAGTGCCAAACAAATAGCAAGAGCCTTACTTGAAGTCACGTCACATACAGGATGTCCTAATATTTTAGTTAGCAATCAGCCTTCATCTTTTACTATGAATGGCTAAATTGTGTGAATTAACTGGATCCAGCAACATTTCAGTGTAGCCTATCATCCACAGTCACATGGGATTGTGGAAAGAGCTCAAAATACTCTTCAAAATGTTACACTCATATGTGCTGGAATTTGAAAAATCATGGTCAGAGGCCTTACCTTATATTCTAATATTATATTATAATATAATATGATATTATATTTATATACCACCCAACTTATAGGTTGTGCAGTATATAAATAAATAAATAAATAAATAAATAAATAAATAAATAAATAAATAAACAAATAAATAATTTCTGTATGCCTACAGGACATCACCACATGATTTCTTAGCAGGGTATATTCCAGCTAATGTTGTGTTTTGGAAATCACTCGGCAGCCCATTAGAGATACTCCAAGGTCAGTGGGAGGTAGCAATCCAAGAAAGTTCTGTATCAGTAGCTAAGTATGTCTATGAGTTACAGGAGAATCTTAAAGCTATCAGGGATGTAACAACTGGACATTTACAGAAAGCACAACAAACTCAGAAATTTTATCATGACTGCCATTCAATTACAAATCCATTGGTTGGGTCCAGGTGTTATTGAAGAAAAACTAGGAAATATCAATTATGTTGTGAGAATGTCTGATCATGAAAGGAAGCCACGTGTGCATCATGTAAACAGTTTAAACCCTTTTGTATACAGAGAAGCTCATTTTCTAAGTGTCAAAGCACCCCCACCCGAGACATTACAGAGTAATTTGAATCTTATTAGAGGAGTTCAAAGAGGCTGGGGATTTAAATGAAATCAATTTGGAGACTGGTATACCTGCATATGAGCAACAAGCTTTGTTAAAGGTCTTACACAAGTATGCACCTGTTTTTACAAATAAGCCTGGTCGTAATTCAATTATTAAATGCAAAATTGATACAGAAGATGCACCACCTATTTGTTCTTCACCTTAACGTGTTATTGGAGACCATGCTAAACAAATTGAAGAGCAACTTCTGTACATGTTGGACCTCAGGGTTATCCAACCTAGCATTTCTTTATTGGCTAGTCCTGTTGTAATTGTTCCTAAAAAATATACACACCAGATGGTCAAATTCAACCAAAGGCTTCCTTTTTGTGTGAACCAGTTAATCACTTTGGATCCTTGCACATTGCCTAGAGCAGAGGATCTGATTGAGAAGATTTCCAGTAAGAAATTCTTTTCTTTTTTAGATCTCAGTTCAGGTTACCGGCAAATTGAACTTGACCCCAAATCATGTGAGAAAAGTGCTTTTGTGACACATAAGGGAGTTTTTGAATGGCACAGAATGCCTTTTGTTCAATGCAGCTAGCACATTTCAAAAACTCATGGTCATGGTATTACAGGGGTTAACATTTGGTCATGCTTATTTGGATGACATAATTCCATATCATTCGACATCTTCCTCTTTTGCTGCCCAAAGGTGCAGCTTAATGTGGCAACCTCATTGCTTTATACATGAGTAATAAACAAGCTGTTTTTTGTTTGTGTTACAACAATGGCCAGAGAGCAGCCATGAACTAAAATATATTACTTTTATTCATTTCAAAAAGTACCTCAGTCGTTTTATTTACATTCCCATAGAGTGTTAAGTAGTTGCCAAGGGTTTTTGCAAAACAAGGGCTAGATTATTAAATAACAAGGACAGGATGGTGATAAGGAGACCAGGCGGCTACTGTCATGCTCAATGATTCCCAAACACAGTGACACCAACTGTGTTCCAAACGTATCTCTGCATCCAGGGAACACATTACATCAGCACAAACATCCTCCAGCCATGCTCACTGGCGACACCTCCTGGGAAAACCATGCGGTACCTCCCCAAAGTGGCTGTTAGTGGAAATAAGTTAAGTGCTTGATTATTTTCTCATGCAAAAAATGGCACAGAGGTTCCTCAATACCAGTGTACCATACTAAGGAAGGAAGGAAGGAAGGAAGGAAGGAAGGAAGGAAGGAAGGAAGGAAGGAAGGAAGGAAGAAAAATAAATAAATAAATAAAGAAAGAAAGAAAGAAAGAAAGAAAGAAAGAAAGAAAGAAAGAAAGAAAGAAAGAAAGAAAGAAAGAAAGAGAAAGAAAGAGAAAAGAAAAGAACTGTAAGGCACAGAAAATGGGGGCAAAATGGTTTTGATTCAAATTTTCGATGGATGTGGGGGAAAGAATTTATGTTCCACAATAGAGAGCACTTTCTAGCGCATCATAGTGGACATGGGATAAGGACCTTTGTTCCCAAGCCAAACATAAGTTTTAAAGGAAGACTGGATGAGAAAGTGTATGCATGATGCCTTCACTTCTTTGTTTAAAGAATTGGGGTGTGATATCCAGTCAAGACCTTCCTCAGCGATAACTTTAAAGCCAAAACTCCAAGGAATTCTGCATCTTTCCTTCCATATTAAGAATGTCTATTTTTTTCACTCCATCTATCCTCTGTGTGATTATTATTATTGTTTGTTTTGGCAGGATTTCATTAAAAAAAGCAATTTTAAAATATTTAAGATGGAAAGAGCTTGGAATGTTAATAATTCTAATATGAGAAAATTGAAACATGGATTTCCCCACCCTAGTATAGGCTTATTCACAATTAAGCTGGTAGCTTGTGTGATGATATACAAAAAAGTTTGTTCTTTTACTGAGCCATTGAATGGAAGTCAATCATCATCTAATACATCATTAAGAATTTCTTTGCAAAAGCATACTGTCCACTTGGTAGATGTTTGTTGCAAAATGTAAAGCCACTAAAAGAAAGACTGATTTACACAATGTTTTTATGTGCCTGCAGTCAAACTTAAGTTGTCACTTTTTAATGGTAATTTTTAGAACACATTATGAACAAATGAGTCACATTTATGTTCCAAGTCAGCATTCAGTCAGAGAGGAAAACACACACAAAAACTATTCAGCTCCTGGTTACCTGGTCTCCTGAGTGGTCTGCCCAGTTCCCTTTCAGGTTAGCATTTGGTATTCTCATTGCACAGCACAACAGAAAATAGCTTTATGTGGAAAACACCTTTTTGCTTAATTGACAAACAGACCAAGTGGCCATTTATTGTGCCATGTGGCAAATAGCCTTTTATGAGCAAGGGATTCATAATATTTTCTTTGTGTCAAAAAGCAAATCTGTCAGTGTGTACGTTCTCATTACTGTGTCATCTTTCCATTCGTCCCACTGCCCTGTACTAATGTTACTGTAGTAGATAACATATTAATTTGCTGTTGTCTGATTAATCATTCCTTTCATTGTGAATTCAATAATGAGTTCAGGAAAAACATGGTCAATAAATAATAGATAGCTTTCTCCCTCATACAAATTTCCAACTTGGCCTTAATTAAATTACATTCATTATAGCTATACAATAGCAAGCAAGCAAGGGTTCATTAGCCAGTTCTAGCTGTTTCTTGTAGAAACAAAGATTTCCTAAATTGTATAGCCTTTGGTTTAAACAGTTGACTTAGTAACAAGCTGAGTTTAGCAACAACAGTAATAAAAAAATCAAAACAGCTGATCCTCCGTCATAATAAGAGCTAACAGGTGCTGCATGAAACATTGCTGTGTTGCTTGTGGATAAGATTTACCTCATTCAGTACTCAAGAGATGCATGCTATTTATTCCTCAGTCATTTTTGTACATGTCACAATTTTCCTGTGGAGCTAAGAGTTATCCCATTTTGGATCTGCAAGTAACCTTGGGCATTAGACTAGGTTGAGGCAAATGGTGGTGTGAATGACATTTATATCCAATCTAAGTCCAATTTTCAAATTGTTATATATCTAACAAACTCCAGAAGGTCACAACCATTTTCAGAATAGGATATCTTAAATACTAGCCCTATGGCATGAATTTTTAGCATATCTGTAGAGCTAAAATAGATGTGCTTAGCTCACCTTCCATAAAACTAACTCAGCAACACTTTAAAGTCAAGCTTTCATCAGAACTGGGATTAATTTTTGGAAATGAAGCTGGATATTCTATTTGTTATCCCACTATGTTGATACTATTTTGAGTTTGGTTCAGGTTCATGCTAGACCAACATATGCAGTGTTTTTTTATTATTTTCAAGATATTTATGATAAAATAAGTTTATGCACTGTGCCTGCCTTGCTATTTTTTCCATGAATTGTTCATCCACAGTAGTCAAAGCTTGGTACAGTGAGTAAGTAATACACGAAAGAAATGTGATTCCTTCCATTATTCATGAGTCTCTTTTACTGAAGGAGTGCATTGTTTTGACCACCATCCCTGCATTTTTGCTCATAAGGGCTGACTTATCCTCCCATTCAAGCCTGTGTGTGTGTGTGTGTGTGTGTGTGTGTGTGTGTGTGTATATATATATATATATATATATATATATATATATATATATATATATATATATATATATATATATATATATATATATATATATATATATATATATATATATATATATATATATATATATATATATATGCATGTTAGGTGGATTCGGGTTTCTTCCCATCTGGTTGTTCTGGCGACGTTTCGACAATCTTCAGGCTGGTGTTCTGGCTTCTTTCTTCTTGAAGCAAAGTGTGGTCTCAGTTGAAGTCCTTCTATAAATACTGCTGGGGGTGTGGTTTGCTTGCTCTGTTGCTGATTGTAGGTTCCTTTGTTCCTTTGTTCTTTTGTGATCTGCTGTGTGGCTGAGGCGATCGTTAATGGATTAACTGCTGATGGCTGTTTAGATGGCTGTTTACATGCTGGTGGGTTAGATGGCTGGTAGGTTCTGGCAGTATCCTGGGCTTTGGTGGAGTGGGGTCCTGTGTCTTGTGAATTCATTTTGGTCTGGCTGCGTGTCTGTGGTCTCCCAATGTTTTTTTGGGGTGTGTGAGTGTGCTCCATGTGGTGACTGGAGTGGGGTGATGGTGCAGATGGTTTTGTTATTTCTGGGTTTGTCTGGATGGAAGGTTTCTTGTGTCCACCTGTGGGAAGGGCCTGGTTTGTGTTTGTGTCAGGATGGAAGGTGGTTTGGCATTTCTTGTTTCAATGTTCCTGATTTTCGACTGTTGAAGTGTTCAGTGATTTCAAAGTGTGACCTGTTGTTTTTATGTGCTGGAAGAGAGAGGAAGATTTTTCTTCTTTTTTGACTGCGTTTTGTGTTCTGTGATGTGCTATTCTCCTGTTTGTTTGTCCGATGTATGTGGCTGGACAGACTTTGCATGATTTGTCCTTGGATTTTTCTGTTGGCCATTTTTGGTCGAAAAGGCTCAGATTTGCCTGTGGAGGGCGGTGTTTGTTCTTGTTTCTTGTTCTTGGGGGTGTTTCCTAGTTTGGTGATGGTCTTTTTAGTTTTTAGGTCTTTGTTTGTTTGGGTTTTTGCTTGCTGGTTGAGCGGTTTGTATGTGTGAATGGATTTCCAGGATTATTTGGCTTCTATTTCCATAGTGAATTGTATTTTGGGGTGTAGGCTGTTGAGATGTGTTCAGTTTTGAGCCAGATAACAAAGGTGTGGTTCTTCATCTTCAGAGTTCTGGGTTTATGTTCGGACTTCTGAAAGTGTTCCATATATAGGTTTGCGATGACCGGTGAGAGGGGTGATCCCATGGGTGCTCCTTCTATCTGTTTGTATTGTTGATCTTTTTCTTGTGTGAAGAGCGAAACAACATCGAAGCTAGGTCATTGTTTTTCTTTATAATTTCTATGAAGTGGAACGAGTTTTGTACGTATGAAGTGATGGATATATATACAGCCGGTATATTGTTCCAGGGCCCATGGAGCTCAAAGGGGGCCTATGAAGGAGAATTTTTAAATTGAAAAACAATATTGGATATTGTGATGAAACAGTTATGTTTCATGTACTATTTGATTTGTATTTTCTGTTTTACTTCCAAGGGCCAGTGTTAGAGGTGTCCTAGTTCTCTCTCTCTTGCCTGTGGGCTGTGCTGCTGGATGGGTGAGCCACTCTGAGGAGGCAGAGACGCAGAGGCAGTGATAGGTAAGATCACTTTAGGGGTTCTGTTTGTTTGTCTGTGTGTTCCCAGGCTGGGTGGTTGAAGTTTGAAGTTGAAGAAGGGTGAAGATCTGGGCTAGGACTTGCTAGGCTTGTGTGAGGCCTATCACCTGAGGGACTATTAAATTGTTTTATATTTCCAACCTACTTTTATCCTTAACCATCCTTTTAATTAAAACAAAAAACCTTCTTGCCTTGTTCTAGCTCACAGTGAGTTATTGGCCTCCTTGCTCTATAAGAGTGAGGACAGGGACCTGTGAGGTAAAAACCTTGGTTAGGGTCGGCGTTTAACCCAGGAAACCCAGAGGTTACAAACCCCCTTCGTTCATGTTGGGCCGGTTCCGATGTGCAAATGAGCAGGCAGGGGCTTCTATGCTGGCCCCAGCCAAAAGAGCATGGGACATGATCAACGGGCCTCATGAGGCTGGGAGCAGCATGGGAGGCCCCTATAAAAGTATGTGCCTCCCACCACCTGGACTCTCATCCATTTTGGATGTTGTTGAGGCAGCATCGCAGCAAGGACAGGCAAGGGGACAGGTGAATTTTGGAGGGGGCATTGCCTTACAAAGCGGCAGCACAGGGGAGTCCAGGCGCTTACAGAGGGTGAGTGGGCCTGCAGTGGGGTGTTTTTCTGGCCAGGCTGCCTGCTACAAGCCGCATGCCATGTGCCTTACCTGGTGATGCTACTCTCCCCTCCTTGTAGAGGCAAGCCCCGGACTAGAAGCAGCCATCGCAAGTGGAGGGCTTGCAGCCCAGGGGTGCACCATAGGCATATTTGCTTCTGCTGAGTGGCACTTAGGATGCAGACCCACCCTTCCCTGGGTGTCTTGGCTGGTGTGCCCCCCCTCGGCTCCACATTTGGGAGTCAACTGACCCAAGAAGACAGGTGTGGGGAACCCCGGCATAACCCCCCTCCCAATAGGCAGACAATTTCATGGTAGAAAGTAGAGGAGGCAACAAGAGGCAAAACCATTTTAGATCTGGTCTTAACCAATAAGGAGGACCTTATAAATGGGGTCAAAGTGGTGGGATCATTAGGTAAAAGTGACCATGCCCTCTTGGAATTTGTTATACAGTTGGAAGGTGAAGCTAAGCATAGTCAGACAAGAATCCTGGACTTTAACAAAGCCAATTTTTGTAAACTTAGGGAATTATTGGCTGTGATTCCATGGACCGACACACTGAAAGAGAAGGGAGTCCAAGATGGATGGGAGTTCCTTAAAAGTGAGATATTAAAGGCACAATTTAAAACTGTCCCAACAAGAAGAAAAAATGGGAGAGGTCTAAAGAAACCGCAAGTTTACTAACGAACTTTCAACTCAGCTAACTATAAAGAAAAACAAGTACAAGGAATGGAAAAATGGCAAATGCACCAAAGAGGAATTTAAGTAAACAGCTAATATATGCAGGGGGGTGGTAAAAAAAAGCTAAAGCGCAAAATGAACTTAGACTTGCCAGAGACATTAAAGATAATAAAAAGGGTTTCTTCAGTTATGTCCACAGCAAAAGGAAAAATAAGGAAATGATAGGCTCTCTGCATGGCGATAATAACCAGCTATTGCCAGTCAAGGCCGGAATAACGAGGCAACACAGTTTAAGTTGGTTTAACATGGGCCACATTTTATTGAACACAGGAACCAACTTTTAACTCTCAACATAACACAATTCAACTAGAGGAGGACCTGTGTGGTAGCGCAATATTATTCAGGGCAGTCTAATTTTACTCGGTCCCTTTTGCCAGGCACTTTGCCTGGGTTAATGAGTTTAACTACACGTTGGCAGCCCTCAAAGGTCGCATTGTTTTGTGATTAATTTGCTCACTAGCTAGACCCTAATCTACTTTAATTAAGGGCTGCCGGGACCATGAAGTAGTTAATTAATTAATGGGGCCGGGTCCTAGGGATTTTATTTGCGCTACCCGCCACGGAGAGACGCACTGCAGTCTCTCACCCCACCCTGCCGAAAACTTCGGCACACAGGCCCTCCTTAATATCTTGTAAAAAGATATCCAGGCCCTTATCAGAAAGGTGAATGCCATCTGGACAATATAGACTGATGTCTCGTGCGGTAATGCTAGGGTGCCCGATGACATTACCCATCTCGGACTTGACCACTCGAGCAACTTCTCTGTTCACCCCCTTGCGAGCTTTATGCATTTGTTGGGGATGATGGAAAGGACCCCATCGCAAGCGGGGAATGATCGCCGACCACAAAATCCGAGTAGCAGGGCGATGGGTCTTAAAAACTCTCAGGTCATCAATGACCTTGAGGATCAAAGATTTACCCGACATTCGGGTCAAGTCGTTACCACCCAGATGAATAACGACAATGGCAGGCGGAGGGTCAAGGGGATCCGACAACGCCGTCGTTAGGAACGCATTCCAGGACATCCCCCGTCTTCCCCTCCAAAACAACTCTGCCCATTGTCCCAGGCCGAGATCGCGGCCACGTCCAGATCGGGCAGCGTACTTGGCCGCCCAATAAACAAAACTATGACCATAAAACGCAATTCGGATACGCCGTTCGCCAGCAGAACCTGCAACGAGAAAACAGAACAAACTGGCCCGGTGTTACCGGTCCATTAACGGGCGAACGTATGCCTTAAAACAGTTCGATTTCCATCGGCCTATGCGCTGAATCCCTGTCGATACCAATAGCGGCTGAGCTGGGAAAGAATGGGTGCCAAAGTGCCACCCTTGAATGCCAGCGAGCTGCAAGGCCCGGAGTGAAACCCGCCAAAATTGGTAGCGGGTTAAAGGCGACCCGTCTTTATGCTGGAATAGATATCCCCGATACACGCCAATCGACCGGGCATACTGTTGCAAGGCCTGTATGGGGCAAATTTGGTCCACCGAACACCTACGCAGATGTATCAATGTGCCCCTGCCCCGCTGATCAGTTTTCGATTTACGAACTCGGAGAACTACCTGGTCCGAGTCCAAAGCCAAATCGCTCCACAGTAGTGCCGCCTCGGAGTCGTCTGTTTTTGAGTTGGCCAGCAGCTCGCTAACACGCAGGGCAGCGAAAAAGGCAACTAATGCCGCAGCATGGAACAATGTCACCTCAAAACTATCTATACAAACCTGGGGCCACGTGGCGGCTAGGCGACACAGCATATTAGGTGAAATGGGCGTTCTCACGAGACCATCCTTCTATCATTTTCGCAATCCGGAATTGACAATCGGGGATGGCGAAACCCTGGGCCCTATTAATAGTAAAGGGCGGATATTTTGCCTTGAATAGTCCGCGGTGCTAGTCCCAGAAAATGCAGGTGGACTGCAAATCGTACCAGCTGATCTGCTGACGCTGGCCACAACCTGGGAATCCCCTCCCTGGCACAAAAACGGGCATACTGAGCACAGGCGGCGGAATACGCACGCCGTGTGCTGGGGGCCAACGCCAATCCCATCGCCCGATTTGCTTCTACTCGCCAAGGTTCCATACCTCTGATGGGAGTTGGTCGGGATCCTTCCAAGCAGAGGGTGCTAACGCTCTGAACCGCTCCATCTGTTGGCGGGACAGAGCGTCAGCCAGGTCGTTACGCACCCCCGGGACATGACAAGCGCGGAAAACGATGTTATACTGAAGGCACCGAAGGGTGAGTGCCCTCACCAAGCGCATCACCCTTTTAGATTTTGAAGTCAAGTTGTTGATGACATGTACCACCGCCATGTTGTCACAATGGAATTTCACAGCCGAATTAGCCCATATGTCTGCCCATAAGAATACCGCGCCAACAATGGGGAACAGCTCCAGGAATGTGAGGTCGCGTGTCAGACCACTGTGCTGCCATTCCTGCGGCCACAAGCCCGCACACCAACGGCCCTGAAAAAACAGGCCAAATCCCGTTGCTCCAGAAGCGTCTGTCTGTAGCTGAAATGCAGCGCCCTCCAGGACCTCGTTCCTCCAAAAACAAATGCCGTTGAAGCTGGATAGAAATTTAAGCCACAACTCCAAATCTTGTTTGATCTCGGCAGATATACGGCGCCTGTGGTGCGGACTGCGGAGTCCGGCAATGCTATCACATAAACGGCGCAGGAACGGGCAGGCGAAATTAAGATGCCCAATAAGCTGTTGCAACTCCCGGAGGGTGGCCTTCCTGCGGGCTCTCATGGCTATAAGCCTCGCCCGCAGGTCGTCCAGCTTCTGGGCCGGCAGGCGGCACGCCTGACTGACAGTATCGAGCTCGATCCCGAGGAATGTCAGCACGGTAGCCGGTCCCTCTGTCTTATCATCAGCCAGTGGCAAACCCAATTCCCCAGCCATGCCCTGAAATGCGGCCATCAAGGCAGCACACTGACCCGTACCTGCCATGCCCGCGAATAGAAAATCATCCAAGTAATGTACGATGTGTGAATTGCACAATTGCTGCCGCACCACCCACTCCAAAAAGGAGCTAAATCGCTCAAACGCTGAGCAAGAGATGGAGCAACCGAAGGGCATGGCCCTGTCCATATAATACGAGCCCTCAAAGGCGAAACCCAACAGCTCGCAGTCGTCTGGGTGGATGGGCAGCAATCGAAAGGCAGATTTGATGTCACACTTGCCGATCTCAGCCCCAACGCCGCAGCTGCGTATCATGCGCACGGCTGCGTCGAAGGAGGTGTACCGGACACTCGCCAATTCGTGAGGTATCCCATCATTGACCAAGGCCCCCGCCGGGTATGATAAATGGTGGATGAGCCGAAACTCACCCGGCGTCTTCTTGGGGACCACCCCGAGTGGAGATACTCGAAAGTGAGGTGTAGGCGGGTACGGAAACGGGCCAGCAATCCGTCCGGCAGCAAGTTCGGTTGCGATCTTGCCACGGACGATATGTTCCATCCCAGATATTGACTTTAAGTTGTTGGCCATATACGGGATACGCTCCCCAAAGGATGGGATGCGGAAGCCGTGCCTGAAGCCCTCCAACAAATAATGGGCCTCGTTTTGGTCAGGGTAGCTACGCAGCCACGCCTGAAGGACCATGACTTTGATCGGGCTAGGTCCCTTTGGAAGGCTGATTGGGGCCCGGGGGGTTACGTTTGGGTCCGGACTCCCTTCCCCCCTCGCCTCCGGGCCGACTGCGGGAGCACGTGGACGCCGGGTGGTTGGCTCCACAAGTGGAGCAAATGTGCCGAAACTTACATTGACGTCGTCCACAAGATCCCCAGCTATTGTAATCAAAGCAGACCAGTCGGGGTTGAACCGACTGGCCCGCACTGGGGCGGGAAATGGATGGGGTGCCAGAGCGTAGGACAGGGTGGCCGCTGTCAAACCGCTCGTTAGTGCGAGCGCTCATCGCCCGCAACCAAAGGTAATTATGCGGGCGGTCCCAGCGTAGGCTGGGGTCCTTGGCAATCCGGCGGCGAAAGCCCTCGTCGTAGATCAGCCAGGCCATGTTGGGGAAGTCGCTGTGGGCCCGGATAATTAAGTCTAAGTAATGGAACAACACAGAGCCCTTTTCGGGATGCGCTGCGGAATAAATACCGGCGAATATAACAAAAGCGTTCAGCCAGTTATTCCAGGAGCGTTCCGGCTTACGTTTTCGGATCCGCTCCTTCTCTTTGTCGTCCAGATGTTCTAGTTCCTTTGGATCAATTTCCCGGTTTAATAAATCAAAGATTTCCACATACTTGCCCGCAACGATCCTTGCCACCATGGCCTCGGACAAATGATCACCCAAGGGCATCGATTCGTCGCCCTCAGGCAGGTCGCGAATACCAGACGGGGTTGAAGGGGTTTCAGGGGGGCACCCTACCTGTGGGGCTGCCAGGGTCACTGGAGCCGGACCTGGGGTGGTTCCCGGTGTCATAGCAGCCTGTTCGGACCGTAAGGGTTCAGTTTGGGCTGCGACCTCCGCCCTCTGAGGCGGCGTGCCGCCTATGCGAAAAATAGATTCGCGGAAGGGGGGACGCTCCAGAGAGTTGGACCCTACCCGTGCGTGCGACTCAACCGGGGCAGCCAGCCACGGCCAAGTGACCTGTGCCGGGGTGTGTGTCAAGATAGTGCCAGACTCACCCAGACCAAATTGGCGTGCTGTGGAGGGCCCGGATTGGCTCACAGGTGTTGCAGCTAATGACAGGTCCAGCGCCTGCTGCGGTTGTTCTTCAGTCATGTCGGGCCCTGATCCATCGGGGGCCGAGCCGCCTGGGATTTCCCCCGCGTGAGTCGCCATCGTCCGTGGTGGTAAGGCATCTGTTGACCTGTTGGAAAAATCCGAAGGGGCCTGGCCAGAAGAACCGGCCATTGCCGCCTCGAGAGCAGAAATGCGGGTCATCATGAGGTCCCCCATGAGTCGCAGCCCCACCTTACTCCGTGCCTTTGCCTCCCTTGGGTGCTGATCACCCCCGTACGACGCCGCCATCCCCTTCTGGCGGGCATGGTCGCGTTCAAGGCGCGACAGTTTCTTCCACGCCGTGGCGAGCCGCACCCATTCCTCCTCATCCGAAGAGGACCCCTCAGGCTCAGGCGTAGGCGGCGGCCGTTTGGCTGCTGGTGCCTTGCCCTTTCCCTTGCGTGATGTGTCTTTGGGTGGCATGATGGACAGGAGAGGTAACCCAGGGTAGGGGTCAGTTAAGATGGGCAATGCCTACACAGATAATGGCCGCAGAGCAAACAGATACCCCACAGATACCACCCCCCGTGCGCCAGCTACTATATACCCTGGATGGCTGTGGATGAAACTCAAGGTAGGCCTCAACCAAAATGGCCGCCCAGCCACTCCAGAAGCCCTGATGAGGGCAGCGTGTGCCGTTCCCGGCTCACCTACACGCCCACCCCCCCTTAGCAATGAAAATCACCAATGTGGGATAATGAGGCCCAACCAGATGTAGGCTACGAGTGCTGATGGCCGCTCGAGGTGTTGCGCCGGCCCTCGCAGCCTAAGGCGCTCAAAATGGCGGCCAGCCGGACCAAGCCCCGGCCGTGCCAGGCAGAGCAGCCCAGGCGATCGGGGAGCGGCTGAGCCCTAACCGCTCTGCTCCCCCGTGCTGGGAAAAAAGGCCCCCGCGCCCACCAGCCGAATAGGCCGTCCCTTTGCCTCCGATCCCCGTCGGGGGATCAAAGCTCCCGCGCCGGCTCGGCTTGAAGCCGGCGCTCTGCCCCGCCGCCAATAAAACCCGTCCGAGGGAGCCGGTCGGCTTTCCGCGTCGCCGTCCTCCTACCCCCACCCTCAAAGCCACCGGCAAAGAATCTGGCCGGCGGCTCTGTCCCACCCTCCCCCACCCCGGAGGACACTCAGCCTGACGCCGTGGGTCCGAAATCGGATAGCAATTTCGTCTGGCCGGGCAGGCTGCAGGGAGCGCGGACTGGTCCTTTAAATTGCGCTCCCTGCGCAGGCCACGCCAATCGCGTAGCCTATCGCTGCCCGGCCGGCCGGCAAAGACGCCCCTCCTCCGCACAGGGCGGAGGGGAGCGTTCACTAACAAGAGACAAGGAAAAGGCAGAACTACTCAACAACTTCTTTGCCTCTGTTTTCTCCAAAAAGGAAGAAAGAGATCCACTGGGACAAAGACTAGATGAGGTAGGATGGGAATTGGAACATAGGATAGGTAGAGAGCTGGTACAGGAACACCTGGAAACATTAAATGAATTTAAGTCTCCTGGGCCAGATAAATTACACCCAAGGATATTAAAAGAACTGGCGGAAGTAATTTCAGAACCATTGGCAGTAATCTTTGAGAAGTTCTGGAGAACAGGGGAAGTCCCCATCGATTGGAGGAGGGCTAATGTTGTCCCCATCTTCAAAATGGGGGAAAAAGAGGACCCTAATAATTACCGCCCAGTCAGCTTGACTTCAATTTCTGGAAAGATCCTAGAGCAGATTATTAAACAGTCATTCTGCAATTATTTAACAAACAATGCTGTCATTACAAGAAGTCAACATGGGTTTCTTAAAAACAAGTCATGCCAGACTAATTTGATCTCTTTCTTTGATAGAATTACAGGCCTGGTGGATGAGGGGAATGCTGTGGATATTGTGTATCTGGACTTTAGTAAGACCTTTGATAAGGTCCCCCATGATATTCTTGCTAAGATGTTAGTAGAAAGTGGGATAGATAGTGCTACTGTTAGTTGGATTTGTAATTGGTTGACTGATTGCACCCAAAGGGTGACCATAAATGGCCTCTCTTCAGCTTGGAGAGACATGACCAGTGGGGTGCCCCGGAGTTCTGTTCTGGGTCTAGTGCTGTTCAATATCTTTATTAATGACTTGGAGGAAGGAATAGAGAGTGTGTCTGTGTCCAGTTCTGTGTGCCTCAATTTTAAAAGGATGTTGACAACCGGGAGTGGGTGCAGAGGAGGGCGACCAGGATGGTTGAGGGTCTGGAGGAAATGTCTTATGAGGAACGGCTTAGGGAACTGGGAATGTTTAGCTTTTCAAAAAGAAGGCTGAGGGGGGATATGATAGCAATGTTTAAATATTTGAAAAGATGTCATATTGAAGAGGGAGCAGGTTTGTTTTCCATGGCTTCAGAGACTAGGACTCGGGGCAATGGTTTCAAACTACAGGAAAAGAGATTCCATTTGAACATTAGGAAGAACTTCACGACACTTAGAGCACGACACTTAGAGCTGTCTCCTTCCTTGGAGGTTTTTAAGCAGAGGCTGGATGGCTATCTTTCGGAAATATTGTGATGGGGTTCCTGCATGGCAGGGGGTTGGACTAGATGGCCCTTGAGGTCTCTTCCAACTCTATGATTCTATGATTCTATGATTCTATGATTCTAAGGGGAAACCAGGTCATCGCAGAGGTGCGCCACCTGAGAGCCACATCACATAGCTTCAAGGCCTTGGCAGCTGCTCATTAAAACCCCCCTCCAAGTTTATACCAGGGTCTTTATGCCAATTTTATACCAGCACACTTTAAATGGCATCAAAAAATCAACAGCAGGCGCAGAAGTGGAAAGGTCCATCTAAACAGCCACTCCCTCAAATTTTCCCACTTGGACCTGGGTCAAAAGGACCTTGCATTGCTTGAACAACTTAGTGCAAGAGTAGGCTTTTGAGGGGGGTGGGGGGACCACTCCTAGCCCTGAGCCACAGGGTGAACAAACTCTGCATATGGGCAGAATGTCTAGGGTGTGCAAGCGTATAAAGATCAAGGAATTAGTGGCTGAACATATTTTCCGTTTAGCCATGCTGGAGGACCAACGAACACATGGCACCTCAATGTGAGCTGTGGAGGAACCCACAACAGGGATGCAGCACCCAGGAGATATAGCTGGAGGGGAACTCTCACAGCAGAGCAGTACCGCAAAAAAGCCAGAGGCAAGGGGTGACAGCGGCAGACCAGGTGAGTCTGTGGTTGCACCAGACACCAACCAAGGGTCTGGCACCCCTCAGGTGCAAGATGTTACCTAACATTAACAGGGCAAAACTTGGCAACCATGGCCGGAGGGTTTTGTGGGGTTGCACCATACCAACCAGCTCCCATCATGCAAACTGCATGGACAGTGCAGGGCCATGGATTGAACAATGCTCTTTATGCACCACCACCCCAGCGACAATATCAGTATATCAGCCAGTCAACTCAGCCTATCACATCACAGCCTGTGGGTGGAGGGGGTGACCAGGGGCTTGCTCGCAAGCATCTGGGCCACCTCTCCCGGTGGGAGAGCAAGGTGACTGGATGTGGATCATCCCACCAACACCCATCCCCAGTCACAACACAATGCACCTGCAAGCAATCACCTATGGGGATCAGGCCCTCCCGCTCAGGGGTCATCTGGTGGCTACCACTAGGGGGTGCATCTTGAAGTGGGACTATGTGGACTTCTTTAGTCTTTTGAACACAGAGGTGGATAGCAAAGACAGGGAGAAGGAGGATGAGAAAGATAAAGAGAAGAACCTTAAGAGGAATACGGAGAGAACATGGTCTAATTGGCTGCCATCCTACACAATTTACATGTTGGTAATAGTGCAGGCACAGCCTTGGCATGCCCCAACTATGATATAACACCAATATTTAATATATAAAGCCCATGCTGACTTCTGCAGTCACACATGACTCTTATATGATGAACAATTTAGGAAAAGAGTGGCCTTTGATCACAGTTTACGCTGGAACGTCCCACTACCCTCACTCTGGTTGCAAACCATGACTCCAATGTGCCCACTAATCAGGGATAGATTTGATAGTGACCACCTGATCAGTCATACTACCACCCCTGCAGCAATGTGGGGCAGGCTGTTCAATCCCACCTGCTTTGTTGGGATCTTAACAGGCAAGAGGGGTGTGGTAGGAATGTGTGCAAATTTAAGCATGAATGCTTGCTGTGTGGCATGACCCACCCAACAACCAGCTGTACCAGAACCAGGTCACAGAGGGAAGGCAACAGGGAGCAGGGGGAGATCTAACCAAGGTGGCACAGCCACTTCAAAACGGTCCCAGGCAATTAGGCTTTCAGTCTTCAGCATGTGGCTGGAAGACTACCCTGACAAGAAAGCAGCAAAAACAGTATTAGAGGGATTCTCAGATAGTTTCAGGATTCCTGTGGTGGGGGAAAGGACGGCCACTTCAGCAAAATAAATAAATAAATAAATAAATAAATAAATAAATAAATAAATAAATAAATAAATAAATAAATAAATAAATACCCCAATGCGGCCCCCCCCAAAACCCTGAAGTTGTTGAAAGGTAGAGCAAAGACCAGTAAGGAAGTGGTGGAGGGCAGGGTTCTTGGTCCATTTATTGAACCCCCAATACAGAAACTTAGGGTCTCCCCAATAGGCCTAGTACCCCAAAAAGCATCATGGGAGTTTAGGCTAATTCACCACCTATCCTTCCCGGAAGGCGGTTTGATCAATGATGCCATCCCAAAGGAGCTGGCCACGATCCACTACACTTCTTTTGACACTGAGGTCACCATGATCAGGACCTGTGGTGTAGGGGCAGAAATGTCAAAGTGCAACATAAAGTCGGCATTCCGCCTTCTGCCGGTGCATTCTGCAGACTTTGAACTCATGAGTTTTCAGTTTGAGAGTGCATATTACATGGATAGGGCCCACCCATTTGGCTGTTCCATCTCTTGCACCACATTTGAGTGTTTCAGCACGTTCTCGGAGTGAAAGCCCTGGCGCAGTGCAGGAGTGTCAACCACGTCCCATTATTTAGACAGTGGTTTTTGTGGGATGAGGGACTCTGACAATGGCCAAAAAATGCTGAGGGTTTTTCAGGACTTAGACAATGAACAACCTGTGCCCCTGGCAGAGGAAAAAACAGAAGGACCGCCCATAGTCCTTAACTTCCTGGGCATAGAGCTTAACACATGGGAGCAGTCTTGCAGATTGCCAGCCAACAAATTGGATGACCTAAAGCACCATTTAGAGGAATTGCCGGGGTGATGCAAGGTCACACTCAGGGAATTGCAGGAAATAGTTGGGCACCTTAACTACCCTTGTAAGGTCATCGCACCAGGCAGGGGTTCATCAGATGTTTATGCATGGCTATGCATGGCTTAACCAAACCCTTGCACAGGACTAGAGTAAAATGGGGCATGAGGTTAGACATATAGTTTTGGTTGCAGTTTCTTGATGGGTTCAATGATGTGTCCTTCTGGCAATTGGAACTCCATCTGGCTGTAGAATTCCAGGTACACATTGATGTCGCTGGAGCACTAGAGTATGGGTTATACAGTACTTTAAGGGAAACTGTTGCCATGGGACATGTCCAGAAAGGTGTCATCAAGCAGGTACAACATGAGATTTGATGTTCCTGGAGTTCTTCCCAATAGTCGAGGCATTATGGCTGTGGGCAGAGGCATGTGCTAATTCGACTGTGCAATTTTGGTGTGATAATCTGCCAGTGGTGTAAACTATAAACAATCTCTCTGCTAAGTCAGAGAGGGTAATGCACCTGGTGAGGGCATTCGTGCTCCACATGCTCCAGTTTAATGTCGTAGTTAGTGCTACGCACATTCTGGGCTTGGACAACAGTCTAGTCAATGCCCTTTCCCATCAGAAGATCCAGAGGTTCAGGGAGCTGGCCCCAGGAGCCAACCCATACCCAGAAGAACTCCCAGAAGTTGTCCAGGAGATGGGAGGAGGGGAGCAGAGTGTGTCATAGGGATGGTGTTAGCCCTGCAAACACAACGGGGATATAATGCAGAAACAAGGGAGTTTGAGGTCTTCAGGAGCAATGTGGGCCTCCAGCCCATTTGGTCTGTCCCAGTCAAACATCATCAGCAGTTCATTGTGTACCTTTACAGGAAAGGGTTGGCCCATGGGTTGATTCAGTTATTGGCCCTAGCCTTCCACGCAAAGTCTCTGGGTTGCATTGATACCACCAGTGTCTTCCACATTAGGAAGATGGTGGAGGGTTGGGTGAGAGAGAAGGGCACCAAACTAGACATCAGGTTTCCCATCACACCTGAGATCTTAGGGTGCTTCGGTGTAGAATGGCAGTATGCACAGGTATGCAGGGATCGTTACAAGCAGGCCCTGTTTAAGGCAGCTTGTGGCCTTTTTTGCTGCATTCAGTGTCAGTGAGCTGGTAGGTCGAGAGCAGCACTTTAGATAACAGACATCAACGTCACTCAGAGCAGGTTGACCCTTTGCATCCGCAAGTCAAAAACTGACCAGGCAGGGAAAGGGTCGCATATTGAACTGGGGGCCCTGCACACCTCCTGAGATTTGCAGCCTGGCAATTTCTGCAGCTCAGGGGCATTGCCAATGGTTATCTATTTTGTGATTGTGACAGGTCCCCCCTGCAGCAGTTTTGGGCTATGACCCAGCTGGCATCCAGAGGTATCCCACCAATACAAGCCTTATGTGTGTCCCTTACCTACATTATAGATGTCAACAGTTCTCTCCCCCCTTCCCCCCTCTCTGTTTTATCTCCACAGGACCATTGTGTTGTAAGGCAAGGCTGCGGGTGCTGCTCACCAACCATAGTTTCATCTACTGGGCTGCAAGATATGTGGCTTGGTCGGCATGGGGGATCCAACTGAGTCTAAGTTCCATGGCGACTCTGGAATGGAAGAGATGGCGCGGCATGCAATGGCCAGGGTGTCTGGTAGATTTGGCAAGACTTAGTATAGAGTCTAATCTTGCAAAAACAATTTATTTTGATGATGTGATTCACAATTTTGCCAGGAAAAAAGGCTAGGTAAGGACCTTTGTTTAGCACAATATAAATACCATTACACCTCAACTATAATAACTGTTATGAGTAGAGATGGGCACGAATTTAAAAAATGGTGTTTCGTTTGTCATTTGTCGTTTAGGGGGTCCGTTTCATTTCGTTTCCGTTTTTTTGTGAATTTTTGCAAAAAAATCGTTTTCATCTTCATTCGTTTCGTTACCGTTTCGTTACCATTTATTTCAATTTTTTGTGATTTTTTTTAGCTTTTAAAGCAGTTCAATGTATTGCCGTAACGAAAACGAAACGGATGACAAAATTTCTGGTGTTTCTGTTCGTTTCGTTTCATTTTAGAGATAAAATTCGTTTGTCATTTTGTTGCGTAACGAAACGAAAACGGAAACAAAAAATTGTTCGTTTCGTGCCCATCTCTAGTTATGAGCTTGTAATCAATCTAGTATTAAATTCATTGCTTATGTATATTGTTTCATTAGTGTTTATGTACTTATGTGTATTATTGTTTTTATTAACTTTTATAGAAATACCTGTCCTCTTTTTAATGTATTTCAAGTATATTTGAATGTAATGAATACATGTACAATTATGACATTATTGATTAAATGTGTCCATGGGTAGGTGAGGGGGTCCATATATCAGCCTTGTTCCAGCACTTAATAATCATTTCAGTGGCCCTGCTCCCATTATTGCTTCCCGCTGACTTCCAAACAAACAAACAAAAATATAGACTGCAGTTGCTTGCAATATGGACAGGAACCTTCCAAAGACATTTTATTTCTTGTGGTTTAAAATAAGTTGCCCTTTCCATTTCATTTAGGGAGGTTGGATCAATCTGGTAGCTGAAGCATACTTTAAAGCTCATTAACTGCATTTACTTTTCTTTACCTCATTTCAGGCCAGGGTGGAACACAGGAGAAGCACTGCATGAAAGAATCAACAGTTTATGCAAAGTTTGTAGAAAAATCTTCGACTTTGTCTGCAGCTGAACTGCGGTATAGTAAAGGATTTAGGAAGGGAAACTGAAATGTATGGCCCTGAACTGGAAAATAGTGCTGTTATCTAAGAAAAATTGTTTGCTTATCCTTGAGGGGCTGTCAGGCACCCAGTCAGGACTGTGATCTGCTGACCTTATCAACTTGCAACTGGCTACAGTGAGTAATGGCTTTTAAGTAGGGTGGAATAACTCACCTGTGATGTGATGCTCAAACTATTGGGATTAAGAATGTTCTCTTTGACGGTTACTTCACATCTTTCCTCATTCTGAGATTATTTTGTTTCATGATAACGTTGTTTGCAGTCACATGGTCTTGTCCCAGTTCTGTCCCTGTTTCCGTTTACCCTTCATTGGCATACTTCAGTCTCGAAAGACCTATGGTATCATGCCTGGAGTAGAGATCCTAAAAACAACACCTAGTGTGACTAAATAGACCAATTCGGGAATGGCAGTCTCTACTGCACTGGGGACAGATGTATTCTGTTTCTTGCCTGGTCCTTGAGTTTCGTTCTTTCCGTGCCTGCCTCTTTTCCTCTGCCTGTTGGACAAATGCCTCTTCAAATTTATGTAGACCATGCTGTATCTCTTGCCTCCAGACAGTGCGATCAGAGGTCAGCAGCAAAACTCCCGGTTTCATGCCTTCTTCCCTCTCTGCAATGCATTGTTTACGCCATTGGGATTGTACAGGAGAATGCAACTTCGCACTCCTGCCACTAGATGGAGAATGTGTGCGTTGTGTGACAAGCATTACTTCACGGGCACTTGTCTCGAAACAAGAACCGAGACAAGACAATTCCTGAGGCCAGGGAGAGGTATGTCTCATCATGCTCTGTTCCCACTTCAGGGGGCATGGTCGAGATGAACTCCCGCCACCACGCAATGGATGTGGAGTAACCTTTTTTCATACTGGTCCCAAGCGGGACAGTGAACCTTGATGAGAGGGACGTGAAATAACCGTCTATATAGCTGCTACTGACTTAGGGGTCTAGAAGAAAATCTTGAGCACCAGTAGAAACCATTATTAGAGAGAGTGAATACTGGGGAACTGTGCAAGACCCTTATCCCTCTCCATTACAACTGAAGTTTCTACGTCCCCTAGGGAGGAAGTAGATATTAAATAAGCCAAATTTGTGGAGTACAGCCAGGGTAGCTACCAGGGCCAAAAATCTCTGTGACAGGGCAAAAAAGCTCCCAGAAAACTGGTCCAGAAATCAATAGCAAACTTTTATGTGGCTTCAGACCACATCAGCCAACATGTGTATTCCATCTCCCCAAAACAAAGGCCACTGGGGGAACTCATATCAAGTACTCCACTTACATTGAACAATGCAGGCACAGGTAACAGAGAGGCACATCAGGATGTTGTAGCAGAAAACCCGCAGACTGGAGAGGTGATTGGCAATTGGTTCTTGGACCCAGGGCTTCTGGAGGAGGCCCTTTCAGCCACCATGGATACAATCTATAAACATCTGAACTCACTAGCCCCTGGACCCAAGGATAACCATATGGAAGGGAAAACAGGACATCAAGGTCCCCAAGGGCTTGAATGTCAACAAACCAGGATTATTTACACTCAGTGACCAGTCCAATCAAAACATCTTTAATAAGCAGCATTCTCTAAAGCCAGAAATTGCTGACATTAAAGAAACCCTGAAATGCATTGCTGATCTAATAAAGCTGGGGATTCTAAAAGCAGCACCATAATCAAATTGCCAGGACATCAAACAGAGTGGTCCTCAGGCAGAAAGGAGACGGGCACAAAAGACTTAACACAAAAAGTTATCTCCTCAGCTTTAAAGGGTCAAGAGTTTCTCACAACCTCTGGAGGAAACAACTCAGGACCGAGTGTCCAACTCTGGTCAGACTCCAAGGGCCAAGGCAGACATATATGACCGGAATGATCCCTTAGAGGAACCAGACACAGCACCCTCCAATCTGGAGCTATGTAAGGTAGCAAAACAGCTATTAAACTATGCATATCAGGAATACCCGAGAGCAGAAGACCATGTCAAAAAAAGACGACCACCTAAAACTACTGTCACAAAAAAAAGAAGATAATACAAATAGCGAATACATTATAGTAAGAAAGAACACACCAGAGAACTATGGAGGAAGGTGATAAAAGCAGCAAAAGACAAAAACCCATCCCGTTTTTTGAAAATCCCCACTATCCTCTTACATTCCACCAGATAAATGGGTATCTTGCCGTATTTGACAAGAATTATGAGGATGCCATGGTACCCATCTCTTCACAAACTTTTTGAAGCATCCCCACTTGTCTCCCTCCCATCTCAGATGAATTTTATCTCATATAGATCAGCTGAGAAATGGTAAAGCCCCTGGCCTCAATGTCAGAGCACCAGAATTTCTAAAAGAAAATAAGACATGGTGGGGCTCTTTCCTGGTACCTCTTTTCGCTGCCTTTGTGGACTTCAAGTCAGCTTTTTACTCTATGGATCTCTGGATTTTCCATGGCTTCAGAGACTAGGACTCAGGGCAATGGTTTCTAACTACAGGAAAATAGATTCCATTTGAACATTAGGAAAAACTTCATGACAGTTAGAGCTGTTCGGCCGTGGAATATGCGGCCACAAAGGGTGGTGGAGTTTCCTTCCTTGGAGGTTTTTAGGCAGAGGCTGGATGGCCATCTGTCGGAAATATTGTGATGGGGTTCCTGCTGGCAGGGGGTTGGACTAGATGGCCCTTGAGGTCTCTTCCAACTCTATGATTCTATGAATATCTCTTAATAAACACATCTATAGCCAGAAGGCTTTTATATCTAATCAGAGCCCTACACAAAGAAACATACCTGATAATCAGGTGCAGCAGACAAGGACTGTAGCAATAATCTGGGCTGGGATGTTGCAATAACCAGGGGCAACCAGGGGCAGCTGGGTGCTGGAGTAACGGGAAAGTGCTTTGAAGAACCACCCCCACCCCCCCACCCCACCCCACCCCACCCTCAGAGAGAGAGAGAGAGAGAGAGAGAGAGAGAGAGAGAGAGAGAGAGAGAGAGAGAGAGAGAGAGAGATGAATATCTGAACCAGAGGAGGAGCTCTCTATTCTCTGGGGAGGCCTCCTTTTATTAACCTTCTACCCTAGGTGATTAGCATAGCTGATTACATCATTTCTTTGTGGTGTAGCAATAAATTCCCCCAAAATAGTTAAAGAGGCATTGCATGGGAGTTCTACATTATTATGCATTACTATGTGTATTAGTACCTATGTTCATTGCCCTAATTGGTAAGCCTTAGCCTTGTGATAAGAGACAGTACTATAATGGGTAAACTTAGCTAGTAATGTTAGAAGACCATTACAAGAAGATCACTTTTTGGTAAGCTTAACTAAGGAAATAATGAGGTAAGAGAAAGGGAGGGCTAGTGGGCTGACAAAATCTTGTCTGCTGTTGCAAAGGACTCAGACCTGTGCCACCAGATGTGTTTCTTCTGAAATGGCAAAATGGCTACAAATATGCCAACCCAAAAGCTTAATCCCACAAAGGACATCGTACTGAAGGTGTTCAAACATATAGAGGTATCAGGCAAGGTTGTCTACTGACACAAGCTGTATTCATCCTCTATATAAACAATCTATCAAGCTGGCTTAACTGTCCTGATCTTCATTCTCCCATACATGGAGATAGAACAGTGCCAGTAATACTCTATACTGCTAACACAGTCATTCTTTCCAGAACCCCTTTAGGGCTGAGGAGGGCTCTTGGGGAGCTGTTCTCATATTGCAAAGACAAATCCCTAACAATGAACTACCTGAAGACCAAGATAGTAGCCTTTAGGCATAGACCTAAGAGTCACATGTGACAAAGCCCGCCGAGTTTGCTTTCCTGGACAGTACAAGGTGGACACCAGCCTTACTTTATGTCTCGCCATTTACCATCTCCTGGCGCTTGGCTCTCATTTTGTCCCCCCCTCGGACGTTCCTGCCGCACTTGCCCCCCTTGTTCTCCTTTGTGGGTGGCCCGGGCTGAGCGACCGGTCCGTCCGCAACGGTCTTGAAGGCTTGCGGAATGAGGCGGTGGTTGCCATCACGGGTCTTTCCCGCGGATGGGGTCGGAGGGGCGAGCTGCCTTGCAGCTGCAGGGACTGCTCGTGGTCCTTAAACATCGGCGGCCGGCTATCTCTCCAAGCGGCGGGTGTGGGTATGTACCCTACTCCATCTCGGCTCCCCGTTCCATCTGCTGGGGAGCTTTACATACCCTCTTGGGCGGTGGGTCGACCGCCGGGGTTCGTTCTACCGCTGGCCCCCTGCCATCCCGGGCACTCGGGTGGCTTCTCGGTCACCGGAGATGGGCCTTCACCATCTCGGCCCCCCTGCTGCTTGTGGTGAAGCCTTGGAGGACGTATGTCGGGCGGCAGACTGGCCGCCGGTAAGGGCGTTCCTTTTCTTTTTCGCCACTTTGTTTCCTTGGAGATTCGGGTGGCACACCGGCCACCGGTGTTTAGTGGGTCTTGTACTACAGGGGCAGGCTGCCCTCTGTTCATCGGGCCAGGGACTAGTTGCCGATCTGTACCAAGGGCCCTGCTGTGGGACGTGCTTCATGGTGGAGAGTGGCGACAAATGAGAAGGACTCATGGAGGGCTTCACGGTGTGGGTTGGTGTGTTGTTTTTTTTTTTTTACGAGCAGTGACCGGGTGGCATTGGACAACCTGGCTACCGACAGATCGTCGTGCTTCCCACCCCCCATCTCTCCCTCTTGTTGCAGACAGGTGAAGGCTATTCCAGCTTTGCCGAGCCAAGACTACTCACGTCCTTGCTGATAATAGCTTATCATCCAGCCTCTGTCTCTGGCTCCCCCCCCTTTCTCCCCAGGTGCGCTCAATCTCTTTCTGGCGGACTGCCCTTCGTTTATTTTATCTCGCTTATTTTATTTATCTACTATTGCCTGTTGATTTGTTGTCTGTTTACTGGCGGATTGCTGCCAGTCACAGAAATTGTATGTGCTGTATCTTGTTGTAGTGCTTTGTTCTAATTGCAGTAGTATTGTTCTTGTTTATTTTATTACTAGTACTATTGTAGAGTGTTGTTGCCGATAGTCCTGTGGGTTTGTTAGTTCTGTACTGCATTATTGTTGTTGTTTTTAGTCTGCAGTAGTAGGTTTTTTTTTCCTCTTCTCCTTTTCCTCTCTTCCTCTCCTTCGCCATGATTGCAGGGGCTCACATATCGACGGTGATGGGCCGTTGGCGGTACGCTTGTAGCCGTTGGGTTTGTCAGACAAGAAGAACTCGGGTCAGACAACTTGTGTCTGTCCCTTGTTCTGACCCCTCGGCTCTCTGTCACGTGCCCGGGAGTCATCCCACCAGCGCCCCCAACCTTGCCTGTATCCTGATGAATGCCAGGTCAGTACACAATAAGATCCCGATCATCCATGACACCATCGCAGATGAGAAGCCCGACCTGGCATTCATCACCGAGACCTGGGTGGGCATGGAGGGGGGGGCTTCTCTCTCCCTGCTGTGTCCGCCTGGGTACCTGATAGAGGGAGTGGGAAGGTTGGGGGGACAAAAGAGGGGAGGGGCTGCAATCGTGTACAGGGACACTTTTCGTGTTAGCAGGGCCTCGACATTGGTTAGCCAGGGGTTAGAAGTCCTTCACCTGCTGGTGGGACAGCGGGATAGATTTGGCATTGTGCTGGGCTACCGTGCTCCCCGCAACCCTGCACAATCCCTTCCAGAGCTCACGGAGTTCATCGCCGCTGCTCAGTTGAGGTCCCCGCGCCTACTGGTTGTGGGTGACTTCAACGTGCATGCGGAAGGTGGTCTCTCCGGTGCAGCTCTGGAATTCATGGAATCCATGGCTTCCATGGGTCTATCCCAGCATGTTTTATGCCCCACCCACAGGTCTGGGCACACCCTGGATCTGGTTTTTACCTCCATGTCGGGGGACTCGTGTCTGGAGGTGGGGGGCATTGCCTCCCTTCCTGTGTCATGGACAGGCCACCACCTGCTTTCATTCTCCCTGGCGATCCCGGCCCCTCCCCGCGGGGACCTCCGGCCCTCTGTTCTGGCCCGCCCCCGGAGGCTCATGGACCCCCAGCTGTCCACACCATAGACCAGATCGCCCCCAAGCGCCTCCTCCGTTGCCGAGCCCGGCCCTCCCCATGGTTCACGGGGGAGCTTAGGGCAATGAAGCAGGAGAGGAGGAGGTTAGAGCGCAGCTGGAGGAAAACCTGGACGGCGTTGAGTAAGGCTGCTGTTGATGCCCAGTCTAGTCGCTTCCCCAATGCAATCAGGGAGGCCAGAACATCTTTCACCTCCCTGAGAATTGCTGAGGCCTCGAACCGCCAGGCGGAGCTTTTCCGGGTGGTTCGGGACCTCAGCAATCCTAGTCTGGCCAGGCCTCCTCCTACTGAGTTCAGTAGCAAGCAATTTGCAGCCTTTTTTCGAACTAAAATAGAGGCCATCCGTGCCGGCTTTGACTCCGGTTGCAGTGGTCCTGCCCCGCCATCTCCAGTCGCTGGTCCGCCTTCGTCGCCTTGGTTGGATGCACTTGGGCCTGTTTCTGCTGTCGAGGTCTCCAGAGCTATGGCGCATTGCCGGCCTGCCTCCACCCCTTTCGACCCTTGCCCTGCCTGGCTAATTAGAGCTGCCAGAGTGACTATGGCCGAATGGGCTTCTGCCATCGCCACCACCTCGTTCAGCGAGGGGGTTTTTCCCTCTCGTCTGAAGGAGACGGTGGTAAAGCCCATTCTGAAAAAACCTGGCCTGGCGGTGGACGATTTAACAAATTATCAGCCAATCGCCAATGTCCCGTTTATGGGCAAGGTGATCGAGAGGGTGGCGGCGGTCCGGCTCCAGTCATACCTGCAGGATCGGCAGTGCCTCGATCCTTTCCAGTCCGGGTTCAGGCCTCGCCGGGGTACCGAAACAGCTTTGGTCGCCCTGCAAGATGACCTTCTCCGGGCGGCCGACAGGGGTTGCTCTACCCTGTTGGTCCTCCTGGATCTGTCAGCGGCCTTTGATACCGTCGACCACGGTATCCTGTTGGACCGGCTCTCTGAGGTTGGAATCGGAGGCACTGCTCGCAGTTGGCTCCGTTCCTTCCTGGAGGGCCGTCCACAGTACGTGCAGCTTGGGGGGGAGTTATCGGCCCCTTGGATTCTCCCTTGTGGGATTCCACAGGGGTCGTCTCTGTCCCCCATGCTGTTTAACATCTACGTAAGGCCGTTGGTGGGGGTCATCCAGAGTTTTGGAGTCTGCTGTCATCACTACGCTGATGACACGCAGCTCTATCTCTCCTTTACCACCTCTGCTGTGGAAGCTGTGAGGATCCTCGACGGGTGCCTGGAGGCCGTACTGGCTTGGACCGGGGCGAACAGGCTTAAGCTCAACCCCGAGAAGACGGAGGTTATGTTCTTCGGGAGCTCGCCGTCGGGGTACGGTGGCCCTCTCCCCTGTCTGGGGGGAGTTTCCCTGCAGCTCGCGGAGAGGGCGCGGAATCTGGCTGTGCTCCTGGACCCGGCGCTCGCCATGGAGTCCCAGGTGGTGTCGGTGACCAGGTCCACCTATTACCATCTCCGTCAGATCACCCAGATCCGCCCGTACCTTGACGCGAACTCACTGAGAACAGTGGTCCAAGCTCTGGTGATCTTGAGGCTGGACTATTGTAACGCCCTCTACATGGGGTTGCCCTTGACTCTTCTCCGGCGTATGCAGCGGGTTCAGAACGCAGCAGCCAAGCTGGTGGCTGGTGTGCATCGTTATGACCACATCACCCCAGTCCTGGCCCACCTGCACTGGTTGCCCGTTGCAGCCCGGATTATATTCAAGGTCTTGGTTTTAGTTTATAAAACCCTCCATGGCTTGGGACCGGACTCCCTGGCAGAGCTTATCGCTCAGCGATCAACCTCGGCCCGTCCCGTTCGGCAGGCGCGAGCGCACTTGCTTCGGGTCGCCACTCCTCGTGAAGCCCGGAGGAAGAGTACTCGGACCCGGGCTTTCTCAGTGGCGGCCCCTAGCCCCTGGAATTCCATCCCCAGTGAAGTGCACTCTGCAGAGTCCCTGCTGGCCTTCCGGAAGGCATTAAAGACCTATCTTTTCCGGGAGGCCTTTGTCGATTCTTAACTGAGTCTTTTTTTTTTTTTTTCCCTCCACCATCGCAAACTATTTTGCCTACCATTGTTTAGTTATTGAGGTGCTATAAGGTTTTAACTTTGTCTAGCATTATTATTATTTGTTTTTATCTGTGCATTTCTTGTAATTTATGTGGCTATTGAAGCCTTGAAGCCTTGTAAGCCGCTTAGAGTACACAATGTAGATAAGCGGGGTATAAATGCAATAAATAAATAAATAAATAAATAAATAAATAAATAAATAAATAAATAAATAAATAAATAAACAACCATAGTATTCAACAAGAGACCAAATTTAAATATTTGGGCATAGTTCTACTGGCTTCGTGATCTGGGCTTCAGCATAGTAAATACATGGGTGATCATGGAGAAAGGTTTGCAAACAGCACAGTAAAATTTCATCTCTTGTCCCAGCAGCCCTCAAACTTGATAAAGAAAAGGCTTTAGCCCAGTTTTTGTACAGCACATTCCTGGGGCCTCCCAGCTCCCATTTTGCAGCATAAGAACTACAATAGTACCTCATTATCTGCTGGGGATTGCTTCCAGGCCTTCCCATGCATAACGAAAACCATGGATAAGATAGAACGCCACCCCCAAACATTGCTGTTTTGCAACAGTAGCTTGCTTTACAGCTGCTGTTTTGCAACAGTAGTTTGCTTTACGGCTGCTGTTTATGACCGTAGCTTGCTTTACAACTACTGTTTTTTGACATTAGATTGCTTTGCAGTTGCTGAATTATTTATTTTAAATTTTCCTCTGCCAACCATGGATAACTGAATCAGTGGTTAAGGAATCAGTGGATGTGGGGGTCCTACTGTAGTTCAAGCTAAATTTCTAAGAACTGTACTCCAGGTCCCAAATGTGTGACAAATGCAAGGGTAAGGCTAGAGGCAGGATGCCTAAGAGTAGAGGCCTTGATCAATAACCAATCCATACACATGTGGCTAAAGGGACATTTAAACACAAGTGGTCTATTTCCCTTGATATTCACTGATAATTTCTAATGTAATTGAATCAAATCTGACGTAAATTGGCCTCTCCCCCTAGGCACTTTTATCTTCTGGAATAGAGCAGGCAAAATGAACAATCAAACAAAGAATAGAGAATATTGAATATCAAACAGACCACTCTAGTATTCAAAATATAGCAGTAAGGAGCTATATTAGAAATTTTATGGAACCAGCCAAGTATTTAACATCTTTGGAAGCTAAAGGATCCAGAAGAGCCTTTACTTTGGCAAGGTGTTTGGCTCTTTCCTCTGCTGTACTTGAAGGAAAGTATAAAAAAATCCCTTTTGCTGAAAGGCTCTGCTCCTGTCCCCTGGGGGAGATCGAGACCACAGAGTACATTTTTTTCACCTACCCACTATATGAGGCAGCACACAGAGAGACTATTATTCCCTGGATTGAAAGAAACCCTCGGCACTCAAAGAAAACCACACTGGAGTTCCTCCTTTTGAATGTAGACACAAAAACCACCTGTTCTGCTTGATGATACTTCAACTATGGAAGCCAAATGCCAACAATACAGCAGATCTGTATGTTTGCCAACACATTGTAATGTAATGAAATGCTTGTGATAGAAATGAGTGAGCACGTCTCAAAATCAAAATATATTATAAGTAGACCCAAATGAGCTCACAAGGTACAAGGTCAAATTAACCCAGCAAAACAGCATAGCAGCAAAGCTTGCCAGCTGGGACTTGGCACAATATCTCACACCCGTGGGCGCCAATCTCTTACAGTACGTAAGGCACCAGAATACAGGAGACAAGATGGCCCATCATCTGGGATTGTTGACATTATCTCATGGCACCAAAAGAGTCAGTTAGCTAAGAATAACATATGGCAGTTAGCCAGTAATAAGGAACCAACTTGAAATCAAACAAAATAGGGTTAAGTCATTCTAGTGTTTGTAGCCAGATGGCCATAGACCAAGAACATGATACGTACTAAATACGACAACACACCATGCAAAAAGAGTATAAAAACTGTTGAAAGCCATCACTCCGGGGTCCAGGACAGCAAGGCTGTCTGGCCTGTATGCTGTGCCTCGGATCCTTGAACTAACCCATTTTCTGTATTGTCTATGTTCTGTTGTATCTCTATCTGTCTTTAATAAACCTTTTGATATATAACTAACTCAGCGTGGCAATTTTGATGAACCACCAATGGTGCATTGACAACTTACAAAGAAAACCACCAATATCAATTTTTAGATTAAATTTATTCTTATCAGATGGCGCACTTGGCCGGGAACCTAAGCTACGCTGGAGAGTCTTCTGCCAGCGGCGAGGGTGAACGGGTCTCAGCTTGCCTCCCACGTAAGTTTTTTTCCTTGGACTGTCCTTGTTTCCAGCTATTGGCAATCTCTAACCTCTGCCCTCACCTTCCCCCTTTCCCTTCTCCTTGGACTGTCACTGTTCCAGCTATGGTAAGTCAAAAAATTTCTTTGCTTGGTTAATAGGGGAGAAATAGTTTTTTTTGGCTGCAGAATTTGGCTCCCTGACTTGTTTTTCTTCTTGCCCAGAAATAAATTATGGCCATTTAAAGTATCCCTGTTTTTATATTAATTGGCTCAAAAGTCCCAAGTAATGGCCGTATTGCCTTGTGTGGCAGAATCAGTTAACAAATCAAGTGTCTGCCTTATACTGCACTGCTAAACGCTCATTTTTAAAAAGAGAAGGCCCCCACCTTTTTCCCTCTGAAAGTCAAACTCTTTTCTCTAAGAAAGTAAACTTGACAGTGAAAGTCCTTTCTTATCAGCCAGCAATTCTTCAAGGACTTATTGCGGCATATTGTTTTTAATTGGAATTTTGCCATTCCTCTTGTATATTGTTTAGTTAAAAGCCCAAACCGCAGGCTGGATTTTTACAAGACAGAAGCAATTCTTGTCAGTTCATAATTTGTCAGACATGGCTCAAAATCCTTATCAAACACTAATTGATGCCATGCAGAATCTGTCTGTAGCCCTCCGAGACCTTTTAAAGGTGATAGATGATATTACATCATCACCAGACCTCCAGCTTTCATTTCCTTCACAACAGCCTTCCACATCTCAATCTTCCATGTCTAAACCTCCAAGATCAAAGAGATCCCCACGTAGATTGTGCTACTCCTGCCGAAGCCCCCAACATAAAGCCCAAGAATGCTCCTTTAATCTGCATAATGATTGCAGCCCAACTTGGCCATCTCCTCATGAATTTTGAACTCACAATAGCAGGGGCATTCCTTTTCTACAGCAGAATGTGTTTTTCTTTTTAGATGTTGTTTAAAATATAAGCTGAGAATAGACCCTGAGTGCATTCCACGCTCCCCTCCCTTGTATGCGTGTGCAAAAATAAAGGTCTGGAAATGGGCTTGTGTAGCTGGGAGAAGAATTTGGCTTGTGCAGCCTGGAATAAAATATAAGATGAGAATAAATTAAGACCCTGAGTGCGATTCCACGTCCCCCTCCCTTGTATGTGTGTGCAAAGATAAAGGTCTGGAAATGGGCTTGTGTAGCCGGGAGAAGAATTTGGCTTGTGTAGCCTGGAATAAAATCTGGAAATGGGCTTGTGTAGCCGGGAGAAGAACTTGGCTTGTGTAGCCTGGAATAAATGTTTGTGTAATTCAGTTGTCCAAATATGAGATTTTTGTTCTAAGATTTTATGGGGAAAAAAGTTCAGGGACATTTTTATAGAACTGTTAGAGAATTTGCTTTGTTTTGGGGTTAATTGATGAGAATTTTGTTTTAAGATTTTATGGGAAAAGAGTTTAGGAACATTTTTATAGAATTTTTAGGGAATTTTGCTTTGTTTTGGGGTTAATTGAAGTGTTGTAATGGGGAAGTCTGTGTGATATTTTATTAGGTAATTAAGGACAGGAATTTCATTCCTGTTCCTGCATAGGGTTTCATAATTCTGCTGTGGAAACTGGATATTTCTGCTTGGCTGATTTTTTGACAGCACCAAACGGATATAATGTGATTTTTCAGGTTAGCAGTGACTATCTTACTCCAAATTGACCATTTTACTCCAAAGTCTATGGAATTCTTCCCTTCTAACAACTTAAACTTAGAACTATTTTTCTTCTGCATTTTATTCTAAACTCTCTCTATTCCCCTGCTCTCTCATTCCCTCTGCACACATATATTTTTCTCGGTCTCTGCTGTGTGTTGTCTAAGGCTGTCATTCATGTTGTGTCTAAATGTCTTGTGTGTCTTCTCCAAATATCTGTTATTGTGTTGTCTGACATTTGTGTTGCCTCTTGTTTAATTATTTTAGCCATGAGTCGGATGAATAAAATTGGATGTCACTGAAATTTAAACCCATGAAAATTTAACTCTTGAATGAACACTGATCCATGATATATAAATATTGTATTGTAATGACTTAGATCTTGATATTTAACAATGATGCTATGTTGCTAACTTGAATTTAGACTGTGAAAAGCCTATGTGAAGGAGAAAAAGTGGTTACTATGAATTAAGGAAAAATGGAAAGAGATAAAATATATTTCATGGAAAAATATATGAAGGGAGGTTGTATAAAGAAAAGTGTTTATTGTTACTCAAAAAAAAGCATGATGGATTTATAGGAAAAAAATATAGGGCATATGCAAAGTTGCAGAAGGTCTGCGTAAGTGAAGAAAATGATTGTGTTGTGAAATGTTGTGGGTTTTTTTTGATAAACTTTTAAGTAGGAAGACAGGTTGACAAGATACCATGAATTGTTAAAAATATATATATATATAGCCCAAACCAGCTTTCAATTTGCTTAAAGTGATCAAAAAAACGTTTAAGGGAAATCAGCATTGCTTGATTGGCACAGCAACAAGTAATCAGCCTTTTCTATTAGACATGGGAACTTATTTTATTCTGCATTTGCCCATAAAACATTCTGCTTCTTTGTGTTTTTGTGTCCATAGATGTGTTCATGTTTAGACATAAGACATATCTGAATGCCACCATAACTGTTAATTCACTTAGAAAATATGCTAAGTTAAAATACTATTTAGTAGATTTGAAATTTAGCACCCTTTCATCTTGTCTGTTGCTTGTCTGTTTTGCTCTGTTCTTTGAATCTGTCTTAGCTAGCTCACTGTAATTTTAATCAATTCCTCTATGCTCATCAATCAGTGTTGTTCTATCAAAAATATATTTGATGTGTGAATTTGTGTACTCAAATTTGGACTACAGTTAAGAAAATTTGCTTAACATAATTCCATTTGGAACAAATTGATTCCTTTGTGCAAGGTACCACTGTATTTTTAAAAGTGTCACCCTTTGTTATATTCTGAGACAAACTTCCTCTGACTGCTAAAGGAAGTGGTTGTGTAAAAAAATGGTTTTGATAAATGAGTCAATTTAATTTGTATAAGGCTTCAGTTGTGAGATGCCCTGGAAATGGAAGAAATTCATTTGAGTATTGACTTTTAGTAGAAACCTTTGTTAGGATGCCATCCTGGAGATTTAAAACTTAGTGGTCTATTATTAATAACAATATGAAAAAAAAATCAACTACTGACATCTTGAGGGGAAAATGAGGAATAGCTATGTTGATGTCCTGTTTTTGTGTTTCAAATAAGGTTTCAGAAATTATGTTTCAGAGAATTTTAAAGTGTAAATCTTGCTTTGACCCCCACTGTGCACTGCCTCATCCACGGTGGAAAGATCTGTTTAAGATACAGCTGTCTCTGTGCTAGCTATCTTTCCTAGGTCCACGCCTTTCACTGCAAAGCTGTACCTGCAGAAACACCTTTGGTTTTTGGCTGCTCCAAAAGTCCTGCCTACTCCAGCTAATACTGCCATCCTGTCTCTTCTGATGTGCCGCTTCCCCTAATCAACAACCTTCCAAGGAACATCAGGTCTGACAGCTGCTTCATTGTGGGCTCCCCCTTGCATCGACAGTTCCAGCCTTATCGTTCCTGCTTTTGGGTCGCGGTGGCCGTACCAGCTTCATCATCAAGTGGAGTGGTACTGTATGCCCTATCATCACCTGCAGCCATCTAGCTGTCTCAGCTGAAGCAAAACAACGAACTGGTTGCATAGTCATGGAAGCAAACAAGGCACCATAAAGAGACTGTCTTAATCTGCAATTGTTTTGTCCCAATTATGGCAGTGTTTCTCCTTTCAAGAATCATCCTGAACTGTTATAATAGCAGCAAACTTCACCATCATTACCACAGACTGCCAGCGTGTCTTTTAGCACATCTATCTGTTTATTTTTGCAGCCAACACAGCTCAGCACCTTTGCAGTCATCTACAGCTGATGTTTAAAAGCAATTACTATTTTGAAGCATACTGTATGTTCTGTAATTCTAATAGCCTTACTGAATTCTGTTATGTGCTACCTTTGCTATCATATCCCTTACCTTACCTTTGTATTGTATAAGATGTGTCAACTGAACTTCTGTCATTCACAAGAAGGGCATCCACATTTGTTCATTTTGTTTAGCAGTCAAAGGAACAGAAAGCACTTGTTTTTCCCCAATTGTTTTTCCAAACCCAATGAGCCCTATAACCCAGCATATAATCAGTGGTGTCAATGAACATATTTTACAGAATAGTTGTCCTCCAAATTCAATTTGTCAAAGCTTCATATCCCTCCTATTCAGCCTTATGGTATATATGTATTGTCCATGCCCTCCTGATTCCCTTATGCCAATCTATTATACAGTTTAAAATGGTTTGCAGAAATAAGCCACTCCAGTTATTGAATACACAATAGTTTGATTTATGCCCCTGGTTTGATCCCAATACAGAATACCTTTGATACTACACTGGGTCTCTGCTTTACCTAACACTCAAACAGCAGAGCACCCCACTGCCAACCAAATGCCATCCTCTAAGGAGACTTTAAATGTATTTTGTGTTATGATTTTAATGTATGCTGAAAAAAAATGGGGGAAGTTGTGATTATACAAATTGCAACTTCACAGAATCTTAGGTCCTAAGCAAACAAGACCTCCTTACTGTTAACAAAAAGCACTATGTCACCTCTAGTAAATCAGCTATTAGATTACACCTACCCACAAAGAAAATAGATACACCTAGATACAAGTCAGAATAGTAAGGTCCCTTCACTTACTCATTCATGAATGTAGACAATACCTATACTGTTATAACTATACAAGAGACATACCATCAATCAGGTCCATGACAAATAAAACATAATAAAGCAACGCAGTTAAAGTAAATGGCCGCTGGAAGGTCTTAAATCATCCAGCAGACAAAAGGCTTAAGCTATTGAATATTATACTCCTTAGCATTAATTTCAGAAATAGTTTTTATTCAAATTTTTTAACTATCACACAAAAACAAAACAAAATGGAGGACTGATAGAAATGAGTGAGCACGTCTCAAAATCAAAATATATTATAAGTAGACCCAAATGAGCTCACAGGGTACAAGGTCAAATTAACCCAGCAAAACAGCATAGCAGCAAAGCTTGCCAGCTGGGACTTGGCACAATATCTCACACCCGTGGGCGCCAATCTCTTACAGTACGTAAGGCACCAGAATACAGGAGACAAGATGGCCCATCATCTGGGATTGTTGACATTATCTCATGGCACCAAAAGAGTCAGTTAGCTAAGAATAACATATGGCAGTTAGCCAGTAATAAGGAACCAACTTGAAATCAAACAAAGTAGGGTTAAATCATTCTAGTGTTTGTAGCCAGATGGGCATAGACCAAGAACATGATACGTACTAAATACGTCAACACACCATGCAAAAAGAGTATAAAAATCGTTGAAAACCATCACTCCGAGGTCCAGGACAGCAAGGCCGTCTGGCCTGTATGCTGTGCCTCGGATCCTTGAACTAACCCATTTTCTGTATTGTCTGTGTTCTGTTGTATCTCTATCTGTCTTTAATAAACCTTTTGCTATATAACTAACTCAGTGTGGCAATTTTGATGAACCACCAATGGTGCATTGACAATTCATATTGGTGCATTGGCAACTTACAAAGAAAACCACCAATATCAATTTTAGATTAAATTTATTCTTATCACTTGCAATTTGGAAATTATAAGGTTTCATATTTAAGTGAGATTGGTCTAAGTACTACTACTACTACTACTACTACTACTACTACTACTACTACTACTACTACTACTAATAATAATAATAATAATAATAATAATAATAATAATAATAATAATAATAATAATAATAATAATAATAATAATCCCCCAAGGCTGCTGCCTTGTCGTGGCAGGAGGCTCAACTACTACAGTAGATCCAACCATACCAGAGAGGTCTCGACTGAGGAACAGAACTAAGTGCACCCAACAACCCATGAATCATGGTGAAATATAATCAAAAGAAGCCTATACCGGCTTGGTTGTTGCCCGGGTTAACAAGGACAATGATGGGTGTTGATGAACCTGGACATCCATCGATAAATGGGCTACAGGTCATGGGTCCCATTGCTGAGCAACCAAGGCATGGGCCTCTAGAATTACTGGAAGTTGAACAATCTCAGATGTGGCAGAAATATACTTTACCACAGAATCTGACAATCTTGAAATGCTAGAACCTGAAAAAAATGAGGCTACCAAAAGCGGATGCATCAGTTATGGAAACAAGAATATCCGAACTCCAAGATAACTAAATTACAATTAGCTGACCAGCGAAGATATCAGAAACAAGGTATTTAGTAAAGCTGAACTAGAAGAAATATGGAAGAATTATGAAATTGGGGGGGTCAATAAATTATCCAAACAGGAGGAGAATATAGATCAATAACACCTGGGAACATTGAACAGTCTGAAATTGAAGAAAATATGGATGTGCAAAAATTTGAACCAGAAGAAGGTTCAATTAAAATGGGAACACCAGCAGAACTCACTATTTAGCAGCAAGAACTGAAGAATAAAATACTGACACATGCTGCATTAAATGAAGAGAGGGGAAGGCTTGTAGGAAAATGAATCCACACATAGGCACGTTATTGGGTTTCACACAGCCTGGCCTCCATGCTTCTGCAATCTCATGGCAACCAGGAGGCCTGACACTTTTATTAGCTGTAAAAGGCAGGGTTTCAGATATGGCATGATATCCTATATGTCAGCCTGCCATAGGCTGATGAACCCCTGGGAAGGGCTTACATGACATGGACATGTCACCTAGCGAGGGACTTGATGATGGATTACCAAGCAGCTTGTTATTTCCTTACATCCTACCCCATGACACGAGCAGTGCACATAGGAAGGGTCTTGTTTTTCCCTATGGCCATCTCATGGCCTTGTGGGAGGAAGATATAATCAGCAGCCTGCTTTCTGAGTGTCAGGTCCCATGGAATCCATTGTCCTCTCATCCGGGGCATTCCCACACAGGAGGGGGTCAATAATTTCCACAGGACCCTTTGCAGGAAGCTTGCTGGGTGCATATTAATGTGCTTATTAATATCTCTTAAGGGGACATTCCTATAAAGGCTCTTGATTTTGAAGACTGTGCCTAGAAAAAAATTGGTACCATTGATGAACAACATAAACTCTGCACTTGCAACAATCCAGATAATGTCAATTGAACAGATAAATCAACTTGCTTATAGTGCAGCAGTAATAGTAGCAGAAGAACTAGGGATTCCACAATTGAAGCCCCCCCCCCAATGTATTGAGAAACCATGGTAGAAGATCAGGCAGGAGCGTAAAATCAAAAGACTCCAAGCAGATGCGAGTAACTTGAAAACAACTGCAGGAGAACAAATTAAAGAATGGTAAGATCAAGAAATATTTGACTAAAAATACTGGCTAAACACAAGGAAAATTGGATAAGAATTGGAAATAGTGAAGCAGCAAATAATAGCAGCAGCAGCTAAAATTTGAAAGTGATGATGCTAGATTTACTCAGTATAAAGACAATCAGTTGTTTCAAATCAGAACAAAGAAAGTTCTATCAGAGTTTAAATCAGAAGATAGGTATAAAAGGTGAAAAGCCTGAAAAAATGGCAACCATTCGGTTTTGGAAATACATATGGGGGACTGAGAAAGACTATAATAGAGATGCTGGATGGCTCCAAGATTTTGAGAAAAAAATCTCCAAGTGCACAATGGACCAACTAGAAATACCAGCTGATGTGATCACTAAAAGAGTGCAAAGAGTGAAAAACTGGACATCACCTAGCAGTGATCAGCTGCATGGGTTTTGACTTAAACACCTGACCAGTCTGCATGGAAAAATGGCTGAACAATCTAATGAAATGTTGAGGACAGGTTATATTAATGAGTGGTTAACATCTGGCAAAACCAATTTGATTCAGAAGGATCCAACAAAAGGAGGAACACCTGAAAATTACAGGCCAATAACATGTTTACCAACTATGTATAAACTGCTGAAAGCCATCATAGCTGATAGAGTCCAGGATTATTTGGAAGCAAATAACATCATGCCAGTAGAGCAGAAAGGGAACACACGGGGAAGTAGAGGCACAAAAGATCAGTTACTCATTGATAAAATGATCCTAGAGAATTGTAAAGCCTGGAAAACTAATTTATATATGAGTTGGAATGACTATAAAAAAACCTTTTACTCAGTATTGCATAGTTGGATTATTAAGTGCCTGGGTGCCATTGGAATATGTAAAAGTATTAGTGCCCTAATTGAAAATGCGATGAAGAACTGCAAAACAGAATTGTTTGTCAGGGACGAAAGCTACAGATTGTTTAGCATTAAATGAGGGATTATTCAAGGTGACTCTTTGTCACCTCTCCTATTTACTATTGCCCTGATTCCCCTCTCAATAATTTTGCAGAAGACAAATTTAGGTTACCAAACGGCTAAAAATTCAGGGGAAATTTCTCATCTATTGTATATGGATGACTTAAAGTTGTATGGAAAATCAGAAACTGAAATACTCACTGACCAACACAGCCCAAATTTTCAGTACCGATGTTAGTATTGAGTTTGGACTAAACAAATGTGCCACAGTGGCACTGAGAAAAGGAAAAATCACTGAGAGTGAAGGAATTGAAATGCCAAATGGACAAGCTATTAAGTATCATCAATCTGAAGACTATAAATAACTGGGCATACTGCAGTTAGATAATATCAAGCATGGGCAAGTGAAAAATGTGGTCAGTAAAGAATATATCCAAAGGGTTAGAAAAAGTATTAAAAAGTAAGCTGAATTGTGGTAACATCAGCTGGGCCATACCAGTCATCAGGTATACTGCTGGCATTATAAACTGCACTCAGATGGAGCTAGATAGTCTGGATAGGAAAACAAGAAAATGTAGGACCATTCACTATGCATTACATCCACACAGTGATGTTGACAGGCTGTATTTACCTAGAAAATTAGGTGGTAGAGGTCTTTTGCAAGTAAAGCAGACAGTTGAAGTGAAGCATGCATTGGCAGATTATTTAAAAAACAGTACAGAACCAGCATTATTGGAGGTTAAGAATGAGGTGTTTAAAGTAAAGCAAACAAAGGGTCAATACAAGAAAACAAGAATGCAAATACGAGCTGATAGTTGGCATAGTAAAGCATTGCATGGGCAGTTCCTCGAAAAAAAGGAAAAGTAGATAAGGAAAAGACCTGGTTATCACTCACCAATGGAACACTGAAAAAAGAGACAGAAGCCCTGATTTTTGCAGCTCAAGAACAAACTATTAGAACAAATGCAGTTAAGGCTAGAATAGAAAAATCATCTGAGTCCCCCACATGTAGACTCTGTAAAGAGGCGGATGAAACTATCAACCATATATTGAGTTGTTGCAAGAAAATTGCTCAGACTGATTGCAAACAGCCTCATAATGTAGTTGCTTAAATGGTCCACTAGAATTTGTGTCACAAATATCATCTGCCCATAGCAAAGAACTGGTGGGATCATAAGCCTGAAAAGGTGATTGAAAATGAGCACGCAAAATTACTTTGGGACTTCCAAATACAGACAGACAGGATTTTGGAGCATAATATCCCAGATATTATGATTGTGGAGAAGAAAAAAGTGTGGATCATTGATGTTGCTATATGTCAAGCCCCGCACACAGAACACACAGCAAGGCAAGTTCAGTTCTTTGCCAGGAACGTTAGTTGTAATCCAGATAAAGTAAAAAGTACAGTCCGAGTCAATCCAGAATAATTTACAGAACCAAATGCCAAGTTCAAGGGAAACAGAGAAAGGTCGTAGTCAGGAAGCCAGTCCAAGGTCAGGAAACAGAGAACGCCGTAGTCAGAAAGCTGGTCCAAGGTCAGGAAACAAAGTCAGGATAACACACAGGAACGTGGTGGCAAGGTAAGTGACGCGTTGCTCCCACAGAGGGTTCAGGGTAAACTTGCTAGCTTTATCCTAAACCAGGGAACACACCCATATCTCTGGCAAAGCTCCTGCTAGAACTCAGGGCTTTCAGATCTAATTCTACGCCTATCATTAAAGATCCTTTCCCTGGCTCTCCTGTTAGTTCTTCTTTGCAGGATCCTGTTCCTAGCCCTCATTGGAGGAGGAGATGTGCCCTCAGCTGCGTCCTCAGACTCAGCTGCCTGCTGAGTTGAACTGCAAGGCTCCTCCTGCTGTTCTTCAGCATTTAACCCTTCACATTCAGATTCTATGACAGGCAGGGTCCTGGCACTATCTCCCTCCCCATGGCCCCCCTCTTCCAATGGGCCAGGTTTATCTGGATAATTATCATGAAATTGCTGAATCAACTCTGGCGCATGTGAGTTAGACACCCGTTCCCAAGATCGATCTTCTGGTCCATACCCTTCTTGGAAGCCAGGATTCCCAAAAGGAAAGGGAGTCTGGCTTGACAAAATTAAAGGACACCTGGAAGAGAAATCTGTAAAGATAGACTAAAATCTACAATGGTTTACTAAAGAAACCGTCTGTGATAGTGTTTTTAAAAAGTCACTGAACTCTGTGCTGAAGATACGCCGTATCTTATATCTAGTCCAGCAGCCTGAAAATTAAGAGTTGCTGAGACAAATTTCCTTTGCCCTTGAAATTTCGGGTGGCTTTGGTAAAGGTCTGAAAATAACACCCTGGGTTTTTAACATAAAGAAATTTCCAAAGTGAAAAGGTCTGAGAGTCTGTGGGGCAGAAAATTTACCTTACGAAGTGGAGAGACTTGAGGAGATTTAAGGCTGACGGAAGCTCTGGTAGAGCAGGAGTTGGCTGATTAGAATCCCTTCTGTAGGGAAAGTGAAATTATAAGAGTCAGAGAAAAGTTATAAGGTAAAAGCAGAAGAAAAATATCTAAATATGTGTGTTTTAAACTCTGAGACACTATTTTAAAATAAAAAAGGGCTTGAAGTCTGGGCACTGTGCCAAGCTTGCCAGTTAGTAACAGTAACTGCCAGAAGCCAGTAGCTGTGAGCTGAGGTATTTTACTGTTGCTTTAAAACAGCTGTGACCAAGTCTGAACCTTCTTTTCTTAAGAAAAAAAATAAATACACCACATATAACAAAGAAATTAATAAAAAGACTTTGATTTCATGTCAGTTCCAAAAGCGAAGGCTAAGAAAGGGAGAAGGACAATGGCAGCTGAGGGGGCTGTGCTACTGGAACAGGCCATTGTTTCTGAGGAAACACAAGTTTCACACAGGGATGTAGAGACTGAAAGAGCCCAAAGTCTTGAAAGATGGCGGTTGGAACAGGAGTATAAATTACAACAATTAAAACTAGAGAAAGAGATGGAGATGCAAATGGAGAAAGAAAGAATGAAAGCTAGAGAAAAAGAGAGAGAAAGAGAGGAACAGGAAAAAGAGAGAGAAAGAGAGGAACGGGAAAAAGAGAGAGAAAGAGAGGAATGGATAGAACGAGAGCGGATGGTGTATCAATTAGAGATGTGAAAACCTGAGATAGCTGGTCAGGCAAATACCAGTAATAATAACGATAACTTGAATGAAACTACCAAGAAAATAGATTTGAAAAGGTTCCCTAGCTACAAGAAAGGAGATAACATTGAAGCTTTCTTAGTTTCGTTTGATAGGACATGTGAGGATTTAAAGGTGTCAGAAGAGGAGAAAATGTCCTATTTGAGGCCGTTAATATCTGGAATATTGGAAGAGATATATGCTCAAATAGATAGTGAACATGCCCGAGACTATAGGCATTTTAAAGAGTTAGTGTTTACTAGAATTGGCATTTCAGCAGAACAGCTGAGGAGAAGATTTAGATCAGTCACTAAAGCACCAGGAGATACATATGCACAGCTAGCCTACCGATTGACAGAGATATTGAATAAATGGTTGAAAATTGAAAATGCTAACACAGCCAAAGAAATAAAACAGGTTTTTGGGTTAGAGCAACTGTACCATTTATTCCAGCCTGAGATCAGATTCCTAGTAAAGGATAAAAAGCCCCAGAACATGATTGAAGCTGCTAAAATTGCTGATGAGATTAATATCATATGAGACACTAGATTTTCAGAAGTGACCCTTAGAAATAGAGACTATCAAAGGAAACCCTTCCAAAGTGATTCTAAGAATGTTAAATCCCCTCAGAATAAAGGAAAACAATGTTTGGATCCCAGTCACCAAAGTCTGAGGGAAGGGAAGGAAAATTTAAGAAATGGAGCCCTGAAAACAAACAAAAATTGACATGTTGGGAATGTTTAGAAGAGGGCCACACAAGACAATTCTGCCATAAATTAAAGAATAAACAAGACAAAACTGAGAAAAAGGTGTTTCATATTCAAGAGTCATGAGGAAACTTTCAAACCCAAAGAAGTGGAAAAGTCAGAATCGGAAGATGGAAGTGAGGGAGAGACAGAGCTTCCCTTAGCAGAAATAGTTCATTGTTATTTTGTACAAACTGATGAGAAGTTACTGGCCACCTCAGGAGAGTCAGTAAACATAAATGGCAAAACTTATTTGGGTTTGATTGATGCCAGCTCCAGAGTAACCTTAGTATACCCTGATATTTTGAAGCCTGAAGATATAAACACAGGGAAAACTTTAAATGTAAAAGGAATAGGAGCATCTAAGGTAGAATTGCCTATGGCCAGAGTGAAACTACAGGTTAGAGATTGGGAAGGAACCTGGGATGTAGGAGTTTCAGATCAAATCCCAAGTGCATGTTAAATTGGAATAGATGTCTTAGAGCATGTGCAGAGTGATTTTGTAGTAACACGAGCTCAGACACACCAAGATGAACAAGATAGTGAAAACCACACAGTTAATTTCACCAGGAGAACTTGGGAGGGAAACTCAGGAGTCTGAAATGGTAGGGGAAGACAATTTAGCAGACATTCAAAAAGGGCCAGCAGCAGACTTTAGCCTAGAACAAAGGCAAGATGACAGTTTGAAGGGATGTCTTGATTTAATGGAATCGAATACACACCCCTTAAGTCCCAAACACCATGAAAAATTCATGATAACGGAGAACCTATTATACAGAACAGCTATGACTCCGGTAAAAGAAGGAATACAGCATGCAACTAAACAACTAGTGGTGCCAGAGAAATACAGAGAAAAACTTTTTAAAATGGCCCACAGTGAGGTGTTGGGAGGGCATATGGGAGTGACACGAACAAAGAAAAGAATTGGTCAGAAGTTTTATTGGCCAGGAATGGGGAAACAAATTAAACTGCTAGTACAGAACTGTGATACCTGCCAGAGATTAGGGACCAAATATGATAAAACCAAGGCTAAATTACACTTCATCCCCAGCATCGGAGTCCCGTTTCAACAAATTGCAATCAATGTGGTTGGACCTTTACCCAAACCCACTAGGAGAGGAAACAAATACATCCTGACTATAATAGATTATGCCACAAAATATCCAGAGGCTATCCCTCTCAGAAATATAGAGACAGATAACATTGCTGAGGCATTGATTAACTACATGTGTAAATTAGGATTCGCCTATGAAATAATCTCGGATGTGGGAAGTAACTTTACTTCCAAGTCAATGAAAAGAATATGGCAGGCATGCAGGGTGACTCAATTGATGACTTCTCCTTATCAGCCCCAAACCAATGGCTTATTAGAACGGTTTCATGAGACATTAACAAGAATGATTAAGGGTTATGTCTATGAACATCAAAACTATTGGGACTTAAAGCTGCAGCCACTATTATTCACTTACAGATCTATTCCGCAAGAAAGTACAGGATTCAGTCCATTTGAATTATTATTCAGGAGACACATGAGAGGCCCCTTTTAGACATTGTGAGACATACATGGGAGGGAAATATGAAGGAAGAAGAGTCTACAAATTTCATAGAATATGTAGATAATTTGATGAACACTTTGACATCTACCCTGGAAGTTGCAAATAAAAACATGGAAAAGGCCCAACAGAAACAGAAACTGTGATATGATAAAAGAGCAAGAACTAGTACATTTACATCAGGAGACCAAGTGCTCATATTAAGACCAGTTAGAGGCTATAAATTTCAACTAGCATGGATTGGACCATTTACTGTGTTAGCCAAAAGGTCTGATGTGAACTATGTCATTCAAGATGCAGAAGGGGGAACACGCTTAGTGCACATCAATGTTTTAAAGCCTTATTATACCAATAATAACACCAAGTGTATTATGTATGCTATGAAAGATGTGCAAGAACAAAATCCTGAGTTGTTTTATTGGGAAAAAGAACAGAAGATTATGACCTAGACTTAACCATGGAACAAAAGTCAGAGATGCAAGCCCTTCTACAACAATACAAACAGTTATTCACAGCGAATCCAGGGAGAGCTAAAGGGGTGAAGCATAAGAGTGATACAGAAAATGCTGCTCCCATTGCTATCCAACCATATAGGATTACAGGGGCCTATGTGGAAAAAGTTAAACATGAAATTGAAGAAATGTTTCAAGCGGGGATAATAGTTCCCTCAAAAAGTTGCTGGGCTGCACCAATAGTACTGGTACACAAACCAGATGGCACGGTACAGTTTTGCGTGGACTATAGAAAGCTGAATAGCATGACCAAGCCAGATGCCTATGCCATGCCAAGGCTAGATGACTTGATTGAAAAGGTTGGAAGATCGAACTACAACAACTGCTACGATCTGAGCCGGGGCTATTGGCAGATCAGGATGGACCCAAAAGATCAGGAAAAAACTGCATTGTGCAGCCCCATCAGCCTCTTCGAATTCCGAGTCATGAGTTTCGGCCTCAGAAATGCTCCAGCAACCTTTCAGCGACTCATCGATCAAATGCTGCATAGACTAAGTAACTTTGCAGTAGCCTACCTGGATGACTTCGCAGTGTTCAGTAAAACCTGGGAGGAACACCTACAGCATGTGAGCATCATACTCCAGCGAATCCAAGAAGCCGGAATGATGATAAGAGCATCCAAGTGCCACCTAGGAAATCCAGAAATCAACTACCTGGGACACGTCATGGGACGAGGTGTGCTCAAACCCCTGCAGAAGAAGATCGATGCGATCGACTCATGGCCAAGACCGACCACCAAAAAGAAGGTGAGGTCTTTTTTTGGGACTTGCAGCTATTACAGGAGGTTTATTCCACATTTTAGCACCATTGCAGCACCACTGATGGAACTGACAAAAAAGAAGCACCCGAATGTCATACAGTCGTCACCTGAATGCCAAGCTGCATTTGAGAGACTAAAACAAGCTTTAACATCAAAGCCCGTCTTAACGGCTCCAGACTATGACCGAGAATTTTGGATCTACACTGATGCATCTGGTATTGGACTAGGGGCAGTGTTATGCCAGGAAGAGCAACCAGGACTTTTAAAACAGGTGGTATTCATCGGCAAAAAATCTTCAGCCTGGCGAATGTCATCTCTCCACGATAGAAAAGTAATGTTTATTATTAGGTCTGTAAACAAGTTGAAACCTCATATATGGGGCAGAAGGTTTATACTATGTACTGATCATTCCCCTTTGATCTGGTTGAACAACATGAAGAGTCACAATAGTAAACTTATGAGATGGGCTTTGTTATTACAGGACTATACATTTGAACTGAGAAAAGTAAAGGGAGTGAAAAATTTGATAGTGGACTCCCTTTCGAGAAATAGGATTGATGACTAATGCTTAAAATGTCTGTGAAGATTCTCAGTCATCCAGGTGAGTTTATCTGGAAGTTGAGTCATGGCTACTGGACTTCTTTTTTTGAGAGATAGAAATGTTTCGCTGTTCATCCAAACAGCTTCATCGGTCTGAATACAGCTAGTGCAAATACTCCATCTTATAGCCAGCTTTGACCTCTTGTCACCCTGGTCTGAATTAGGCTCATAAGATGAACAATGGCCTGAATAGGCTCGTTAGGGAGACAATAGTATCCATAGCCTTAAGGTGAACAATCGCCTAAGGTGCTGAAACCCATCAAGAATGGGTCGTTAGCTATGGCCTTGGTGGTGAAGGCTTTTTGGTTTGTCTGGGTACTTTGGAAAGCACAGCCTGATAAGTAGCAGATAGACTATGCCGGAGACCACCACCTCTGTTGAGTGAGGGGTTTTCAATGCTCACATGAATGGCTTCCCTTACTCCTCTCTCAAACCACCTCTCTTCTTTGTCTAATATGTGTACATCCTGATCTTTGAAAGAGTGCCCTTTGTCCTTCAAATGGAGGTGTAGTGCTGATTCTGGTCCTGAGCTGTTACCCCTCCTATGTTGGGCCATCCTTCTGTTTAATGGCTGTTTCGTTTCTCCAATGTAGAGGTCTGAACACTCCTCACTGCATTCGACTGCATATACTATATTGCTCTTTTTATGGTTTGGTATCGGATCCTTCGGGTGGACAAGTCTCTGCCTTAGTATGTTTGTGGTTTTAATATAAACAGGGATGTGGTGTTTGCCAAAAATCCTTTTAAGCTTCTCCGACACTCCAGCCATGTAAGGAATGACCAGGTTCTCCCATCGGTTCTGGGTCTCAGACTGATCCCTTGTTCTTCTGGGATGGCCCACTGCTTTGTTGAAGGCCCACTTTGGATATCCACCGGCCTTAAGTGCTGTCTTCAGGTGCCTGTCTTCCTTCTTCTTGGCTTCTGTGGAGGTGGGGATGCTCTCTGCTCTGTGGCTTAGGGTCCTGATGACTCCTAGTTTGTGCTGTAGTGGATGGTGGGAGTCAAACAGTAAGTATTGATCTGTGTGGGTGGGTTTCCTGTAAACTTCTACTCCCAGGCCACGGTCAGGTCTGATGATGACTGCACAATCCAGGAAAGCCAGCCTGTTGTCTAGGGTGTCTTCCCTAGTAAACCTAATATTAGGGTCCACCGCATTGATGTGGTCTGTAAAGGCCTGTACTTCCTGAGTCTTGATTTTCAGCCAGGTATCATCTACATACCTGAACCAGTGGGATGGTGTTGTCCCTGGAAAGGTGTTGAGTGCCTTCTTCTCCACTTCTTCCATGTATAGGTTTGCAACAATTGGTGACACTGGGGAACCCATGGCACAGCCATGCTTCTGTCTGTAGAAGTCCCCTCTGTACATGAAATATGTGGTGTTCAGACACAGGTCCAGGAGCAGGCATATCTGGTCTGGGTTCAGGCGGCTTCTGGAGGTGAGGGTACTGTCTTCTCTTAGTCTTCTCTTTACCATTGTTAGGGCATCAGTGCTGGGGATGCTGGTAAAGAGTGATGCAACATCAAAGGATACCATGGTTTCATCTGTATCCAGTTTCAGCTCCCTGACTTTAGAAACAAACTCCTCTAAATTGTGTATGTGGTGGTCTGTGAGTCCAACCAGTGGGGCTAGGATAGTCGCCAGGTATTTTGCGATGTTCTAAGTCACTGAATTTATACTGCTGACAATAGGTATGAGGGGATTTCCTTGCTTGTGGATCTTGGGAAGTCCATAAAAGCAGGGGACGGTCTCTCCGGGATATAACTGATGGTACGTAACCCTGTCAATTGTGTTTTCCTGCTCCAAGAGTTTTAAGCATTCTATTACTTTCTTCCTGTAATTGCTGGTGGGGGTCTCTTTTTAGTTTTTCATATGTGTGTTGGTCATCTAAAAGTGTGATAACCTTCTTGTGGTAGTCCACAGTATTGAAGACGACAGTGCACCTTCCTTTGTCCGCAGGCAGAATTGTGATGCTCTCATCCCTGCTGAGGGATGTCAGAGCACTTCTCTCTTGGCTGGTGAGGTTGGCTGCTGGTGGTTGAGCACTGGAGCGTTCAGCAGATACTTTTATCCTGAGTAGTTCTGCTTCTGCTGCTGGCAAATTGTTGCTGTGAATGGCCGATTCTGTAGCTGTGATGAAATCCACAACAAGAACCTGCTTGTGTGTGATGGCAAAATTTAGGCCTTTGGATAGGACCTCTCTCTCTGTCTGGGTGAGTTCCCTGTTTGAGAGGTTAAAATGTCAACCAAATATATATACTTATGCATCTTAACCTGGATTGATTCTAGGATGATCGATAAGATCTTTACAGGTATTTGAATTTATGATTTTAACCAATGTTATAAGAGTATAATCTATTTAAAATGTAATGATATAGAAAGAATTAATGCATTTAATGGTATCATATAGTAATAAGGTTGAACATGTTATAAAAATAGTTTATAAATATGTATAGTTGAATCTGATAAACAGAAGGATGTAATGCATTAGTGAAACAGGCTCCAGAAGAAAATTTTAAGTGAGCAAACCGAGGTAAGTTTACTCCCTTAAATTTTCTTTATAAGGGGGGAGGAATTGTGACAATACCCTGGATTCAGGAGAAATACATATGTAAATTATCAGCCAATCCCAGCAGGAGGGCGGGGGATTGTATGGTATAAAAAGGGTGGAGCCTGGTCTGGGAGTTGAGAGTTGAGAGCTGAGATAGCTGAGAGAGCACAGCTCTGTTAGAGTTCAGTCAGGCAGGGTAGGTGTGAGGGCTTTACTATTTACTGTTTATTAAAGACAGGGAGGCTTGAAGATTTGATTTAATCTATTTTATGTTTAAGGCAATGCATACCAACTTCAGTCATTGTTGTATTTATTTATTTTCTCAATAAACATCATTATTATTTTTATATTATACATCTGAGTATGTCCCAATTCATAAGGCGTCGAAATAAAAGGTGGTAGCATTATCAAGTGGATCCTGTGAAGATTAATAGCTTGGTTCCTTACACTTCACATTTTCATCACAATTACACGTTGAAAAGGAAGGTGTCATCACAGTCACGTAGTCCTAAACGCTTGGGAAGCATTCGACTAGTGATCTGTAATACAAAATCCAGCGTAGTTATTTTGTCAACAACAACAACAACAACAACAACAACAACAACAACAACAACAACAACCTAATTTCAGGAGAGTTGGGGAACTTGGAGAGGGGGACAGGCAATTGAAAAGAATGTTCAACTCTGTCCACAAACATAAGGCAGTGGCCAGGAGGGAGATAATAATAACTCATCCTGCCTAATAGTAGGGCTAGCCCTCAGTATGCCATAGTTCAGGCTTTCTGCAATGGTGATTTTAAAGTCCTGCACAACAGCTATCATACAAATTCTTGGGGCCAAGGTGCAAATACTATCAAAGTAGCTTACTAACCCTAGGAGAATTAAGAATGTCAGAATGCTGTGGGACATATATCAGTCACTTGACACATGAAGTAACTCTTAATTTGGCAGGGCCCTTTGGAAGGGATACTTCTCATTGAGAACTACAGATTGCTCTGAGTTACATGGCATCTTTCCGAACATTGTAGGCAAGCGGAAAAACACATTGCAGTTGAGATCAGTGTATTTCCACATAATAAAACACATGCTGCAATTTGATACCCTGTAGGCAAACAGCATGGGAAAGCAAAGGCAAGGTTTTTCTTGCCTCACTGCTATACTTTATTGCTGTGGTAGAATACCTCAGGGAGGTATTAAATGTTGATGTCATTCCCTTTCTAATTTCAGTGTGAAAAATACCCTCAGAAGAACTATGTTTATACAGGGTGAAGAATGTAGACAAGAGTTTATTTTAAAAAGCCCAGGAGGAGATATGAGCGTATGCATCTTATTTCACCCTTCCGTATGAGTTCTTCCCTTCAGCTTATATATACTGGCAGGAAATCAGTTGTGAATTGCACGGTTTTACAGTCTGAGATGCCATAACCCTCTGGTCTCTGGGATAGAAAGTGCCACCATAACCTCCACAAATTCAAGTTGCTCCACTCTTGTCTGTTTTTAGAACTTTACGCCTTTTGGCTTATTCTTTTAGAATATTTCAGCTGAACAAATTTGAAAACCTAGTGCTAGCAGAAATGGGAAGCTATTTATAGCCTTACTTTTAAAAGGATATAAGAGTGCCTTAGATGGCACCCCCACCCTCATTTCTTCCATTTTTGGTCAGGATTGATGGTGACCATTAACATTTGACTCACACATGCATTTTATTGTTTGCACAATGTTATTAAATTTCTACATCTATGGTCTGATATATGAATTCATCATCAGTTCGTGATAAATGGAAAATCAAAGGATGGCTCACCTCTCTGAACAAGCAGTCAAACATTCTAAACCATCCAAATATAATGTTGGTGTCACCTGGAATGCTTTTCAAACCAAATGCTTTAATTAGAGAAGGGCACAAAATGAATTTTTAATTTGTTTCATTATTCATTTAGTAAGCTAACAAAACAAATAACGAAGCAACCCATCAAAGCAAAATGAAATGAAACAAAATGGAAATTTCTATTTCATTTCATTTCATTTTTCGTCCTCTCATCTCCTACCTTGTCGCCTCCTCGCCTGGAACTCCAGTAGTCGCCGCAGGCCCGGAGGGGGGAAAAGCCCTGCATCGGGAACTTTTAAAAATAATAATAAAAAAATAAAAAAATATTTTTTAAAAAAGTCCCTCCAGCCCGTGGGCCAGCTGGTTCAGCCTGTGGGCCAGCCAGTTCACCCTTGAGCCAGCGGGCCAGGAGGAAAAAGAATTAAAAAAATAAAACCCAGGCACAGGGAAGCTAGTGCCTTTCATTTGTGAGAGAAAAAAGCCTCATGCGTCGGGGACTTTTAAAAATTAAAAAAAATTAAAATTAAAAACAAAAAAGCACTGACCTGGCCCCTGGGGCTATGTGGTTAGCACAGAAAAATAAGAAAAAAATATAATTTTGTTTTAAAACAGCTGCCCTGGCCCCTGGGGCTGCATGGTTGGTGCTGCATTTTTTTTTAAAGTGCTGGGCCTCCAGAGGTGGCAGTAAGGCCTCCTGATGCCTGGCGAGGCCTCCCGCCATCTGGCACGGCCACTGCCAGGGCCTTCCATGCTGCCGCTGCAGCTGCCGCCGCGCATCCAGATAAGCTGAGCCAGTTCGGCTTGGTTCAGTTTATATGAATTTTTGTTTTAAATATTCATACAAACCGAACTGAAACGAACCGAGGGTGGGCCTGGAACAGAATGAACCAAACCATCGGTTTTCTGTTTCGTGCCCACCCCTAGCTTTAATTCTGATGTAAGTGATCAGGTAGAGCCTAATTAAGTTACACACTTGTGCATCAAAGACCCAACGGGCAGCATTTATTTTGTTACTACCCTTTCACCATCTTCATGCTCATCAAAAAGAACTTCAGTGTGAATGGAATACCTTCTTAGTGACACGTGTGCAATCCTGCTACCCAGCCCAATAATCACCTTGGTACAATGGCAAATTTTGAAGGTGGAACGGACACAACAGGGCTTCACTTTCAGAATTTCAATGAATGTACAGTACAGAGATTTGGAGACTGGAGCTGCTGCAGACAGTATGCATAGTGTGCCTCTTCATCACTGGTCCTTCTTTCCTTCTTCCAGTGGACAAGGGAAACATAATTTATGAACAGATATACCTGTAGATATTGGTCTCTTTCACACTTTCTTTCTCCTAAGTTGAGGGTTGGATATAATGTCTTTGGTCCCGTCACTCATTAATTTATTGGTTGATCGATCTGTAACTTTTTAAGCTGCTTGACTGCTACTATAGCAGATAGACAAAAGAAATGGAACATTCCAAGGAACCACGAGTCAAAAGAGACAAAGTCTCAGGATGCTGAGCAAAAAGATCCTTTATTGTAACAAAAGCCCAGAACAGACTGCCCCCCCCCCGATCTAGGATTACTGCTCAAGGCTCAAGTCCAAGTTCATGAAGGCAATCATCCCTCTTCACCCTCTGATACTTGCACAAGACCTTGTAATACTTCTGTGATCATCAATGGAGGGGAGCACGAGAGACAGTTAATTGAAACTGTTGGAGAGCATTGTATTCTCACAGGGAGAACTGTCCTAGCAATATTTCAAAAGCTTGAAAACATCAGCAATCCATTGGATAGTGTCCATAAATCCCTCAATAAACATGAAGGAGAGCTTTCAAAAGCCCAACCTCACTCACATCCCCTTGCTGAAACAGTGACAGGGGGCCATATGGAGGATATGGGCAAAACTGTCAAAGAGCCCTCTAAGGACAGTAAGGTGTGTGGGTCCCATTCCCGTCGCCTTCAAGTAGCTAAAATAATGCTTGAGATTATAAACAACTATATGAATAGAGGGAAATGGGCAAATAGACAGAAGGTTGTATCCTCCCTAAGCTCTCTCCTCAGAATGACACCGTCACAAATTGATCTAAAATCCATTGTGCCCTTACCTGCATCACGCAACTCCACAAGGCTGCTTTTAGAATTTGATGCATCTACAATTCCTCTTATGCTTTTTAAAATGAGGGACTTTTTGAACACTCTCTGCATAAGAACTAGAAGAGTTTTTAGCGAGGACACTTTAAAACCACTGTTATCATTGGAAAAGCTTCCTTTGCTAAACGCTGCCTCCATGCCAAGGCCACATCAAGTTGGCTGCTTGCCAAACCACAACTCTGCAGATAACCAAAAAGAAGACATGCAGCTACTACAGTTAACCCCTGAAAGGCAGCTTCCACCTGAAATTGAGTCCTTGAGAAAGCTAACCTCTTCTCTGGAAGAATCCCTTGTAAAATTCACGGAGTCCTTAACAGTCTGGAGTCAAGTACCGACTGATAAGACAATGCGACGAACACAAGGAAAACCTGCTTCCAATGTCATCTCACGCGGCACTAGCATACCAGAGGGAAAACCAAATCAAGATTCGGATTTGTCTTTTGCTGCTACTCCGCATAATCTGGAAATAACAGAGGGCTGTCGTAAAGAGGTATCTCACCCCTTGGAAGAAGACCTACTTCTGCACCTTGACGTGGACGTGGACGGGGATAATATAACTACTGCCGCCTTTAAAGGCCTCTCTTGGACAGAACAAACTAAGATCATCTCGTCCCTAGACAAAGTTAGGTCTGAGCTGTCCCACAATATGAACAATGCCTTAACTCAACCTATTACTTCTCCCAAAGCTGCCATACTCTTACCTCCAGATATTAATTTTATGCACAGTTCCAGTTCCTGCAAACCCAGCACCCCCCACTTGTGTTCAGAACATGCCAATGGTGCTGCTATATCTAATTGACTCTCTCCCCCTTCCCTACCCCCCCTCCATCTCCATCTAGTATCAAACTGGTCTCATGGAACATTGCAGGTTGGGAGAGGAAAATGAACGACTCTGATTTTATAGAATATCTCTCCAGGCATGATATTATTTTTCTCCAGGAAACCTGGTCCCTTACAGGCCCCAGTGTTCCTGGATTTGTTTCCTACAATCTTCCTGCTTTTAAACTAAATAAGTTGGGTCGTCCCCGCTCTGGCTTAAGCTGTCTAGTGAAACTCTCCTCCTCCTTTGTTCTGTCCCCTTTTACCTCTCACTCCCCTTATATTCAAGCCTTTCTATTTAATAATAGTGAGCGCCACATCCTCATGCTGAATGTTTACATCCCTCCCTATGGTTCTTCTTCCACAAATCCATGGACAGAAGTAAAAAGAATTACTGACCAAGTACTAGTATCCAATCCCTCTATCTCTCTTCTCTTTGCTGGTTATTTTAACTCTAGGCTAGGAGCAAATAATCTAAGCCTTGCCAAATATATGAATTGGGATATGGAGGAGATGATTCCTCCTTCTTTCTCAGGGGTCAGGAAGTCCATGGACCTTTCCATCAATAAGAATGCCTTATTAATGGTCGATCTATGTCTAAGTTATGATCTCCGTATTTTGAACGGTGCCCCTGATTATCATCTTTCAGGTGATTTTACCTTCTTCTCACCCTTAGGGTTGAGCGTGGTCGATTATATATTAATTTTCCCCAACCTTCTTGCGAAGACTTCCGATTTTGAACTTAGCCCGCACACCGATAGTGACCATATCCCTGTGCAGGTGTCGTTATTGAACCCCCTCTCAGATCCTTCCAGTAGCGACTCCCCCACTGATCTTTTTGTATATCCTAAGTGGATGTCTAGATCTTCACTGGCCTTCCAACAATGGTCCAGATCACTAGAAACTGTTCGCCAGTGTGCAACTATTCAATCAACCAACTCCCCCGATGTTGCTATCCAAGCATATTCCGCAATTATCTCACACTTAACCAAATCACTGAACCCTCCCCGTCCACACACAGGGAAGAGCAAACCAGTTTCCTGGTTTGACCAGGATTGTCGATCTGCAAAATATGAACTGAGACAATTGTTCTCCTTTGTTTGCTCTCATCCTTCTCCTGAGGCACTTACCTTTTATTTTTCAGTTAGAAAGTCCTTCCATCTTGTCTTGGAAGAGAAACAGCACATTTTTGCTCTAAATCAGTGGGATAGGTTATTCAACGCCATCTCCTCCAAGAACAGCAGAGTATTTTGGCAACTGGTGTCCCGTTCCAACCCGGTTCCCCCTTTAATTGATGTTCCTCCCATTTCTCCTTCTGCTTGGACTACACACTATTCTAAAATCTTTGCTGCTTCTGACCTGGTATTCCCTTTTCCTCCCCTGCCCCCTGACCGTCCCCCTTGGCCTCCCGTTTTAGAATCCGAAAGACTAGAACTGATTAGCACCTTGAAACCCGGAAAAGCCCCGGGACCCGATGGGATTGTAAGCGAAATACTGATTAATGCCCCTGACTGGTGGGCTCCCTTCCTGGCTAAACTATTTACCCTGATTAACCATTTTGGGATTTTCCCAGAATCATGGTTATCTTCGATTTTAGTACAAATTTTCAAAAAGGATGACTGTGACAAACCCGGCAGACAGGAGTGATGAATATACAAATCATCAGCCAATCCCAGCAGGAGGGCGGGGAATGGTATGATATAAAAAGGGTGGAGCCTAGGCAGTTGGGGCAGTTCAGTGAGTTAAGTTAAGTTGAGAGTGAGTGCTGGGAGAGAGCACTGTTCACTGAGAGTTCTGTCAGGCAGTGAGGGCTATACTGTTTACTAGCTATCTAAGACAGGGAGGCTTGTGGAGCTGATTAAATCTGTTACAGTATATGTTAAAGGCAACACATACCATCCTCAGATATCGTTATAGTTATTATCTTCTCAATAAACTTTGTTATTATTTTTATATTATTATCCTGAGTCTGACCCAATTCATGAGGCGACGAGTTTAAAAGGTGGCAGCATTCTTAAGTGAATAAAAGGTGGCAGCGGTACCATTTCCATCACAGAATTCAGTGTGTAAAAGGGAGGTGTCGTCACAATTTAGTGGCACAGCAGTGGGATGTCGAAATAAACCCGGTTGTGCCTTTGTAAACCCAGTCTGTGGAAGGGGTGACGTCACAATGACCCTACATCCCCGTCCAACTATAGGCCTATTAGTCTCCTTTCCACTATAGGTAAACTCTATGCAAAGTTCCTTCTCAAACGTTTAGTAGCCTGGGCGGAGGCGAAGTGCCTTCCCGGCAATGAGCAAATTGGTTTCCGTCCAGGATCATCCACTTTAGACCATGCACTTTTGCTGTCTTTACTTGCGGAAAAATATTCTTTTCATTTTAAAGGGAAACTCTACGCTGCTTTCATCAATCTGAGAGGTGCGTTTGATTCTATCAATAGGAACCTATTATGGCACAAACTTGCTTCTTGGGGAATTGACTTTCGACTGCTTTTCTTAATTAGCAATCTTCACTCCTCCAATTCATGTCGGGTCCATATAAACCGCAAGGGCTCCCTTTCTGAAAAGATTACTGTATCCAAAGGTGTCCGTCAGGGTTGTATACTAGCGCCCCAACTATTCATTCTCTTCCTTGCCGATTTACGTTCTCAACTATCTTATTGTGATAAGTATGCCCCTTGTTTGAGTAACTCCCCATTACCAATTCTCCTTTATGCTGATGATTCTGTCCTTCTCTCCATCTCCAAAATCGGGCTACGGCATCTCCTATCTGCTTTTCATTCTTATTGTATATCTAATGATCTAATAATCAACTCCAAAAAAACCAAAATATTGGTTTTTTCTCATCTATGGAAACCGCTATCCTGGAGCATTGACAGCAGACCAGTCGAACAAGTTAAAACATTCAAATATTTAGGTATAAATTTCCACCACCGATTAGAATGGAATTTCCATAGAGACTTGGCAATATCTTCAACCAAACTCCATTTGAATGCAGTATCCTGTTTTCATTACCATAGTGGCAACCAGTATGTACCTGCGGCCCTCAAGGTTCTTCAGACAAAGACCTTGAGTCAGCTTCTGTACGGATTTCCAATTTGGATCAAGGCGGCTTCCACAAAAGTAGACCTAGTAATTGCCCCCTTTTTAAGGCAAATGCTAGGTGTTACCAACACAATCAAACTTTCAACCATGATCCTTCAGTTGGGCATTCACTTACCTTCCACTTTGGCATGGTTTTGGGCCATCAAATACTGGTTAGCCCTCCATTATAATTCCTCCCCCGGTTCCTTACTTTTCGATCTTTTAAAGGATCCCTTTACTTCCACCTGGGATTCCCTCTTTGTAAACAAACTCCACAACTTAGGCTTTACTCTTGATTATTTTGCCAACTTTGATTTTTAGCTTACTTGACCATTAAGGCAAAATTATTTGAAGAAGAAACTGAATTACTTTCCTCTAATCTAAATTGGACCTGCTCTCCACGTTTCTTTAACTTATCCCCGGTCTTTGGCCATGATTTCTGTTATTTCCACAAGCTAATTAATCCAAATAAGAGACGTGCTTTCATGTTGGCCAGACTCAATATTTTCCCCTCCTCAGTACTCTCAGGAAGATACTTGGGTATACCACCGTCCCAGAGGCTTTGTAAATTTTGTCAACTTGAACCAGACACAGTCCCTCATATACTGTGTCGTTGCCCTGCCCGTACTAGGTTACACAAAGAGTTTTTAGACCCAATTATGTCTATGTTCTCTGGCCCTCCAGAGGAATACACAAGCCTTTTACTTCGCAACAATTCCGAATGGGTCACCTTACAAGTTGCAGATTTTCTAGTAGATGTTATTAATAAGAAATGAGTGTGTATCCCCTTTTTAGCTTTTTAACTATTGTTTTACTTGACAATGGTTTACCATCACTGTTTTGGTTGTGTTCTATTTTCTTTGTTTTAATGCCAATAATCAATGTGTTTCGGCTTAGGCTTAGGCTTCAGGGGCTATGTTTAACTACATTAAAACAAAGGGACAACTAATGAATATCTATTATTCTTATACTGTAAATACTGTAAAATAAATAGTATATGTTCTGGTAGGGGGTTTATAGACGTTAAAAATATATTGGATAAATTATAATGTTACTTTTTACAATCCCAGTAGGCCTGTTGCTATGATATTCACAGTTTATAATGTAAGTAAAGTATTATATTCTAAGAACATACATAAGATATATTTTTTCTTTATACAGACCCAGTAGGCCAGTTACTAAGATGTTTGTAATTTGAATTTTCAATAAAATATTATATTCCAAGTACAAACAATAAACAAGTATTTAAAAACATTATATGCATGTTCAATAAAAAGGAAATGTAATCCATAAAAGTACATACCACAGAGGGTATCACTTATAATCTTGAAACGATGTTCCTGCTTCTAGAAACATTGCTGACTAAATAACAGGCAAAGGCTATTGTGATTATATAGCTAGGTTACCCAGCTGAGTGGTCTCGGTGGCAGCGGCAGTGGCAGAACACCTGCAGGTAAGCTACCATTTTACAGACGGAACTAAACGGTTTGTTACAATGGAAAGATGACTGTTTTGTTTCATCTGTTATGAAATGCTGCTTCATCAAAATGACGAAACAGCATTTCATTTTTCATTTTGTGCCCATCCCTAGTGTTCACTGTTTGTGATTTGAAATGTAGTGCAAGCTTCAAATCAAACAGTATCAGAGGAGCCATGGCCTTAGATGAGATAACAGAAACTTAGGGCCTTTTCACACAACCCCTAAAATCCACAGCAAATGGCTCCCAGATCCAGAGCTTAAAATTGTTTCCCCACCAGCTCCGGAGTTTACAGATAATTAAGTGCGACCATGCCCACCTAAGCGCGTCCCAGTGCACTTTTCAAGTACCTGCTCTCCGGGGGTGAAAAATTCCTGATGTGGATGTAATGTAGTGAGTGCTGGGCTCTCCTCACTTCTGGTTTTTTTTTTTGCCCCGCCCCTTTAAGAGATACTAAGAGACTGGCATATTGCCGGGAGGCAGAACGGAGGTGAGCCAGCATTCTTTTCTTCTTCTTTTTCTCCCTCCCCTCACGCAGACAGCAGCCAGGAGTGCGGAGGGGGTGGGAATACAGGAACAGCGACAAACCCCCAAGATCTCTGGTCTGAATTTAAGTGGCCAGCGGATCTTAGGGGTCGTGTGAAAAGGCTCATAGAGCAGAGCATCAGAAGGATAAACATGTTTCTAGTCACTGTCACTCATCTGCCTGCTGTGGGAGAGATCTCTCTCAGTATCATATGCTCTTTTGTAGTATCTTAATTTACTTCTGTTTTGTATCAAAAATTGTCCTCTCAACATGGCTACTGTTTTTTCTTTCTCTGCTGGCTTAAGACCTGGTTGGCATCCATTCTAAATCATTCTAGGATAATCCTACTGTATTGGCATCTGTAGCTTCTGATCTTCTCATTCTTCTGCAATTCTTTCCAGTGCAAACAAGAACTGTTAATTCAATTACCTAATATGTCATCACATTAATTCTATCATATCCATGAATGAAAGTACATATATTTTGGAGCAAAATGTTTCCTTTAGTGAGGGTGCACATAGATGGGGAGAGAAACTCCAAGAGTGCCATCAAAAGATGTGGTTTAAGGGTTTGTCCTTAGGAAGTTTCAGCCTAAGCATGGGGTGATGTCTCAGTAATGGAGACAGAAATGCCCTCCCTCAAAAGGCCAGTTTGTCCTCTTTCCCGTTATCCTGTTTTAAGTCAGGCTTTTGACCTGTGCTTTCATGTCAACCACCTGCTCCTGGCTGGCTAACACTTGGCCAGCTACCCAAGCCTCGTTATCTTAAGTGGCTGCTAGTCACGGGCACCCTCCACCAAAGTTTTATTAGCTGTTTTTAAATGTTGTATGTTTAATTGTTGTCTGCTTCATAACATGCTTTAATTTTAAGGCTATGTAATGTTTAAGATTTCACGGCCAATATCTTATTAGCATCTACAAATATACTGCAAATAGTATAACTTTTGGAGCACATTGTAATCACTTAGACACTACTAGTTGGATACTGAGTTGTGCACTTTGAAACACAACAGGTAAGGTCTACACTGATTGCTTAACGAGCCTCATGGCACAGTGGTTAAATGCCTGTACTGCAGGTAAAACTGTGCTCACGACCTGGGGTTCAATCCCAGGTAGCAGGCTCAAGGTTCACTCAGCCTTCCATCCTTCCGAGGTCGGTAAAATGAGTACCCTGCTTGCTGGGGGGGGGCAATGTGTAGCCTGCACACTGTAATTAAAATTGTAAACCGCCCAGAGACTACTTAAAGTGGTATGGGGCGGTATATAAGCAGAACACTTTGCTTTGCTTTAACTTGGGATTGTTGACCTCCAGCAGTTAGATTTTTGCCATGCTATTCCAATATGATTTTGACTAATGTTGTAATGTTATAAGTTATCCAGAAGCTGAGTCATGACAACTGGATTTCTTTTTCTGTGAAATTGAAGTGTTTTACTACTCATCCAAGGAGCATTGTCAGTCTGAGAAGAGTGTGAGGCTTCCAATTTATAGCTTACCTTGGTTTCACACTACCCTGGTCTGAATAAACCCATTAGGTGGACAGTGACCTGAATAGGTACATTAGATGTTCAATGGCCTGGGGTGTGTGAAAGTCACATCTATGCAAACCTTGCCATCACCCACTAAGTATGGGTCTTTAGCCATGGCTCCTGGTGGAAGTGTGAAGTGCTTCTGATTTTTCTGGGGATAGATGAAAGGGTAGCATAAGTGGCAGACAGATTGTGCCTGAGTCCCTAACCTCTGTTGAGAGAGGGGTTTTCAATACAGATACAAATGGCTTCCCTGACTCCTCTTTCAAACCACTTATCTTCTCTGTCTAATATGTGCACATCCTCATCATTGAATGAGTGCCCTTTGTTCTTCAAATGAAGGTACATCACTGATTCTGGCCCTGAGCTGTTGCCCATCCTGTGTTGGGCCATTCTACTGTTCAGTGGCTGTCTGGTTTCTCCAAGGCACACTCCCCATTTCATTGTACCACATATACTACATTGGTCCTCTTTTGTTTTTGTGTCTGGTCTTTTGGATGGAAAAGTTTCTTCCCTAGTATGTTTGTGGGTTTTAAGTAAATGGGGATGTGGTGTTTGCCAAAAATCCTTTTAAGGTTTTCAGACACACCAACCATGTAAGGAATGACCAGGTTCTTCCATTAGCTCTGGGTCTCAGCCTGATCCATTGTTCTTCTGGATCGAAACATTGCCTTGTTGAAGGCCCACTATGGATATCCATAGACGTTAAGTGCTGTCTTCAAATGCCTCTCTTCCTTCTTCTTTGCTTCTGTGGAGGTGGGGATCATCTGTGCTCTAGAGGCCTGATGACTCCTAATTTGTGTTGTAATGGATGGTGGGAGTAAAAAAAATAGGTATTGATCAATGTGTGGGGCTTTCCTGTAAACCTCTGTGCCCAATCCACAGTTGAGTCCTATGGTAACTGGACATTCCAGGAAAACCAGACAGTTGTCTTTGGTGTCTCCCCTGGTGAACTTGATATCTGAGTCCAGTGCATTTAAAGTGATCTGTAAAGGCCTGTGCTTCCTGAGTCTTGATTCTTACCAAGGTATCATCTACATACCTGAACCAGTGCGTTGGTGTCATCACTGGGAAGGTGCATGCTTCTGTCTGTAAAAGTCCCCTCTGCACATGAAGTACATGGTGTTAAGGCATAGGTCCAGGAGCAGGGCCATCTGGTCTGGGTTGAGGGCTTATTCAGGTGGTGAGGGTGCTGTCTTGTCTTAGTCTCTTTGCTACCATTGTTAGGGAATCGGTGGTGGGGATGCTGTTGAAGAGAAATGTAACATCAAAGGATACCATGGCTTCATCTGTATCCAGTTTCAGCTCCCTGACCTTAGAAACAAACTCCTCTGAATTGTGAATGCGGTGGGACATGTGTCCAACCAATGGTGCTAGGATAGAAGCCAGGTATTTTGCAATGTTGTATATTATTGAGTTTATGCTGCTAACAATGGGTCTGAGGGGGACCCCATCGCAGACATTATAAATTATTGTTCTAACTTATTGTGTTTAAAATCATACTTGCTTTTTAAAACTGTCCCTTTGATTACTATATTTGGGGGTGAAGAAAAAAAAACAAAAAAACAAAAAAAAGAGTTAAGTGTGCTCCTTATATACAGTATCACCCAATAGCACTTAAAGCATTTGGGGGTTAGTTTACAAATTAATTTTGCAGACTACACATTGCATCTCCCACAGATAACCTAAATACTCAATTTACCAACTTCAGAAGAATGGAAGGCTAAATGAACCTTGAGCTGGTTTCTTGGGATTGAACCCTGGCTCATGACCAGAGTTTGGCTGCAGTATGGCAGTTTAACCACTGTTCTATGAGGCTCCTATAAGGCAGAATACAAATTACTTAAGTATATAAATAAATGAAAGGTAAGAAAGGGGGCATGAGGAATCAGAAAAATGTTAAGATGAGGTAAACAAATGCATAACCCAAATTCCTTTCCCCTTCTCTCCCATCTTTTTAATTGTGTTCAACAGAATACAGGGCTCCCTATCACACAGATGAACATGATGGTAAATAGTATGCTTGGGAGGAATATTATGTGTAAAAATCTGTTATTTAGACTTCCAATCCTATTTTTTGGTAAACATTCTATCACAAAGTGTTTAGACCTGTTGCCATTTTCCTTAACAAATTATTTTTCTATTATTTTCAATTGCAAATAAGAGATGCTGATAATAAGAGACATCAAGGCTGGCACTACAAGTAGATGGAGTGAGATGGCTGCCTTGATATCTTTTAAATGCATAACAGCCAGTATATGTTAGTTAAAAACAGTTTCCAAAGCCATGCTAAAGCATGTTTGTGCTATTACTTTACCAAGAGGCAGATAGAACTGGCACTGGCTGTACATCTGAGGGTGGTGCCAAAGGCCAATGTTCTCTCACATGGACCTGTCAAAGGAGGCTCTGCAATCCATCTGCTGGCTTCTCTTTCAGATCTTCAGACCAGGGTAGATTTTTATGAAAACAGGCAATGGTTGTAGTTTCTATTTCCACATTGTAACAAGTGTGCCCAAGAAACACTATGAACTAGCTATAAAGGCAGGCACTATAAGTAGATGGACTGAGATGGCTTCCTTAAGTGGCAAATATCCTAAAGAGGCATTTTCATCATTTCTTTCCCACAGAAAGACGCATATGCTGTTCTTGAGAGCTGGTCTGTGGAGCTATCCAGAACCAGGTACTTTGGAAACACTGGCATTGAGGGTTATTGAAAGCAGAGTGAACATCACTTGTGCAGAAGCACAATGAACTTTTACCATGAATGTATTTCCTTGATGTACATTGAATGTACCTTCCATGAATGTACCTTACCATGAAGGTACCTTCCCCTCAGAACTAGGCATTTTTCAGGCAGCCACTTTTGGGTATAGCTGGTTTGTTTGTGTGTGTTTTTGTTTAGCCAGCACAGATATATATCAATTCTTACAAATATTCTCCAGTTTATGAATATAGGATGTTGTGTTTCTGTATTCATGATTCAAAAATCAATGGGCTGATATTGCTGTACAGTATCATGGACACATTGCCAGCAGGGAAAAAGGGTGACAGGCTTTAGATAACAAAGTGCAGCCTGAATGTTGATAACACCTGTGGATTCCTCTTCTGCTCACTACCATTCACAAAGTGATGTCACACAATGGAAAATCCCAGAAGCGGTTTCCTTTTTTTAATCGGTTAAAACTTCCCACACGAGCACAAAATATGGCTGTTTTTGAAAAGTGTGAATGGTGAATTGATACATATAATACTTTAACTTCATTTTTTCAGTCGATCAATGCAACTTTCTTGATTTCAGCCTATGAAAACAGGGAGGGGCATAGATCGTGATTTAAATCTTATTTGAAAATAATTGAAATTAAATGATATTATCCTTGTTTCTTGGTGCTAAATCTCTCAGAGCTCCCAACTAACATAGCCATGACATGTTTTCAAGTACTGCCAAATACATTTCAGCCTAATGTCTCCATTCAAGCCTTTGTCAGGAGTATGGAATGACCTCAGATAACAGCCTACACTGATTTGCAGGGTTGCTTTGCTATGGTATAAATATCATCCTTGTAGGGATTTCTATCCTAATGACCCTTACACTCTTGTTTTGACACTTCCATCAGAGCACTTCAGAACCAGAATACAAAAACATGGTCAAAACTGTCAGCCAAATGGATCACTTCAGGATAAACTAATCTAACCTTTCACGTTGAGCAAAAAGGCCTATGTTGTTTATTATTCTGTGAATAAATACTTGTCATTTCCTCACCACTTCCATTTGTCAACCCATCACTTTTTCTGTAAGTTCCAAATTCCATTTCATAAATGGGTAAAGCCCATCGTTTCACAGAGTGTGCATTTCCTTTTATAGAAGGGGGAAATAGGTAGCTCATTCAGCAGAAACAATTTGCAAACATATTTTTAAATGACTTGCTGGAAAATATGTATGCTTTCAAGAGATTACTCCCAGCTTGTACCTCAGGAAAGAGATTTCTCAAATGCCAGAAACCTGAAATTTGAAAAGAGGATGCTACAGAGGACAGTGTTTTGGACCACACAAAAGTCTGGCTCTCTTTTTTGAAGCTTTTCTCCCAAGAGTCACTATAAATGGGAGCAGAAAAGATCCATGGTGGGCTTCCTTTAATATTCTATGCCACTCTCATGACAAACCCTCCTGGTTTTTTGTTCTGTTCTCTCTCTCTCTCTCTCTCTCTCTCTCTCTCTCTCTCTCTCTCTCTCTCTCTCTGTGTGTGTGTGTGTGTGTGTGTGTGTGTGTGTGTGTGTGTGTGTGTGTGTGCGTGTGTGTGTGTGTGTGTGTTTTGTCTCGTTCTGACAAACTTCACTTTTATATCTTGGGGATGATCCATTTCTTCAGTATCACTTCATTAATACTGTGGATGTTGGTTCACAAATGCAGCATTACTGAACATAGAAAATCTTGATATCTAGAAGAAAATGGAGAAATCCAACCCTTACATACCTCACTTACTTTAGAAGCTTGATTAGGTCACTTTAAGGCAATTATGACTTCATGGCATATGACAACAACCATGTAACAGCAACAGGAACAGATAGTCCCACAAAAAGCCAGAGATGCCAAATTGCATTAGATGATTTTAGAAACCCTGAATGCCATTCATTTAATTATAGTTTCTAAGAAATATGACAAACTACCTGGAGAGTAGCTTAGAAAGGATCTATTTATATGTTGAATTCCATACTCTGAGAAAATGACTGGGCAATTTCCTTTTTGTGAAATATTTGGCCATTCTTGGTTTATTTTGGACCCCTCTAACAGGGACAATGGACATGAGGATCTCCCAAAGCTGGCTTACAGCACCCATGATCCCTCACAATTTGCTGTGCTGGCTGAGGCTGATGTGAACTGATGTGCACCTCTTCAGCCTTCAAAATTCACAGAAACGGAATTACTGACAATTCTACAATGACAAAAGGGCTATTCAGATGTTACTAGTCCTGCTTGTATGCAACACACTAAGATGGAAGCATTTAGACCAGGAATGAGTATTGTATATGGACCATGAGCCCTATGTAGACCCCGATGATCTTTTGGTAGCTGCCACCATCTTTTCTTCCTCCTCCATTCCATTATACATAGATAAAGCTCAAATTCCCCTTGTATACTTCAGGGAAATGCCTTTACAGAACTCTCTCCCAGGGCAAACAGTACTTTTGCTGTGGAGAAAGCAACCACAGAAATGGGATGAACTATAGGAGCCTGCCTGCACACTAAGATCAGGCCAGGAGGCCCTGCTGAAGGTGCCATCCCTTAAAGAGTTGAGGGCAGGGTGGCATGTCAAAACAGGGCCTTCTCGGCCATTGCCCCCCACTCTGGAATGCCCTCCCAACAGAGATCTGCCTGACGCCTATGCTTTGACCTTTCAGCGCCAGGCAAAGACCTTCCTGTTTAGCCAGTATTTTAATTAGTTAATGTTTTGAGCTGGGCACATGAGTAGCAGAATTTTATTATTTGTATATTGATTGTTTTTAACTGTATGTTACTTTGATGGCTTTTAACATGTTGTTTTATTGTTTTAATATATTGTTGTAAGCCACCCAGAGACCAGTTGGCAATGGGGCAGCTAAAAATATATATCTGTAAATAAATATTCTCATGTTGGACAAACATAAGGTAAACAGCTAAAGTTTACATTCCAAGTTGAATGGATGCAGGAGTTCAAGTATGTATTTCTATGCCTTTAACAGCCTTCCCATCAATTTTAATTGACAGATTCGCTCGATGTACTTGTTGCTGTGTATCTGGGATCAGGATGGCCCAGAAAAATGGCTAGGGGATTTGCCTGAATTTAACAGGAGAACTGAATCCAATAAATGGGCCATTTTAAGCCAAGAGTCAAACTCCAGAGGACTGAGGAGAGGTAGAAAGGACCATGGGGAGACAGAACAGTGAAAGAAATGTCCACTTCTAGCAAAGCTGCTTCCATCTCCTATAATTGTAAGTCTTGTTTGGATGTAAAAGAGCAAAATATACACAAAGAAGAAATGATGAAGTGTTGCCATCAGAGTTGTGACAGATTCCTTCCATAGCAAGGATGAAAAAAATTACCCAGAATACTGGACTGAGGCATGATTGGATGGTGAACTAAGAAGTGAAACAATTGGAGGGTGCCAGCAGAATGTAATGTGCAGATAGCTATGTACAGTGGTCCCCAGCCCTTTCGCGGTTCACATACTGCGGTCCCGCTATATCGTGGGACCGCAGTACCCGGAAAGGGCTTAAGGGAAAGGGAAACCATCACTCGCAACTCGCCTGCCCTCCCCTCGGGGCTTCCGCATATCGCGGATTTTCATGGATCGCGGGTCGGGTGGGTCCCTAACCCCGTGATCGGCGGGGCGTTACTGTAATGAAAATGTTTGAAATAGTTTACTGTAGCAAATGGTTTGACAGTGAGTTAGGTTCAATTTTCTTCTAAAAAATTATTTTAAGAACACCTCACTGAAACCTTCAGTTTCAGCTGAACAGAAACTGTAGCTGTGTGCATGTTGAACTTTTATATGAAAATGGTATGCATTTAATATACCTTCATTTTGTTTCATTTGAAAACTCTGCTTGGTTTTCATTTCAAAGGCTTAAGGAAAGCCAGGGAAATTTTAAAAGTTTTTGGTTAGCTGTGTGGCTAGCCTAGGTTGTGGTGGTCACAGCGGTGTTTAATGGAAGTATGGACATATAACTAATATTGATGTGTAAGACTAGGGGAGGGAAGAGGAAGAGATTTATGGACTGCAACATAAGCTGAAACCTTTTTGCTTATTGTCAATAACAACTCGAGTAGGCCTAGTAAAATAGTGGAACTTATGGAGGAGTTGTTTCACCAAATGCCAAATGAGTCAATGGGCCTCGAGTGTGACTGTGAATTACTACACTAAACAACAGGGTTTGATCCACTGTGTTATTGCAGTGAGATTCAAAGAACAAAGAGATTTGGCGGAACTACATTGAAAATGTGCCTCTTCCTTTATGGCATTAGATGATGAACTTTTATTCCCAGTGTATTAAGAAAAACAACTAAAATAATAGAAACATTTAATGCTGGATGCAGCCCCTCCTCAGCCATACATACTTGTTCATCCTTCTAATAATACAGTTTATTTTCTGAACCAACACTACTTTTTAGTTTTATGGCCATTTTTATAACCTCAGTTGTTCTTCATGGTTTACAACATGGCAGCCAACAGTGTATAATGTTTGTTATTTCTGCATGAGCACACATAATTGTCTCTAAAAATCATTTATCCAGCAGATGACTCCTCCTTTCTTGTAGCTCTCATTTTCTGAAGTTGTAGAACTTTTATTTTCCATTCCCCTTCTATCTGTCGCCAGAGAGTTTCTTCAGGGCAACCTTTTCCTCTCAGTCTCAAAGTATGTAACCAAGTACAATCCATAAATAATTTACCAATGGCAAGGCCATAGATATGTTCTAATTAACCTGGGGTGAACCTGGCCTTTTTCATCAGGACCGTTTTACCACTGCACAGCTCAACCTCCTGCCCTACTTTTGTGCCCTTCTATGCAAGCCAAAGAGATGAGGCAACTCAATTCCCAAGAGTGGGTGAGGTTTTCCTTTCTCTGATAGGTTGTGGGGCCAGCGGTGGCTATACGGGATCCCAGGACCTCAGCCTCTGGCATCAGGTTAATTTCTAGCCTCTACAGGCTCTCCCCTGCCAATCAACCTCAGGTGAATTTTTGCAGGAGCCAGGACACTTTAAAAAATAAAACACAAAAACTATGAGTTTGATTAAATGAATGACTTCAACCTTTCTATTGCTGAGAGCTTACACTTACCAAAAACCACTTTCAAGTCACCATCTTTATAATAAAAATATATTTATTAAAACTACTGGAGGTTACAAAAAATACTACTTCTCTCTGAAGCATAACAAAGAATGATTTCTACACTACCTTATTAAGGCCTGAGGCATGAGGCCCCTCTAAATCCCTGTCATTTTTAAGCTGGAATCTTGAATTCATGCGCAGACAAATATCCTTTTCCAAAAGAAGTCCTTTTTATCTTCTACCAACGGTGCACAAGCATGGGAAACGACAGTCACATGTTGCTCACAGACCAATCAGATTTCACTTGCTTCTGGCTAGACTATCCTCTTGGCCTTTGTTTACACAGACACCGAGATAATGGCATAGCTACTAAAACGAAACTACCCATTAATATTCTCCATGTTTACATATGGCCTAAGCTAACAGGATTCATTACTCTAAATTCTATTACTATTTTTCTGGGTGGCTTCTGTCTTACTGTTCTGCTGCTACTGTAGGGGAGTCCCAATGGACTGCTCCCTTTCTCTGCAATTCTCTTGGTGTCACAAGAAAGGAGAATTCAACTATTTTTAGGAAGGAGTAGGAAATGTGGTGGTTGTCCTCCATCCCATTGTGAAAGAGGTTACATATTTACTTCCCAATGGCTCTGTAGCTGCAATTCCCTGCTACCACGGGGGCTTGGGCTTGATGACACTTGGGGTTCCCTCAATCTCTCCTCTCTTATGATCATATGTTGTTACATCTGGCTACAGCATCATGTCAGAGACATTGCAAAGGAACATGTTGATATGGAACAATGGAAGAACCAACTCAATGAAGCTGCTATCATTTCTTATCATTGCAAATCTCTATTGGTTTGAGAGGGAAAGGTTAAAAAGTACTGCTTCCCCTCTAATTCATATCCCATATCCATTATTAAATGCAAATATGAATATTGTATGACTGCTGTCTGAAAGATAGGATTTCCACAAAAATAGGAGATGCCTTTTATTTTATGCACCACATCTCAGCCTCATACTGATCTAATAAGACTACCCAACTTCCATGTGGGGCAGAGCAACAGCAATTGCTACTCCTGAAAAATCAGTTGATCTTAAACTAGTGAAAAATTTGTCCATGAATGGGAATCTGCACTTCACCATGATACCAAGAGCAAAAGGCAGGAAAAATGTAGTGACATGGAGCAAAAACAGGAGTTGCCTTGATTCTTTCTGAGGGGAACGGTGGTACATGTACATAAATGACTGACTGACTGATTGAATGAATGAATGAATGAATGAATGAATGAATGAATGAATGAATGACTGAATGAATACGTCCCTGTTTCCTTACCACAGTCAAAGCAAGGAGCAGCAAATACCTTTGGTCTATTGATCCACTCCTGCCCTGAAACATCCCCTCAGCAACAAAAGGATGCTCAGTCCTCCCTTCATGTGTACTTCTGTGTGTAGATAGGCTTGGGTTAGGGGGGAGTTCTGAGCTCATCTTTCCTCTAAAACTTTGTAATTGCTTTGGAGTGTGAAAAGGGTGAACAGTCTTTTCATTTTAAAGGCACTACCTGATGTCTCAAAAATGGCTATGCTTCCCCAAGTTTCTAGGGCAGAGATAGAAATCTGTGAATGAGAAGAGAAGGAGAAGTATTTATATTTGTGTGAAATATGACTTTAAACCCTGGGCATCCATGGATATGGGCCTTTTTACACGACCCCTAAGATCCGCTGGTCCCTTAAATTCGGACCAGAGATCTTGAGGGTTCGTTGCTGTTCCTCCGTCCCCACCCGCTCTGCACTTCTTTGTTCTGTCTGCGTGAGGGGAGGGAGGGGAAAAAAGCCTTAGACAGAGACAAAAGAATGCATTCTTACCTCCGGTGCTGGTGGAGGTTGCTCCGACCTCCGTTTACTTCCTGGTTCCTCTTTAAGGGGCGGAGGCAAAAGAAAAACAACAGAAAGAAGCGAGGAGAGCTCAGGCACTCTCCGCATCAAATATTTTTCACCATCAAAAAGCAGGTACAAGAAAAGTGCGCTGGGTCGCGCTAAAGTGGGTGGGGTCGCACTTAATTGTCTGCAAACTCCGGAGCTGGTGGGTAAACATTTTTAAGGTCCGGAGCTTGCAGCCATTTGCGGCGGAGCTTAGGGGTCGTGTATAAACGCCCTATGTCGATTGCCACAGTAGCAAGGTGCCTTTATGTGTTATAGGCTTATGGAGCATTGGTGCAGTCTGCTGCCAACCTCAGAAGCCCGAAAACATATCTGCATATATTGCATGTCCTGCAGGTAATATGTGCACATTATGTGTGCCCTTGTGGGAATGGAAAGAATTGCTTTCCATGCTTGGGTAATTTTGTCACCTACCTAAACACCAAACCCCCCCCGCCACCCCCACTATTGTTGTGTGCCATATTCTCAAGTAGGCCAGGTGTTACACAGATTTTGATCCCTTTTGGTTAGGCTCCTCATGCATGTCTGTGAAGATTCTCAGTCATCCAGGTGAGTTTATCTGGAAGTTGAGTCATGGCAACTGTACTTCTTTTCTTGAGAGATTGAAATGTTTTGCTGCTCATACAAACAGCTTTGTTAGCCAGAGGAAAGCTAGTTGCGAGTCCTCCGTTTTATAGTTTACTTTGACCTCATATCACCCTGGTCTGAAATAGGCACATAAGATGAACTTTGGCCTCAATAAGGTTGTTAGGTGGGCAATAGTCTCAATACACCATTAGGTGGTGAAACCCATAAAGCTTCTCATGCATGTTTTACAGAATCATCTGCTCCTCAAACAGTTCTGGTTCCTTCCTAATCCCTGCCTGCCCTGTCTACATCACCATACAGTCATCCTGGTTTCAGATTTTGGCCCTGAATATCTGGAAATGAGATGCTGCTGACCTGGCAATCTCACCCAGGGATGAATATTTAGCATGGAAAACTTTGCTACCATAGTGCAAAACCTACCACCAAGTTGCATGGATCCTTTCCATGTTGATTAGCAGTGTCATTATTTTAAATATATTAACCAGGAATTAAATCACCTTGAACCCAGTGCAACTTGTGTCTTGATAGAAGTTACTTAGGATCCATCTGTATACTAGAAAATCCTGTTTCTAGTTTTCACAGCCATATGGTTGGCTTAATTTTGATTCAGATTTTGTTTTTCAGCTGAAAACTTTCATTCTAATTTTGCCTTTTGTGGTTCTCCCTGGAAATGATTGTATAATTCCTTTTCATATGATAGCATTAATGTGTTCCTGTTTTCTCAGCCAGTCACATTCAAGAAATGTAACTAGCTACAAAGACATTCTCCCAGTGCATTTGTTAAAACAATGTGCTACATGGCCAAGTGCAATTCTTGTAACAATGCACCAATGGTATTTCTGAAGTGCCTCTTAATTAAATTGCTGTTCATATAGTAAATACAACATCAGTCTCGCTGTCTTAGCATGCTGTGTTCTGGAATGGGTGAATTCCATAGCAAGCATTAGCAAGAACAGCATGCAGAGTGAGAACTTTGATAAGAATTTTTCTATCTATCTATCTAGCTATCTAGCTAGTTATCCCACTGGTGTTGTCACTCTCTGAGAGGTTCAGAATATACAATAAATCATACACTAAAACACTATATAATAAATAGAAAAATATAATGATAGATAGATAGATAGATAGATAGATAGATAGATAGATAGATAGATAGATAGATAGATAGATAGTCTGTTCTGCTGGAGACCTGAGTTTCACTATGGGCCTTTTCACACGACCCCTAAAATCCATGGCAAATGGCTCCCAGATCCGGAGCTTAAAATTGTTTCCCCACCAGCTCCAGAGTTTACAAAAAATTAAGTGTGACCACGCCCACCTAAGCGCGTCCCAGTGCACTTTTAAAGTACCTGCTCTCCGGGGGTGCAAAATTCCTGATGCGGATGTAACGTAGTGAGTGCCGGGCTCTCCTCGCTTCTGTTTGTTGTTGTTTTTGCCCCCCGCCCCTTTAAGAGATACTTAAGAGACTGGAATGCTGCCGGGAGAAGAGCGAGACGGCAGAAGGAGGTGAGCCGGCATTCTTTTCTTCCTTTTTTTCTCCCTCCCCTCACGCAGCCAGCAGCCAGGAGTGCGGAGGGGGTGGGAACACAGGAACAGCAAAAAAAAAAAACCCAAGATCTCTGGTCTGAATTTAAGTGGCCAGCGGATCTTAGGGGTCATGTGAAAAGCAACTCCGAGGAGCTCCCTGGCCCTCCCAGGGCTAAAGCTTGTAAGTTGCATTTTCATGTTCCACAGGACTGGGGAGGGAGTATATGAAGGTTCTCTTCCCTGGTCTCTGCCTATTTTGAGGCTTGCATTAGAAGGAGCAGAAGCTGCAGAGGTCATAGGTGCCAAGGCCCAGGCATGTGCCATCAGCACTTTCAGTTTTGAGAGTGGCTGCACTCAGTCTTCAGAACCTGCAGACCCTTTTCAGAGGTGCATCGGTACTCCCTATTGTGGTTTGGGAGGGGGCTTGCTAGTTACCGACACCACTCAAGTTAATTTATGGGGGGGAGATTCTGATATAGTATATACCAGGGATGTCCAGCTTTGAACAGGTCGAGGTCTACTTTTTCTGGATGAAAGTGCCTGAGGGCTACTACACTAAAACCTCTACTTAAAAGCCTAGGCCAGATTCAGAATTATCTGGGAGTTGAAAACCAGAAAAGAGACAATGGTTATGTCTTAAGTCAAAGAATGAAAATTGAAGAGTTGCTGATAAAATATAATATGCAAAAGTGTACAGACACCCTTAACAGTAGATTTCCAAAGGTCTGATAATGAAAGCAAAGAATTTTCTGAAATAGATGTGTATCAATCAGCAATAGGAAGTTTACAATATCTAGCTAATTGAACAAGGCCAGATATTGTTGCAGTCAATATTTTGTGCAGGCACGCTTCAAAGCATACTCAGAAACATTGGTTGGGAGTGAAAAAGAATTTTTAGATACTTGAAAAGTACTTTAAACACAGGTTTGATTTTATAACCATCTAGTGAATTAAAATTAAATGTATATGTAGACAGTGACTGGGCAAATGATGTAACTGATAGAAAGTCATTGTCAGGATTTGCAATAAGGTTTGACACCTTGATAGGATGGAAATCAAGGAAACAAACATTTGTTGCAACATCAACTGCTGAAGCAGAATTTGCAACTATTTCTGAAATTTGTTCTGAAGTAGTATGGTATAAGCAAATACTCATAGATTTGAAAATTAAAGTGGAACAAGCTGTAACAGTATTTGAGGACAGCACCACATGTATTCAAATGGCAACCACAGACAGAATGAAATGCAGAAGCAAGCATATTGACATCAAATACCACAATGGAAGAGAAGCAGTAAAAGATAAACTAATTCAGTTAGTATACTGTGAAACAGAAAAAAATCTGGCAGACAATTTTATAAAACCTTTAAGTGCACAAAGACACAAAGAACTAACTGAAAACCTGGGAATATGTTCTGTTCAGCAATAAATTAGGAGGGGTGTCAAGGTATAATTTACAAGCTGAAACAAAACAAGGCTTGAGGTAATCAACAGCCATGTTGAACATGTGTGTGAAATGCTGAGTAACTGTGGAAGGCTAACACGTGTGCATTAAGGTTAAAGTAAATGATGTAATGCTTTGTGATTGGCTGAGGCTTGTATATAGTGAAAACCCATGTGTAAAGTTTTTGGGAGAATTCTCTATTTTGTTATGCTGTCGGCTTGACCTACTGCAAATATACCTATGGTGATGGTGAGCTCTGCTTTAATGTCTTTATTTTCCTGCTGAGCCAAATATGCTCAAAAGCCTACTCCAACATGCTCATAAGTAAAAAAAAACACATTGTAAGCAGAGCAGCAGTTTCCCATAGGAACACTTTGAAAATCAATTAATCCTTTCTGGAGGGAACATAGGCTGACCATGCACATGCTTCCCTTGCACCCGCTCGAGCCAGTGTGGACAGGTGCAAGGGAGGCACATGCATGCTTGCACAGATCGCCCCTTCTGCTTTCCTGGGCTGCTGGAAGACTTTTTTAAAAAAAGTTGCACCTTCCCTCCCAACCTGCCCAGGGCCTGACTTGACTCTACTTCTCCTGTTTCCCCCCTTCTCTGTTCCAGCCCCCTTGTTGCCACTGCTGCAGCCGCTCATAGCTATCACTCACCTCTGCCATGTTCGCTGTGCAGCTGGAATGGGCCAAGTCAGCAGAAGGGCAACCACATCACCACGGTGGCGCAAGGAGGAGGGAATGGCTCAGAAGGGGAGCAGGAGGAGGGCAGGCCACAGTCTCTGTGAGGCAGCTGTGAGGGTGGGAGGAGGAGGATGGGAGGATGGGAGGAAGGAATTCTCCAGGGGGGAGAGAAGAGGGGGATGTCACCACGCAAAGGAGGTGGGCAAGCCCATGACCCCACCCATCGCTGCCCACTCCACTCCCCTTCGTCCGCTCTGCATCAACAACTCAATTGGTCATGAGACAGTGACACGCTGGTCATCTGGCCAGCGGGGGGAGCAGGAGACTGTGCCATGGCCCTTGAACTGCCCCACTTGGCTGAGACAGTGGGCTGGCAGACCCAGAGCTTTGCTGGAGCAGTGGTGGTTCTTGGGGTGGGGGAGGGAGGGGTGGAGAACTTCACATTTTTTAATTGATGGCTGGCGGGCTACTTTTGAACCCTTCACGGGCTACTGGTAGCCCCTGGTCTACCTGTTGGGCAGGCCTGGTATATACTATATAATCCATGTCTGACGCTACAACAAAGTTGAAGAGACACATTGAGAACTGAAATTCTTTCAAAGTGGCACTTTCTTTTTCTTCTGTTTCTTTTTGCACCTTTGCCCTTTTCACAAGAGATTACAGCCCCTGTCATTAAAAAAAAACCAATAGAGGAGGGACAACCTATGTGGGGATCTGCATTTACTGCTATGTCCATGCTTGGTCAGTCTAGCTATGCATGAGCTCAGACAAACAGCATGGGTCTTAAATCACACTAAGAACACACTCTTATTGGAGAATAGGCCTCTGGAGAACATGGCCGCTGAAATCCGGAGGAGGTCAGTACCAAGGCATGTTAGGTATGCTGACCTCTCTAGTGAGCATGCTCCGAACTGCAAGCTGTTTGTTGATTGGATGACGGCTGTGCTGACGTAGCTAGGAGGTGTATTGGGAATAAGAGCCGAGCAGCAGCAGCAGGAGGGGGGGGGAGAGCTTTTCCACCATCAAGCTGTTAACATCAAGACGCTGCCTGCTCTTGCTGTGTTTACTTCTGCTTGCCTTCAGATCACTGCAATAAAGAGCACCAAGATCCCTTTGTGTTTAGAGGCCTTATCATTCCTTTGCTATCAATCTCTCAGCTGGTCTGGGGGGTTCCTCATGTCTACGGACATCCCAGCAAGGAATCACATCATCATCATTTTGATCACCACAAACCTAGGAATAGAGATGGGCCCGAAATGCCAAAATGGCATTTTGTTTTATTTTTATTTTGTGTTTTTTTTTGTTTTGATTTGCATGAAAATAATGTTTTTTAAAAAATCATTTTGTTCTTTGTTTTGTTTCATTTTTAAAGCCCCCCGATGCAGACCAGCTGCTCTGCAGGCTGGTCAGTGCTTTTTATTCTTTTTTTATCTTTATCCCCCCCCCCCAGCACCAACCAGCTGCCTCCTGGGCTGTTTGGCGCTTTTAAAAAATATTTTTATTTTTATTTTCTCCCAGTGCTGTTGAATGGGGGAGGAGGAGCAATTTAAAAACTTTTTTTGCCAGCCCCAAACTGGTGCTACAGCTGATTGGTGCTTGGGACTCAGCAGAAACAAAACAAAACAAAACAACCTCTCCTTTTGCCCCACCCCATCGGGTGCCCCCAAGTGCCAATCAGCTGTAGTGCGGGCTTGGGGCTGGAAAATAAAAAGGTTAAAATGTTTTTAAAAGGTGAGGGGAAAGGAGCTATTTTTAAACTTTTTTTTGCTGCCCCAAACCCACACTATTTGCTGCCATTGGCACTTGAGGCTCAGCCAGTAAATAAGTAAATAAAAATTAGAAATCCTGCCTTTAAAAGGTCAAATTTTTTATTTTATTTTTGGCTGAGCCCCAAGCACCGATGAGCTGTAGTGCAGACCGGCTGAGGGCGCTTTTTGAAAACACGTGTTGGCATGCTACATCGGATCGGCACTGCCACTTTGGAAGTCCCCTCCACAGGGGGTGGTGACTTGGCGAAATGAAAAATGAAACAAACAAAATGAATTTTTTTTTGTTTCATTTAGTTTCATTTTCCTTTGAGGGGGTGGTTCATTATTCATTTTGTTACGTAATGAAATGAAAATGAATAACAAAATGAATAAAAATTGTTTTGTGCCCATCTCTACCTAGGAATAGTCTATAAATCAATGTTCAGGATGTTAGGCCTCATCATAGGACTCTCTTTTTTTTCTGAGTTATGGGAATTACTAGCTCTTTGGCCAGTCCATGAAATGATGTGTGTTAATGGCAAGCTAAATATGATTTTCCTTCCAACAGATTAAAATAAAAAAATATCCATATATCAAGTCATGATACACATAATTACAAAAATGTTTTAATGCTCAAAATGTAAATGTTCACATTTATTTTCACAGTTTTTTCATCCCCTGCTGGGTTATACATCCCCACCTCCCCCGTGCTGCTTCTAGCAAAAGAATCATTGGTCTTTTTGTTCTCTTGCAGGAGCAAAACATCTCAAAAGAGTTAACAGCATGTGTGACAGCATATTTCAATGTGTCATGACACCCTTTTTGTTGAAGATGAGAACATTTGCAACCAGGACCGGCGTGTCCATTAAGGCGAACTAGGCAGTTGCCTAGGGCGCCAAAATTAACAGGGGGTGCAGCCCAGCATGCTGCCCACCCCCGCCACCCCCCACCCCCCGACCCCCCCGCCGCTGCCGCCGCTGCCGCTGCCGCCGCCGCCCCTCCCCTCCCCTAGGGTGCAAAAACACCTAGCGCCGGTCCTATTTGCAGTGGAGGTTTTTTTAAACAGGAGAATGTGAAGCAGAATGGGGTGTGTCCTACTGGCTTGGCTCTGTCTGTCAATGTTTTCCTCACATGTGAAGTCGAGCCAGTCAAAATGCTGAGGGTATACTGCATATATAATCAAGAAGTCATGATGTTACATTGAAGCATGATAGCCCTAGAGCTGGGAGGCCCTTGTCATTTGTACCAAATGATACGAGCATAGGGCTGGGGAAACTCTGCTGGGGCAGAGTTTCTCTTTGGGGGGGGGGGACAGCCTATATATGAGCCTATGTTCACTCAGCACCATTTTAAGCATCATTACTTGAAGAGACATGTGAAGGATGAATATGTGAAGGATGAATATGGAAAAGGTTTGACGTGGTGCCCTGCTTTACTTCCTTGAGTATTGTCTCCATAACAGTATGTTCCAGTTGCTGTAAAGAACTGGCTTGGTGGTGGTGAGGTAATTAATGAATTGTAACATTTAAGAAAGGTATCTGAAATCCTCTGCGCAGCCCCTTGTATATGCAGGTCTCTTTCTCAAAGGGTAGCTTCCCATTCGCAGGAGTCAGCTAAATTAATGGGCTGTGGTCGTCTTTGCTCTTGGAGAGGACCCACCCATCTCTCACCAACCTCCCTTGGAGAGGACCCACTGAATTGCATCCAGAATCTTTCTTGGCCTCAGTACAATTACTCTACTGGTGTTCAAATTGGCAGGCTACTACATGACAATGGACTGTGTGGAATCCCCCCCCCCAAAAAAAAAGAAATGTAACCCTCCTGCTTTTGAGAAGTATTTAGGCCTTGTCAAACGTCAAGTTACAATACATTTCAATTTTCTAAGACATTACCCTTCTGAGTCTTGTGATGGCTCAAAGTAGCAGCCATTGCTAGATCTGAATTCCCTTCACGTTGATCTCCAGACATATGTGCCTCAAGCCAGAGAAGCCCTCTTCATTTTCCTGTTTCGCTGAAACCTTTCCATGCATACAGGATCAAAGTCAGATCACCCTAACCTCCTTTTCTTACATGGGGTTTCTAGAAGAGTGTTAGCAGCGATGGGGGAAGGATACACTTCTGCAATTGCTTGTCAAGATCTGTTAAAGGAAATGGTCAATACATCACTTACAAGTGTGTTCCTACTTTATTCTTTATTATGGGAATGGAAGGGTAAAATAATACTTAATGATGGTGGTAATGAGACCACATAACTTGAGGGGATGTTAATCTAAAGAAGATTAAGAAAGTTAAATAAAAGGAAGTGGATGTTGTGTCTGCAATTATGCCTCACAATTTCTAAGCCTCAAATGATAGGAAACACTGACTGATCTTTGTTAACATTGTTTTTGCTAAGAGATGGACACCATGCTAGACCAAGTCTTCTAAGCCAAATGACTGTATATTTTGGCCTGCTTAGCATTTGGCAACTGCTCTGTTTATGCAGTACCAGCAATACAGGAATACTGGAAAGGCTTGTCTAGCTAGAGGCAATGCTCAGTTTGTTGTGTAACAAGCTGTGCAAGCTAGAAATTCTAATGCAAAAGAAATTGCAGCATTGCATAACTCTAATGGGATTGATGGCTTTTAAATGAGGGTAAGGTAAAGGTAAAGGTTCCCCCCCACACACATTTGTGCACTAGTTGTGTTTGACTCTAGGAGTGGTGTTCATCTTCATTTTCAAGCCAAAGAGCCAGTGTTGTGCAAGCCCATGGGCATGTGGCCGGCATGGCTGAACACATTTCTGCACACAGAACACTGTTTACCTTCCTGCTTTTTACATTGGTACCTATTTATCTACTTGCATTCAGATGATTTCAAACTGCTAGGTTGGAAGGAGCTGGGGTTAACAGCGGGAGCTTGCTCTACTGTGTTGCACCCAGGATTTGAACCCCCGAGCTATTGAATTGGCAGCCAACAGTTTCAGCGCTCTAGCCCACTGAGCCACCACACCACTTTGTCTCAGGGTAAAGTGTCCTCTAAAAGGATATATTTACAGCATCACCACCAGCAGCAGCATCATAGATTGGAAGGAAATAGTTGTAAATAACATATTTACTTATAATTACTTACTTTGGAGAGTAGTTATTAATTGAACAAGTAGTTACAAAGTTATTTTTAGGTTTATTGAGTGGCCCATAAATGGCCAGTTTACTTAGGTGAAAACCAGTAATCTGAAAAAGAACTTATGATGCCTATCCACCATTTTAATGACCATATTTGCATCCACTTGCGCTACATATCCATGTGTATATTATAGATAATATTTTGCTATAAATTATTTTTCTTCCCCTGAGAATGTGGGCTCTATAAACTGAAAATCAACAATTAATTTGAAATAAGGGGTTTGGAGACCTGTGTTCCTTAAACCTATGACCAATAGCTTACCGTTTAGGCACAGATACCACAACTATACTTTTCTCATCTGCTGTTTTCTTTGTCCCAGCACAAATCTTTGTTGAATTATTTTTTACTCTGACACATTGTATGCAGCAGTATTGAAAAGTGGGTTGTGAAAAGCATCCCAGAACAATGACCTCCTATTGCATCTGGCTGGAGGGGGACAGAGGCAATCAGCCCCAAATGTCTCTGGGATCAACATTCTAGGAGCCATTGCAGACAGAAAATCAATATTGGGGGATGGAGGAAGCCTGGGAGAGTGACTTCTAAGTAGAACAGCCCAATGGAATTCTTCAACTCCAGCCAATTAGATGGGACTGGTGCAACCAATCCCCAAATGCTCCTATGAACAACATTCTAGTACCCATTCAGGGCAGAAAATCAGTAGTGCAAATAACATGGCCAAGAACGATGACTTTTTAGCAGAGCAGCCCAATGAATTTTTTTAAAATTATTTTTATATTATTAAACTACATACAAACAGAATAAAAGAAATAACAAACAACAATTAACAATATAAGTGTACCCCCCACCCCACGGGACCATTCACACATTCTTCTTTATTTCTGGGTCTTCTGTTATTCTGGTGATCTTCTTAAAGTCCTGTTCTCCAGAATTCTCGTGAAGTATTCGTAGACTCTTTCCCCTTCCCTTCAACAAATACATAATCTATGAATTTACCCCAAATATCATAGAAAACGTCTTTTTTCATTTCTCCTCGTTTAACTTTTAGACTACAAGACAATTTATTGTTAATAGCTATATCCCAAAGTTCGTTGTACCAATCTTCCATCTTAAGTTCTAATTTTGACTTCCAATTTCTTGCTATAATTAGTCTGGCAGCTGTCATAAGATTTGCTATTAGCTCCTTTGTTGTAACATCATAATCTTTACTTGTTAACAATGATAATAATGCTATCTCTGGATTACAATCTATATCTATCTTAATCATGTTACTTAGCTCTAAAAAAACTTTTTCCCAAAACTTTTGGACTATTTCGCATTCCCACCAAAGATGCATATATGTACCAGGCTTTTTTTCACATTTCCAGCATATCTTAGAGTAGTCAGGGTTCATTCTATTCAGTCTAATTGGGGTTAAATACCATCTAGAAACTAATTTAAAGTAGTTTTCTTTTATCCTGACCGATAATGATTTCAAGATTCTCATATTCCAGACTTTCACCCAGTCTTCTTTATCTCTACATTGAGATCTTGGTTCCAGACCTCTCTCAGAAAATTTAACTCCTTCATTTCTAATGAATCCCCTAATGTTTTATATATTTTATGTATTATTCCTTTCTCTATATTTTCGTGATCAGACTCCAGCGATAGTAGGAACTGTTCAAATTTTGTGCACTCTCTAATTTGATTATTTCTTCTACACCAATCCTTTGTCCATTTTCCTAACTGAATGTAGTTTAACCATGTTAATTCACTAGGTTGCAGAATATTTTTATGTCATGAACTGTTCTAATCTTGGCCATCCAATCCTTTAATCTAGCTATTTTTCTTAGTTTTAAATAACTCTAAATAATGCATCAAATTAACAGGGAAATTTTCCAGGTCAGTAACTAGAGCTAGTGGGGAGCCCTTCGGAGACAAAATTTTTCTATATGTTCTCCATGTAGTGATTAAACCATTCAAAAGGGGGTTATCGATCTTTACTTTGTTTTTAAAATCCGTAAATAAGAATTTATTTATTTCCCCTTTATATCCGATGACTCTTGCTCCCACCATATTAGCTTCTGTGGTTTAAATAGAATTTCCCCCAAAAGAACTGAGTTGATTAGCTATATAATAATTTCTTATATTGGGTATACCTATTCCTCCTTCTTTCTGGGATCTGTACCACAAACTTTTATTTATTCTTGATTTTTTCCCTGGATTGCAGAACCTATTTATCATGTCTTGGATAATTTTAAGTTCCTTTTCTAGAAACTGAACCGGTAACATTTTAAAAATAAAGTTAATTTTAGGAAGTATTTTCATTTTTATCAATGCTATTCTACCAAACCAGGATAAATTCAATTTAGAATAGGATGAAAGTTTGTTTTTCATCTCTTCTTTTAATTTTGAAATATTTCTTTCTTTGGTTTTAGTAAATTCTTTGTAGAATTCTAATCCTAGTTATTTAATGCTTTTTCCCAGTTTAAGTCCAGATTTTTCAATTATCTTAAAATCTTGTCTTCCGTAATTGAACAATAAACTTTCTGATTTTTGCCAGTTTACGCATAATCCTGTTATTTCCCCAAATTCTTCTAAATGAGTTTTTACTCTTTGGATACTCTCTATTGGGTTTAAAATAGTCAATAGATCGTCCACGAATAGACTGATTTTAGTTGCCCCATCTTTCCCTATACCTTTAATGTATTCGTCGTCCCTTATAGCGTTTGCCAGGAATTCTATAACAATACAAAAGAGAACTGGAGAGAGAGGACATCCTTGTCGAGTTCCCCAGCCTAGGGTGATTTGTTCAGTGATTCCATCATTAACTATTATTGAGGAAGTGCCCTCTGAATATAATTGATTTATTACTCCCAAAAAGGATTTCCCAAATCCCCATTTTCCTAGCAGAATTTTTAATGTGGACCATTGAACGCAATCAAAAGCTTTAAAAAGATCTAGAGATAATATGCCATCTTTAGTAGTACTCTTTCCCATTTCATAAAGAATGTTCAAATTTCTTCTAATAATATTTGCCATTTGTCTACCTTTAATAAAGCCACATCTCTGGCAGAGCAGCAGAGAGGAAGGAGCTGGTCAGAGGAGCACACGGCCAAAGGGCAGAGCTAACTTCTTCTTTTTGCAGGAGCAAGGGGCGGAGTTTTAGCTTTAAATAGCTGCTACCAGCAGCACGCGCCTTACGGCGCGTACAAACTAAAACAAAAAAAAATCTGGGTTTAATTGAGTTCCCAAGCCAAGCAACTCCTCAGGAGGTCTTACACTTCCTGACGTGCTTGCAGTTGGAGTAGAGGTGCTTTAGTGGCCCCTACACTGTTAGATTTTCAATAAACAACAAAAGAAGTAAAGAGTCTTACTAGATTAAAAAAAGTGCAAATTTACATTTTTGAGACCTTTTGAATACATTTTATTGTAATCGTTAAAATGGAGTTGGAGGGAGCAGCTGTAGTTACCTGCAGTACTTGTGCCATGTTTGTTATCTTGACAGAGCGTGTGCAGAACTACATCTGCTGCAAGTGCAAGCTGGTAATGATGGATTTGTGAGGAGCATGACAACCGGATGGTCACTTGCCTGCCGGGTGCAAAGGTTGCAGACATCACCAGAAATATAGATAGCTTGTTAGAGAGAACTGGGAAGGAGCCAGTGGTCATGGTACACGTCGGTACCAATGATGTCGGGAAGGCCAAGCGGTCAGTCTTGGAAGCCAAATTCAGGTTGCTAGGTAGAAGATTGAAGTCCAGGGCTTCCAAGGTAGCATTTTCAGAAGTGCTACCTGTTCCTCGTGCAGGTCCCGCCAGGCAGGCAGAACTCAGAAGCCTCAATGCGTGGATGAGGCAATGGTGTCGAGAGGAGGGCTTTAGATTTGTCAGGAACTGGAGAACATTTTGGGACAAGCCAAACCTGTTCAGGAGGGATGGGTTGCACTTGAATCATGATGGGACCAGATTGCTGGCACTCAACCTCAAAAAGGCAGCAGAGCAGCTTTTAAACTGATAACTGGGAGAAAGCCGACAAGAGCTGTGTGGCATCCGGTTCGGAACACCTCATCCTCGGGGAATGAGGTTGGAGAGGGTAGAGAATCACATAGAGATGACATAGCAAGTATTAACACTGGCAGAATAGCGGAATGTGACAGTTCGTCTACTGAAAATAAAAGCTGTGGGGGGAGAAGAACAAGGCAGCAGCCGTTGCGGGACCCTCTGTACAAGTGCTTCTACGCCAATGCTCGAAGCCTCCGAGCAAAGATGGGAGAACTTGAACATCTGGCAGCTAGGGATAACATAGATATAATAGCCATAACAGAAACCTAGTGGAATGTGGAGAACCAGTGGGACACAGCAATCCCAGGCTATAAACTCTATAGCAGGGATAGAGAGGGGCGGGTTGGAGGAGGAGTGGCCATCTATGTCAAAGAAGGCGTAAAATCCAGCAGAATGGAGATTGACAGAGGGTCTGACTCCACCATAGAATCACTGTGGGTTAAACTACCAGGTCCAAAGAGTGATGTGATAGTTGGAGTATTCTATCGTCCACCAGATCAAAAACTTGAGGGGGACCTTGAAATGAGGAGAGAAATCATGAAGGTGGCTAAGAGGGATAGGATAGTAATCATGGGGGACTTTAATTATCCCCACATTGACTGGGCCAATGCGAGCTCCAGGCAAGAAAGAGAAACTGGGTTTCTCGACTTGCTGAATGACTGTGCCTTAGAGTAACTTGTCACGGAGCCCACCTGAGAACAGGCAACTCTAGATCTAATATTGTGTGATACTCAGGACCTCGTCAGGGATGTGAATGTCACTGAGCCTCTGGGGAACAGTGACCATGCTGCAATTACCTTTGCCATGCATGTCGGTGGAAGAGTGTCAACCAAATCAGACATAAAAACCCTTGATTTTCGAAGGGCAAACTTCCCTCAGATGAGGAAACTAGTTAGAGAGAAACTGAAGGGGAGGGTTAGAAGAATCCAATCTCTTCAGAGTGCATGGAGCCTGTTTAAAAAAACAATAATAGAGGCCCAGCACAAGTGCATACCACAAAGAAAGAAGAGCTCATTTAAATCCAAGAGGACACCGGCATGGTTAACGAGTGGAGTTAGAGAGGCTCTAAAGCACAAGGAGAGGTCCTTCTGTAAATGGAAATCCTCCCCAAACGAGGAAAATAAAAAGGAACACAAACTCTGGCAAAAGAAATGTAAAAAGATGATAAGGGAGGCAAAGAAAAACTTTGAGGAACGCATGGCTAGCAATATAAAGGGTAATAATAAAAGCTTCTTTAAGTATGTTAGAAGTAGAAAACCTGCCAGAGAACCAATTGGGCCTCTGGATGGTGAGGGAGGAAAAGGGGAGGTTAAGGAGGACTTGGACATTGCAGAGAAATTGAACGAGTTCTTTGCGTCTGTCTTCACGACAGAGGACCTTGAGCGGATTCCGCTGCCTGAGCCGCCCCTCTTGACTAAAGAATTAAATCAAATACAGGTTAAAAGAGAGGAGGTTTTAGGACTAATTGATAAATTGAGGATTAACAAGTCACCGGGCCCAGATGGCATCCACCCAAGGATTATTAGGGAACTGAGAAATGAAATTGCAGATCTCTTAACGGTTATATGCAACTTGTCTCTTAAAACGGCCACAGTGCCGGAGGACTGGAGGATAGCAGATGTCACACCAATTTTTAAAAAAGGAAGGAGGGGGACCCAGGAAACTACAGGCCGGTTAGCCTTACATCTGTCCCAGGGAAGATAGTGGAAGGCCTCATCCAAGAGAAAATCTTAAAACACATAAAAGAACAAACCTTGCTGAGAGAAAATCAGCATGGCTTCTGTAAGGGTAAATCTTGTCTTACAAACCTTTTAGAATTTTTTGAAAAGGTCAACAGGCACGTGGATTTGGGTGAACCGGTGGATATAGTCTATCTGGATTTTCAAAAGGCTTTTGACACAGTCCCTCACCAAAGGCTGCTGAGAAAATTGCATAGTCAGGGGATAAGAGGGCAGGTCCTCTTATGGATTGAGAACTGGTTGAGATCCCGGAAACAAAGAGTAGGTGTCAATGGGAAATTTTCACAATGGAGAGAAGTGAAAAGCGGTGTGCCCCAGGGCTCGGTCCTGGGACCGGTGCTTTTCAATCTGTTCATAAATGACCTGGAAACAGGGATAAACAGTGAGATGGCCAAGTTTGCAGATGACACAAAACTTTTCCGTGTGGTAAAAACCAGAGAAGATTGTGAAGAGCTCCAGAAGGATGTCTCCAAACTGGGGGAGTGGGCTGAGAAATGGCAAATGCGTTTTAATGTAACCAAATGTAAAGTAATGCATATTGGGACAAAAAATCCAAACTTCATCTATCAACTCATGGGCTCTGAGTCATCCGTGACGGATCAGGAAAGAGATCTTGGTGTGTTGGTGGACAGCTCCATGAAGGTGTCTCCCCAATGTGTGGCAGCAGTGAAGAAGGCCAATTCCATGCTAGGGATTATCAAAAAGGGAATTGAAAATAAAACAGCCAACATTATAATGCCGTTATACAAAACAATAGTAAGGCCCCACCTGGAGTATTGTGTACAATTCTGGTCACCGCATCTCAAGAAAGACATAGTGGAACTGGAAAAGGTGCAGAAGAGAGTGACTAAAATGATTACTGGGCTGGGGCACCTCCCTTATGAAGAAAGGCTAAAACAATTGGGCCTCTTTAGTCTGGAAAAAGGCGCTTGAGGGGGATATGATTGAGACATACAAAATAATGCAGGGTATGAGTAAAGTGGATAGAGGGAAGCTCTTCTCCCTCTCTCAAAATACCAGAACTAGGGGACATACACTCAAATTGAGGGCTGGGAGAGTAAGAACTGACAAAAGAAAATATTTTTTCACCCAGCGCGTTGTAAGTCTATGGAACTCCCTGCCACAGGATGTGGTGATGGCATCTGGCCTGGATGCCTTCAAAAGGGGATTGGACAGATTCCTAGAGGAAAAGTCCATCACGGGTTACAAACCATGATGGAGATGTGTAATCTCTAGGCTTTAAACCAGGGTACTTCAAGGGCCAGATGCAGGGGAGTGGTATCAGGAGACAGATATCTAGTCTCATGCGCTCCCAAACGGATCTGGTGGGGCCGCTGTGAGATACAGGAAGCTGGACTAGATGGGCCTTTGGCCTCATCCAGCATGGCTCTTCTTATGTTCTTATGTTCTTATGTTCTTATCGATCCTCTTTAATATATTTAGCTAGAAATTTATTCATTCTTTTAGCCAGGATTGCAGTAAAAATCTTGGCATCTTGATTTAATAAGGATATTGGTCTATAAGACCCAATATCCATTAAATTCTTATTAGGTTTGGGTATTAAAATAGTTAAGGAATGGGTCCATGATCTCGGGACTTGTTCTCCCTCCAATATTTTATTATATAGCTTCTTTAATTCGGGTATTAATGTTGCTTTTAAAAGTTTGTAAAATTCAGGTCCCAGACCATCCACTCCAGGCATTTTATTATTCTTTAATTTGTCTATTACCTCACCTATCTCTTGGTGTGTTATAGGTTTTTCCATTTCCAACGTATCTTCCTGTTCCAAGACCCTCTTTAAATTTTTAGTCAAGTCAAGTTTATTGCGGTTATATGACCCATATCTGCAAATATACAGTAAAGGCAAGAAGAAAAGCAAAGAGAAGTACTAATAAATAGGAACATGGGAATGGGTGGCCGAAGTGATCTCTGCTCTCTTTCGAATGGCAGCTAGAAAGAACTTTGCAACCTGTGCTGTAACGTGTGAGTTCTTGTCTATTAAGACAGTATTGAACTAACCACTTGGAAGGGTGGCCTTGGAATTTTTTCAACAGTGGACAAATTAGGATGTTCCTAATTTGTTCATAGAGTGGACAAAATAAAAGCACATGCTGAAGAAACTCAGGAGCCTCGTTTCCACATGGGCAAAATATCTCTTGATGTGGTATTCCCTGGAACCTACCCTGGAGCAGTGCTGAAGGCAGCACATTCGTCCTGGCCAGCATAAAGGCCCTGCAGGCCTGTGGTGAACAGAGTGAGGTTAGATAAGCTGCAGGGGTCCTATACGGTGGGAAAACACCTTGTGACAGAGGGGAGCAGGTTCTATGTGCCTGCAAAAGGAGTTCCTGCCTTTCTATGTCACATAACCTCTGGGTGAGAATTCTTAGGGCCTGTTTCTGCCCTAGCATCAGGATATGTTCAAGAGGGATACCTATGGACCTAATTTTTTGTTTAATGGAGAATTGCCACTGGCTTTGATAAGAATCAGCCAGCATGTTATACACAAACCCCAGTTGGTCTGCGCAGAAATGTAATCTGAGCCAAAACTTTAAAGTCTGAGTCCAAGCAGAAGTTTCCAGGTGACCTACTCCTACTTCAAGTTACAGGACTGCATACGCTACACAGTTAGGGACCCCTAGGATTCGACGCAAGAACATGGATTAAATTCTTTCAACGTCGGGGTTATATGCATTAATCCAGATGGCGATGCCATATAATAATTGTGCCCTTGTTTTTGCGTGAAAGACCCGTATGGCTGAAGGAATGTAGCGTCCTCCACTCCTATAGAAAAACTGGGCCACTGCAAGCGAGCTACATTTTGCAAGGTTAAGGGCATAATTTCGATGGGCTACCCAGCTCATATTATATCTAAAGGAGATCCCCAAATACTTGTATTCTTTAACCTGCTCCAGAATGTCATTTTGTAGGGGCCAATGCATTCTTTTCCACCTCTTTGAGAACACTAGGATCTTTGATTTTTGGGCATTGATGGACAGACAGTTATTGTCACAGTAAGTTGCGAAGGCAGTTATAAGCCTCTTTAGGCCCAATTGGGTTAGAGACAGAACTCCCGCGTCATCTGCATACAGGAGTAATGGGATTTGCTGAGGGCCAAGCTTGGGGGGATGGCCTTGGACTTGGTTTAGAGAATCACTCAAATCATTAATGAACAGGTTAAATAGATGGGGTGCCAAGATACATCCCTGTTTAACCCCCTTATTATTCAGGATTGTATCAGACAATTTACCAGTAGGTCCATACCGAACCTGGCAGCTCGTATTAAGATACAACATTTGAATAAGAAACAACAATCTCCTGTCAATTGGGGACTTTTCCAATTTGGCCCATAGTAGTTTCCTTGAGATTGAATCAAAGGCCCCTTTTAGATCGAAAAAAGCTATAAACAGTCTCCCCCCACCCATAGAATTATACTTTTCTGCAAGATGAGCCAATACAATGCAGTGATCTAATGTATGTCTGTTTTTACAAAACCCGATCTGTTCTGGGCCCAATATCTTTTGATTGTCCATCCAGGCTGTCAGTTTGTTTGCTAGGTGTTGAGCATAAAGTTTCCCCAAGATTGACAGCAGGCTAACAGGGCGATAATTTCCTGGAACTTGAGGGTCTCCTTTTTTGAAGATGGGTACTATGATAGCTTTAGTCCATGATGAGGGTACCCTTCCAGTCTGATCTATTAATGTGAAGAGAGTGGCAAAAGGTGTGGCCCACCAGTCCAGATGCTTTTTTAAGAGTTCCAGGGGAATTCCGTCAGGTCCAGCAGCTTTTCCCAGTTTTAAGTTCGTAATTAGAGATTTGATTTCTGAAATATTTACTGGGTCCCATTTAGGTAAGTTTAAAGAGGTTGGCTGTGAAGGAGTTAAATCAGAAGTTTGAGGATCGAAGAATATGTTTGTAAAGTGATCCTTCCAGACATGTGCAGGGACCTGAACATCCAGGGAACCTGTCCTGCTTTTTAAGGCACCCCTGACCAACAGCCAGAACTGTTTGCTGTTATTTGACCGAACAGTGTGAATAATTAATTCCCATCTTTTCTTGATCATAAGTTGCTTCTTTTGGGCTATTACAAGCTTATACTGCTTTTTTAGGTTGATATATTCACTTGAGGGGGGAGAGTACAGCTGGTTGAGTACATAGTACAAAGAGCGTAGCTGATTTTTCAGGAGGAGACAATCTTTGTCAAACCAGGAGTTGGATTTAAATCTTGAATCCTTATAGGACCCCTGGCGGGTTTGCTGGCATAAAATACCATTTATTGCTGCCATCAGGTTCTCATAATGGAGGATGGCCTCTGACGAGTTTGGTGCCGTGGACAGATTCTGTTTCAGGTTTATAAAATGGGTGGAATTTAGAGCGGAGTTTAACTTGTCATCTATTTTTGGAGCCCATTTATTCCCCTTAAAGTAAGGTGCCATTCTTACTGTGTTGATTGAGTAAGTTGGTGTGTTAGAAGTTAGTTGGTCACATTTTACTGTGGTGATGAGAGGAAAATGGTCGCTGTCTATTTGCGTTCCAACATGAAAGTCAACTACCTTGCCACTCAGATGAGCAGAGACTATTACATAATCAATGACACTGCTCCCCCTATGGGAGCAGAATGTGAATTCTCCAGGGTGATCCTGAGGGGCAGAGCCATTTAAAATATACTTTCCAGCTCCCATATTTATTTATTTATTTATTTGTTGCATTTATACCCCGCTTATCTACATAGTGTAGATCAATGCCCGGCTGGATTGATCTGAAGGTCTTTAGAGCATCTAGGAAGCTTGAGCTGTTCCGGGAAAGAATCCTCCAAGCTGTTGCCCATTGCATCCAATAGAGCAGAGTTGTCTTTTCCGATCCTTGCATTAAAATCACCAGCTATAAAGATTTCAGCAGAAGGGCAGTTTGCCTCTAAATCAAATAGGTACTTGCCCAAGGTTTCCCATTGTGCCTGCAATTTTCCTTTGTTAGCTTGGGGGGGGGTAGATATACGTTAACTATCATGAGTGAAGGCTTCAGGTTTTGGATTAAAATAGCCATGGCCAATGGGGGACAGCTATTCAAGTGCTCAATCCTGAACTGGTGGTGGTTTGTAATCAGGCAGCATAGACCAGCACTTCGCCGGCCTCTACGTGTTGGGGCAACAGCTGGAATTGCAACTGAGGTATATCCGGGCAAAATAATGTCCCCTTCGTGCCAGGTTTCTTGGAGAAGGATAATATCAAAGCCCTGGAGGAAATTTTGGAATTCTGGGTCATTGGATTTCCCTTTCCATCCAGCAATGTTCCAGGACAAGATCTTCAGTGAGGGGATCCTGTTGGCAGTTGATAGTCATTCTGACTGGGCTGGATTCACAGGGAGGCCACTTTGGTTGACATGGTTGTGATAGAGTCCCCTTTTATTGCTAGCTGGAGAATTATACTTTTCTATATCTTCCTTGGACTTATTTTTGGCTGTATATAAAGACTGGTAAAACTCTTGTATAGCTTTTAATTTATCTTTCATTTGTATACACGTCTTGCCTGAGGAATCTTTTATAATCCCTATTGTATTCTTGTCTTGTCTTTTCTGGGCTAGTCTGGCTAAAAGTTTTGAATTCTTATTGCTGTATTCAAAAAAGTTTCTTTTTAAGTAAAGTAAATTCCTTTGTATTTGTTGTAGTTCTAAATCCTCTAGTTCTTTTTTTCTTGCTTCAATCAGCCTCAATATCTTCTTATCATTGGTAGAAAAAAATTTGGTTTCTAAATCTGCTATTAATTTTTCTATGTTTCTTTTATTGAGCTCTTCCTTTTTTTGATTATAATATTTTCTCTTATGATAAGGCCTCTAGCTACAGCTTTCAAGGTGTCCCATATAATTGGCATTTTACTACCTGCCTTTTCATTTATGTCCCAAGTTTCCAACCAATCGTTTTTAACCTTTTCATATACCTCTGGGTATTGAAATATTTTTGAGTTCATTCTCCATCTTTTAGCTTCTCTATAATTTTTATTTATTGCTATATCAATTGACATTAAAGCGTGATCAGATGTTTTTATAATCTCGATCTCAGTATTGTTTACTTTAGGTATTAGACTTTGTGAGACAAACACAAAATCTATCCTAGAATAGGTTTTGTGTGCTGGTGAGTAGAAGGTATATTTTGTTTCATCTCCTTTCAGTTCTCTCCAAACATCCTTCAAACCTGTTGTGTTTATAAACTTTGCTAGTGTTGTATGTCTAACCCTCCAATCTTCCTTTTTACAAACTGATTTATCTTTGATTTTATCTAAGACCATATTAAAGTCTCCAGCCATTATTAAATACCCCTTTTTAACAGTTTCAATCTGGTCCCAAAGGACATTATAGAAACGGCCTTGATTAGCATTTGGTGCATATACATTTACCAAAGTGTAGTGGTCTTTTCCCATTAGAACTTGCAATACTTCCTAAAATAAATTTTCTTTTTAGAATGTTACCTATTCAATACACAGAAATTGAAATTAAAGTTTATCAAGATCTTTTAAATAAATTCTGCAATGGTGGAAAAAAAGCAAGAATAAATAAAAGCTTATGGTACAGATCTCAAAAAGAGGGAGGTATAGGCATACCTAATCTTAGAATGTATTACATAGCTAATCAGCTTAGCTCCCTGGGGGAAATATTATTTAAACCTCAAAAACTAATATGGTGGGAACTTCAATCAGAGGAACTAAATGAAGACATAAATAAATATGTGTTTAGTTTCCCCCCAAAAAGGAAAAGTTACCCAATTAAAAATCCTCTTCTAAGTTCCCTATTGCTTACTTGGAAAAAGTATGGAAAGAAATTGATACAGGAAGGTTCCCGCTTGGTGCGGTGATCGATCAGATAAATTTCCCCACGAACATGAAGAAATTGGGAGACTTATTTAAATTAAGGAAAGTGGCAAGACTAAAAGATTGGATTAAAAAGATGACATCAAAACAAGAAATTAAACGTATTCTGCAAACTCAGGAATTGTCGTGGTTGAATTACGCCCAGTTAGAAAGCTGGACGAAAGAATGGATTAGGAGAAATACACAACTTAGAGGATATACAAAATTTGAACAATTTCTGACAACATATGAATCAGAGAAAGGAAATACAGGGAAAGGAACAGTTGGCAAATTATATAAAATAATTCAAGATTCATTTGAGAATAGGGAACAGGACACAATAAGAGAGCTATGGAAACAAGACATAGAGAAATAAATAAATAATGACGAATGGAAAAGAATTTGGAATTTGAGGATTTTACGGTCATTATCAGTCAGAATAAAAGAAAACTACTTCAAACTAGTTTTAAGATGGTATATGACTCCAGTCAGAATGAATAGAATGAATTCAAAATATTCTAAGCTCTGCTGGAAATGCGAAAAAAGATAGGTACCTATTTTCATTTATGGTGGGAATGTGAAATAGTTCAAAAGTTTTGGCAAGAGATTATTGAGGAGATAAGAGAAATACTACAAACTGATATTAAATGTGTACCGAAATTGCTTTGTTATCATTACCATCTATCAATGAATATGATGTGAAAACTAAAGAATTAATAGCAAATCTTATGACAGGAGCTAGACTGATTATTGCTAGGAACTGGAAACTGAAATCAGACCTTAAAATTGCTGAATGGTATAAGGAAGTGTGGGACATAGCACTAAATGATAAACTATCTTGTAATATAAAAGTTTTGAGAGGTGAAATAAAAAAAGATACTTTCTATGATGTTTGGGGGAAATTTATAGATTATGTACTATTAAAAGGGAAAGGGATACAACCAACTTATAACCCAACACAGTTCTGGCGTAAAGGACCTTAAGAAGCCTTTTGGAAGAAAAAAAAAGATGAAGAAGAAAGAGAAGATGCAAGAATACTGGACGGTTTCTTGGGGGTGGGGGGCACTTTGTACTGTTTATGATTGCCTATTACTGTTTTTTTTTATATAATTGTTTATCATTGTTGTTTTGTCTTTTTTATGTTCAATAAAAAAATATAAAAAAAATTAAAAAAAAGAACTTGCAATATTATATATCTACCTTCTAAATCTTTCACCACATTTTCAACAATACATTCACAATTCCTTGAGATTAAGATGGCGACACCTCTTGCTTTAGATGTACCGAAACTTTTTTCATATATGTCAATATTTGAGATTTTTAATTCATTGAAACCATCTCTTGTTTGGTGAGTCTCTTGCAAAAAGGCGATATCAATTTTATGCCTTTTAATCATCGCTTCAATTCTCTTTCTCTTCGAAAATGACCCCAGACCTTTTACATTCAATGTTGCTAATTTTATGAACTTTCCCATGACCTTATTCTTTTTGTTTTAATGTTCTGGAATGGTCCCGTTGTGTGTACGAAAAACCCCCCACCAACAATTAATGAAAAAATAACTAAAATAAACCTAACTCTCCACCCTAAAAAATGTTCTTTTCTCCCACCCCACCAGCTATCATACTATTTAGCATGTGCCTCAAAGGGATGGGAGGGAGGAGATCCGTCCACGGACAATGACCGGCCAAGATCTCATTAGCTCTTAATTATCATAATACTGTATATCATTTTTCCAAAGAATTGTTATACCCCCCTTCGAACCGCCCTCTCACCCCCACCCCCTGTTTAAAAGGGGGGAGGGGGAGGGGAAGTAGACAAATAGGGGGAAATTGCAAAAAATGGGAAGAAAAAAAGGGGAGGAGAGAAGGGGAAGGTTAAAAAGGGGGAGGGAAAGGAGGGGAGGAGAGAGAGGGAAGGAGAGAGAAATGAGCTGAATGGATTTTGAATGTTGTTCACTGGAGGTTCCAGGAGCCGGACTAGGAGAATTCACTGTCCTGATGTTGCCTTGGAGATTCCCGGGGACAGACTGGGAGAAGCTGAGTCATCTTGAATACTCCATGCTTCAAGAAGGTGCTGGCCTTCTTCTAGGAAGTGAATTGTGTGTTGAATAGAGCCTTTCCAAACTTTCAGGAACAGGGGATGGCCCCAAGAGTAGCGATAATTATGTTTCCGCAGTATTGTTGTAACTGGTTACATCGATTTACGCCAATCAGAAGTTTCTTTGGAGAGGTCTTGATAGACTTGCACAGTTGCATCTCTTCTCTTAAGAATGTTAGGATTAGCTCTTACAGAAGACATAAGACGCTCTTTGTTTACATAAGAGGCAAATCTCACTATTACTGGTCTTGGAGTCCCATCTCTCAAATTGCCCAAGTAGTGGACTCTCTCTATGACTTCCTCCTCCAGTTGTTTAGACAGAAAGCAGTTAAGCCAAGTTATTACTTCCTGTTTTAATTCCCCCTTCTTTTGGGCCACAAAATTAATCAGCTTAATGTTCTGTCTTCGAGAGTAATCTTCCATATAAGTTAATTTTTTCTTGGTTGTCAGTAAAGCCCGTTTTTGAGAGCTGATTTCAGTCTCATTTTTTGTTACACGTGTCTCCAGATTTTTAAACTCCCCTGCCAAATTTTCAAGTCTTCGGCCGTTAGTGTCTACCGCTATCTGGGTTTGTTTAATTTCGTTTGATAAATCTTGTTTAGTACTTTGAAGTTCCTTTGAAAGGTCGTCCATTCTACGCATTACATCTTGCAAACCCATACTCATTAAGCTGGCTAATTCTGTTCTCATTTGCCACATTTCCTTCATGAAATCTTGGTCTGCGGGGGGAGGGGTAGCCTCCTTCTTCCCCCCGTCGCCATTTCTAGCTCCCCCTCGACTGAAGACTGTTCGATACATTGTAGAGCTTGGTGCTTATATGTTGTATCAGATGGTTTCCTGACCCAACTCTTTGGCAGGGAGGTTTTTTGCTTTTTTGCCAGCATATAATTAATCAAAAACCAGACATGGAAAAATCACACCGGAACCTGCACTAGTCTGTCTCTCTATGCAGATTTTCCAAACAGCCAGCCAAAACAGGCAAAACCGAAAGTAGCTGGATCACTAATAAATCAAGCTTATCTACTCTCAAAGAAGTAGTAAATTGCTTCTTCTGTCGTCCCCGAATGATTTAATAACACATTACTCACGGCACCGCGGCTTTAAACAGTAAATTTTAAGGCTTTTTCAGATCTCGGAATGGAGCTCCCAAGATCAAGCTGCCGGCATGTCTCGTGGGCGGGACTTCCTTCGGCAGCAGCCCAATGAAATTCACTCACTCAATTCAAACAGAGGAGTCTGATACAACCAGCCACAAAATGCCTGCAGGAACAATACTCAAGTAACTACTCAAGGCAGAAGACCAGTATTCTACAGGGAAAAGCCTGGAATGATAACCTTGGAGCAGGACAAACCAATGAAAGTCACCCATTCCACCTACTGAGAGGGGCCTTATGCTGCAAACTGCAAAACAGTTGCATTGACAACATTCCAGTATCTGTTCCAGTCAGAAAACATGTAATACCCAATATATCCAATAATTGTGCCATCCACAAATGCAACCAGCCACAATATAGCTCCAGGAAAAACATTCCAGGGATTATTATTGGTGTAAGCTTCAGATTTTCAAAAAGGCTCAGGAACAGCAGTTTCTGAGTAGTGGCATAATGTGGGTTACCAGTACTTGTCACCTCCCTAACTGATTCAGCCATCACTTCCTCCTTCATCTTGAGAAGTAGGCCAAACTACTCTTCCAGAACCCCAGCTTGCTGACTCTAAGCATTCCTCTGCCTATCAGCTGATAGGCAGAGACTCGCACAGAGATTTCAGGCCCAGTTCCAGGATGGAAAACAAGGCCTGCTGTGTCTCAAGATGGTGCCAGAGGCAAAGGACAAAGAGGAAGAGGCAACAGAAACAGATAGAGAGGCAATGAAGAGAGGTTGTTGGAGTGGGGTGGGATGAACTAATTTTGCACTCCTTAAAATGTTTGTACCTGTGACATTCCCCACACTACGCCACTGTTTCTGAGCTGGTGATGAGAATCAGTTTAGCACTCACACATGACTGGATATGTAAGATATGTTAGATATGTCCCCAGAACAACAGTCCACATCCACACAAATCAAACCAACTGGTGGCTGTACATTTTCTGCCAGTCTTCGCAGGCTTTGCCTTTGTCTGGAGAAAAGATGAATGAGATGGAATAAGCTGATGTTCTGTGTCTTTAGGTTGTTCATGCTCAGTTTAATTTTTCTTCTGGATTTCCACTGAGCTATCCTACTTTGAAGCTGTTCTAGACCAGTTTTTGCAATATTCCACCCATTCTAACCATTATACAATAGTTGCTAGTAGAGATGGGCATGACTAGGGAAAATGACGTTTTCGAGTTGTCGTGTGTCGGAGGCACTCCGTTTCGGCTCGTTTCCGTTTTTCGCGAAATTTCGCAAAAATTAGTCAGTTCGTTTTTGTGTTTTTCGTTGTCGTTAGTACTGGTTTGGGGGGGTAGCGGGCTCCTGGAGGGAGCTGCAGGAGTCAGCCAGAGCCACAAGTGACGGACTGGCAGACTCTTTGCACCCGCTGTGTCTCACGTACTTGCATGTAGTGCAATGCAAGTAGATCTGGCTTAGGGTTAAGACGGGTTAGCGCAAGGGCTAGGGTTAGGCTAGTTACGGGTGAGGTTAGGGTGAGTATTGGGGTGCACCTCTGGGGGCCTCTCTGACCCACTTAGAAGGACAGTGTACTGGCGTATGGGTTAGGCTTAGGCTTAGGGTTCGGGTTTGGGCTACGATTAGTGGGCTGTTTATGCCCGATTGGCACATCCCAGAAGTCTCTGTGGTCAACCTGGCCAAGTGGCCATGCGATTGGTGGAAAATTTGTATGGTCCACTCCCATGGGTGAGCCCATCATTGCAAATGTGCAGGTGTAAAAAAATAAAATAAAATAAAATAAAATAAAATAAAATAAAATAAAACCAACAGAGACTTTTTTTGCAAGAAAAACCCACTGCTGCTACTGTAAAAATTCAAGCATTTAAAATAGCTAATTTTCGCATGTTTCGGTGGTGCTTTGGTGGGGTTTTGGGCAACGATTTCCAAAAAAAATTGCGGTCGCCATTTTGGATCCCCCGCACTGCATGGCAAATGGATACGCCCTCCCAGCCTGGTACCAGCAGCGCAGCAGTAGCAATAGCCAAGGAGAGGGGGCGGGAACCCCCAAAAAAAAACACCCTTCTGGCCTGGTAGGTGCCCTCAGACAGTTTTCGCCTACTTTTAGGGCCGGGAATCGTTTTTTTTTAAACTTTTAAAAACATTTTTTCTGTGCCGCTTGGCATTGCGCGATCGCCGCGATGCAAGTAACGAGCACGACAAATCAGACCAAATTGTTCGTTCGTCGGTTCGAGCTCGAATTCTGGCGGAGTAATTCCCGTTACCGTTTCCGTAGAGTAACGGATACGAGTAACGGAAACGGAAACGGGAATACCGCTAAGTCGTGCCCATCTCTAGTTGCTAGAATGTTCCTGGGGGTGTTTGGAGCAAGCTCCCAACTCTGTGTGTGTGTGTGTGTGTGTGTGTGTGTGTGTGTGTGTGTGTGTGTGTGTGTGTGTGTGTGTGTGTGTGTGTGTGTGTGTGTGTGTGTGTGTGTGTGTGTGTGTGCGCGCGCGCGCGCGCGCGCGCATGTGAGTGCTACTGAGTCAGATGAAACAGACACATTTCACTGGGGTTCCATACTCAGAAGTCACATTTCTAGACTGCTTTTCACAATATTGATTTTTCTGACCAGAATGTGTATTGTGATATTGTTCCTCAGGATGATCTGTGGATTACTCAATCTCTATCATCTAGTCACATGTGTCATGGTTAGATTATTCTACATGTGTGTGTGTGTGTGTGGCAGCTTAAAGAGCTGCTCCTCTCAGAACCTGCTATTATTTAACTGTTAAGTGTGATCTAACCAAGTTAGATTTTAATATATTGTATTTTTTGTATTTAAATGTTTTATTGTTTTAATTTTATTGCAATTTGATGTTTTAATTGTCTAAATTGTTTACTTTGATTGTGAGCTGCCCAGAGACCTTTGGGTAGAGAGCGGCATACAAGCTATATAAATAAATAAATAAATAAAATAAGTGGGGGAAAAGTTTTTCTGCAGATTTTGAAATGGGTGTAAGGAAAGTAGGGATGATAGGACATAGAGTCATTTTCTTAGTCTCATATTAGCAGCACAGATTTCATTCTGCTGTAGCCTTTATCTGTGGAATGCATTACTCAAAAACATAAGTTTCACATGGATGGGGCAACAAGGAATCTTTATTAGGAGGGAGAGAAGAATCACCATTATTGTTCTTTGTTTCCTGGCTTTGCTGAAATTTAAGATGATTCCTCGTTAAACTTTAGAATTATGTAGATTAGCCATGGATTTCAGTAAAGATTTAGGACAGATTACTTAGAATAGTATTTTTCTCTGGCATGACTTGTTTCTCAAAAACAAATCATGCCAGACTAAATTTCATCTCTTTATTTGATAAAGTTACAGGCCTGGTGCACGAGGGGAATTTTTGGATGTTGTTGATTTTGATTTCAGTAAGGCTTTTGATAAGGTTCCCCATGACATACTTGCAAAGAAGTTAGTAGAATGTGCAATAGATAGTTGATACTGTTAGGTGGATTTGTAGTTGTGATTGTAAATGGCTTCTCCTCAGCATGGAGAGGGATGACAAGCAGGGTGCCCCAGGGTTCTGTTCTGGGTCTGGTGCTATTCAATATCTTTATTAATGACTTGGAGGAAGGAATAGAGTGTAGGCTGATCAAATTTGCAGATGGTACCAAATTGGTAGGGGTGATGATTCCCTAGAGGATAGGATAAAAATCCAAAATGACCTTGACAGATTAGAGTGCTGAGCCAAAGCAAATAGAATAAGTTTCAACAGAGAGAAATGTAGGGTCCTGCAACTAGGCAAAAAAAAATTGCATAGAAATAGGGTGGGAGATACCTGGCTGGAGAATAGTACATGTGAATGGGATCTGGGAGTCTGCGTGGGCCACAAATTGAACATGAGACAGCAGTGCGATGTGGCAGCCAAGAAAGCCAATGCAATTCTTCATTGCATCAACAGAAGCATAGTTTCTAAAGCAAGGGAGGTGATAGTACCATTCCCACCTGGAGTACTGTGTATAGTTCTACACTCCTCAGTTTAAAAAAAGGATGTTGACAACCTCAAGTGGATCCAGGAAAGGGTGACCAGGATGGTTAAATGTCCGGAACATAAGTCTTACAAGGAGTGGCTTAGGGATCTGTGAATGTTTAGTCTTACAAAAATAAGGTTGAGAGTGGATATTTATTTATTTATTTATTTATTTATTTATTTATTTATTTATTTATTTATTTATTTACTTACTATTTAGAGTATTTTTACACACCTCTCTCCTTGATTGCCATGTTTACGTATTTGAAAAGATGTCATATCAAGGGGGGACTGGTTTATTTATTTATTTATTTATTTATTTATTTATTTATTTATACATTTCTATACTGTGCTGTCTTCCCAAAGGAACTCCGGGCAGTGAACAGCAATAACACATAACAATAAAACAGATAATGAACACATCAAACCATTAATAAACAACAAAGAACAAAAAAAGTAATAATACTCTGGCTTCAGGGACTAGGACTCAGAGTAATGATTTTAAACTAGAGGAAAAGAGATTCCATTTGAACATTAGGAAGAACTTCCTGACAGTTAGATCTGTTCAGCTGTGGAATATGGTGCCACGGAGGGTGGTTGAGTCTCCTTCTTTGGATATTTTAAGCAGAGGCTGGATGGCCATCTGTCAGGAGTACTTTGATAGGGGTTCCTGCATGGCAGGGAGTTGGACTGGATGGCCCTTGAGGTCTCTTCCAACTCTATGATTCTGTGATTCTATGATTCTATGATTCTGTTAAACTTTTGTAAACTAAAATTAAAAAAACCAGACCTATTTAAAAAAACAGTCCAACTTAATTCACCGATAAGGCTTGAAGAAATAAAAGCAGATATTAAAGGATTTTTAAAAGGGAAAATATCCAGGATGTGATGGATTTACAACTGAATTTTATAAAATATAGTTAGAAGAAGTGGCTATACATCTTTTGAAATTATACAATTCAATATTGAATGGGAAGAAAATACAGTGGTACCTCAATTTATGAATTTAATCCATTCCGAATGCATGTTCTTAAGCTGAACTAGTCTTAAATTGGAGCACCTATCTAAAACATTGAAAAATAAGTTTAAAAAGAAAAAAGAAAAAATATTTGTAAGTCGAGCAGACCATATCTAAAATTTGTAAGGTGGCAGTTAAAATGCCAACAGCTCTTAAGTCAAATTGCTCTTAAGTTGAGCTGCTCTTAATTCGGGGTACTACTGTACCCGAAACATGGAAACTAGAAATAATAGCAATTCCAAAACAATAAAAAATGCTGCCCTCAGATTATAGACCAAGATTACAAAATCAAGATAAAAATATCTTCTCATCCATATTGGCTCAAAGAATTAATATTTTTATCACTAATTATATTCATACTGATCAGTATGGCTTTAGCCAGAGAAGAAAATGGCCGAGGCAATTCACTTCAGAGGCAGCCTAAGAACATCCAAGCTCCAATGCCTCAAGTAAACTGCCTGCCTTTTTTCCATCTTGCCATGGACTCTACACCTAAGAAATAATTCCTGGCAAATCCATCTTTTGCCATGTTATTACCTATTGGTACTGCTCTGAGGAAGAGGCCTTTGCCCTCGAAATATTAGCAATGTTTTGTTATTTTTATAGTAGCCTAAAGGTATCACCTGTTCCACTTTAGTGTTAAAGGTAGTACATAGAAAGTAGACATGGACACGACCAGAAAAAATGACGTTTCGAGTTTTTGATTGTCGGAATGGGTCCATTTCGACTCATTTCCGTTTGTCGTGAAATTTTTCAAAAATTTGTCATTTCCATTTGTCATTTGTCGTTTCCACCGTGATTTAGTGCGATTTGACTTCCCAGAGCATAGGGGCGTCCCGCAATCAGGGCCGGCGCTAGGTGTTTTTGCGCCTTAGGCGGCGGGCGGGGCGGGCGGGCGGCGGCACGGGCGGATGGGCGAGTGGGCAGTTAGGATATCACTTAGGAAGGATAGAGGTTCTGTTCTTGGCTTGCACCCCAAATGTGTGTGTGTGCAAGCAAATTGAAGTTGGGAAAATAGAAAATAAATGGTAGTATATAATATATATTTAAAATAAATCCACACCTCCCACTCCCAGTCGAACCTCCCCCTTTATCCAATATCAGAAAAAAATCATCAAACTGCCAGAGAAGAAATAAAGAATAAACTGCTATTCCCTTCAGCAGACAAAGCTGCAGGGAATCAAAGAAATTATTTTCTAAATTCAATTCCCTCCCTGCCTGCCTAACTTAAATCCTAAAGCCTCCAGCCTCCCTCCTCAATCTCGATCGGATAACACCAGCACCAGCAGCCAGCCCTCCTCCCTCAACCACATCCATACACCCGACTGCGATTTCTGGAACGTGCCTCGGCATCCAGAAGTGTCAGTCAAAAACCTGGTGATGCCATTGGTGGAATGATTCAAAAAAATTGCATGGTCCCATCCCATGCCCAGCCCAAATGGGCAGGTCTAAAAAAATAAAAATAAAATAAAATAAAATAAAATGAATACGACGTTTTATTGCTATAAAAAACCCACTGCTGCTACTATAAAAATTCAGGTATTTAAAATAAATAAATTTCACATGTTTCTGTGGTGATTTGGTGTGTTTTTTTACCATTATTTCAAAAGAAAAATTGTGGTTGCCATTTTGGATCCCCCCCCACTGCATGGCATGCAGCGAGACAGACAACGAGGATGCCCCCAGCCTGGTGCAAGCAGCCCAGGACAGGAGAAGAAGGGGGAAAGGCCGGGGACCCCCCAGAAATCACCCCTCTGGTAGGTGGCAAAGCCTCAGGCAGGCATATTTTTGCCTGCTTTTTTGGCCGGGAGTAGGGTTTTTTAAAAAAAACTTTAAAAACTTTTTCTGTGCTTCGCATTGCGCGATCACCGCGATGCCACAAATGAAAATGAAAAACCTGACCAAATTTTTCTTTTTTTGGTTCGAGTTCGAGTTCTGACGGCTTAATTATCGTTATCATTTCCGTTACGTAACGGAAACGATAACTGAAAAACGGAAACAACAATTTCGCCAAGTCGTGCCCATGTCTAATAGAAAGCATTTATGTCCTAAACAATTGCATAGAATTAATAGAGAAATATCAGAATTATGTTGGAGAAAATGTGGACACAAAGGAACATTAGAACATATGTGGCTAACTTGACACCCAAAGTCAAAACATTCTGTTTTGAAGTGGTTTGAAAAAATAACAAATCAGAAAATAATTCCAAATGAAATGTTATTATTGTTTTCACTTTTTACTGGAAACATTGTTTTTAATTTTTCCCAGTGCTGGAAATCTGCACAAGATCTAAATATGGAAAAATATAGGAATAAAGTATGGGTAGTATTATTAATGGAAAAAATGACTTATTATCATATTAGATTGTACCAAGGAGAAATTAAACAAGACCTTTTAATAAAAATATGGTACCCACTGTTAAATTCAGATACTGAATCTAGCAATAGATTTATTGTAATTGCAGGAGATTGCAATGCCAGAATAGGAGAAATGATGAGAACTTGTTCAAACATTTCAATTGGATTCCTCCGGATCCCACTTCTCAGAGTTCTCTCTATGTCAGACTTTCCAAAGACCATAATTGTAATTTTGCTGGTTTGTGCCTTATGCCCATAACTGCTAATCTGGATCTGGTTATTCTTAATGGGAGTATCAAGGGGGAAAGGCCAGTCAAATACACATTTACATCAACATCTGGAGCCTCAACCATTCATTATGTCAACTTCCCATAATTTGGTGGATTTGATTTCTGACTTAATTTGGATTGCTGCCCCGAGAGTGATCACTTTCCCCTGGCCATGGAGTTCAAACTCAGACACTTAAATATATTTGCTGACAGACTCCCAGTGCTAGAGCACACTGCTGAAATGAGAGCAGCCCACTCAAAATGGACTCCCAAATTAAGCAACTTTATGAGGCAGCTTTTTATATTCAGAGCCCTGTATGCAGCTCAGCAGCTTAATTACTTCTGCTGACTCCCTTGCAACATCATTTGATGCATATGCCAATCTGATTCATTCTCTCCAATCTTACCTGACTTATCAAAATGTCAGGGGCTGGCACCTACATGCTTCTTATTCCAAACCTTGGTTTGATAAAGAATGCAAAGTTGCAAAACATAATCTTATGGTGAAATACTGGTCTTATAGAGAGCAGATCCTATCTAAGATTCCATCTGATTGTTCTTATTAAAGAAGAACTATAAAGCCCTGATTAAGAGCAAAAAAGCTCAGGCCCAGAAAGAGACATGGAACCATCTAATAACTGCATCTAGTTTAAAGGACTCCACTTGGTTTGGAGGTGAATAGCAGAGGGCATGACAGATTACCACCCTAAGCATGATTTTTGTATACCTCCCATCATCTGGAAGGCACATTTTCAAAATATATATTCGGCAGATCCCAATATTGCCTTACAACCCCAGGAAGGGGTGACCTGTCACTCTCAGGGAAATTGTATCATTAATCCACCAATTTTGGCCCCTACATTATTTAACTTCTATATAAATGGTATCGTAGAAAGTTTGTAAAACCCTGATTTTCATCCCCCCCCCAAATTGTCTTCCCTTCCCCTTTCAATACTTTTATATGCAGATGATGAAGTTTTGTTGTTATTATCTTGCGTTAGCTTACGACATCTTCTGAGGGCTCTCTCCTCCTACTGTACCAGTGAGCAGCTAATTATTAACTATTCCAAAGCAAGGTTTGGAAACAAGTCGAAGAATCAAACATAAACGACCCATCGGCGGAAACCCCATGGAGCAGGTGACAAGCTGTAAACATCTTGGCATTGTTTTTCACTCATCTGGCTCTTGGCTCCCTCATATTAACTCTGCAACAATCAGTGCCAGGAAAAAAATAACATCTGCTTTAATTAGGTTTTTTTATACTAAAGATGGGCAACATGTTCTATCAGTGATCCAAGTAGTTAAAGCTAAAGTTATTGCACAAATGCTGTATGGCTCCCAATTGTTTGCATATTCCAACCTGTGCCCCTTAGAGACTGCCCAGACCAAATTTGTAAGAGCCATATTTGCAGTGCCCCAAGTGTTTCTAAGGCAGCTTTACATCTTGAGGCCAGCCTAGTACCCATAAAAGCTCAAGCCAAGGTTTATATGTTTACTCTTTGGCTAAAGCTTCTTTTCCATCCTGAGGGTCTGTCCTCATTGATTCTATCGGACTCATTTCAATCAAATTGGAGATGTGTTTTGACAAATGAGGCCCTGCAAATTGGTCTCTCTCTAACCCACCTTATATCGTTAGGATTTAATAGTGCTAAAACAGCCGTCAAACAAAGGATCTGGAATGCTGAATGCCAAGAATATCATGGATTGTTGGTTAGCGCCAGCGTTGTCAGAACTATATGTTTTTACATTCCCCTTTTCTCTGAAGACTATATTTTTTATCTAAACATAGAAGAGCATTCACCCTAGTAAGACTAAATGTGTTACCTTCTAGGCTATTTAATGGATGTGCCCTTGTAACTACGGTGAAGTGGAAACTGTAGTACATGTACTTTTACATTGTTTGTTCTGTAATGATTTACACAAGGATATTTTGTACCCATTCCTCCAAAAATTTCTGGGAAGATCTACTGAATTTTATATTTCCCTGCTACATTCAGACAGGGATCCTCATGTTACTTACGATTGCAGTACCTAAATTTTGTGTGGCAGCTGTAGCTTGCCATAGGGCACTGATTACGCATGGTCCTATGAACACTTCCATTTCTTCTTCTATTTCAGCCCCTGTCCTACAGTCTTAAACTTAATTCCCTTATCAGGAGTATTAGTATGGTGGATGAGCATTCAAACTTTATTTGCACTGCACTCAGTTGCTCCAATCCTGTACTTTTTGATGGTTTTATGGAATTGTAGTTTTTATATGTCCCATGCCAGATGGCTTATGGTATTTTATGATTCTTTCCTAATTGTATTTATTTAATTTGTATTTCATATTAATTTTTCCCTCTTGCTAGTCATTGACCGTAAATAAATGATGATGATGATGAGTAAGCAAGATGGAAAATGGGTTACATAGTGGGTTGTTATAAATTGTGCTATGTTCATTTATAAGGAAAATAAAGTACTATATTATGTTAAAATTTGGTAGTTATTTTTTTGATAAGCAACAAACAAATTTTTAAAAGGTTAGATTAACCTACATATAAATTGTCATTCTGAGCCACTGTGCTACTTTTGGGTAGGTATTTAGGAAAAAGAAAGTTAATGAAAATGTATGTTTTTGAGAACCTAGTTGCTTTCTAGTGCTTTGAGAACAGAGTTTTGATATTCGTCCATCGCACCATAGCAAGAATTGTCCATTTGGCATCAATTATTTTCAAATAGTTAATATAAGAACATAAGAAGAGCCATGCTGGATCTGGCCAAAGACCCATCTAGTCCAGCTTCCTGTATCTCACAGTGGCCCCACCAGATGCATTTGGGAGCGCATGAGACTAGATATCTGTCTCCTCACACCACTCCCCTGCATCTGGCCCTTGAACTACCCCAGTTTTAACCTGTGGTTTGTAACCTGTGATGGACTTTTCCTCCAGGAATCTGTCCAATCCCCTTTTGAAGGCATCCAGGCCAGATGCCATCACCACATCCTGTGGCAGGGAGTTCCACAGACTAACAACGCGCTGGGTGAAAAAATATTTTCTTTTGTCTGTTCTTACTCTCCCAGCCCTCAATTTGAGTGTATGTGCCCTCGTTCTGGTATTTTGGGAGAGGGAGAAGAGCTTCCCTCTATCCACTTTACTCATACCCTGCATTATTTTGTATGTCTCAATCATATTCCTCCTCAGGCGCCTTTTTTCCAGACTAAAGAGCCCCAAATGTTTTAGCCTTTCCTCATAAGGGAGTTGCCCCAGCCCAGTAATCATTTTAGTCGCTCTCTTCTGCACCTTTTCCAGTTCCACTATGTCTTTCTTGAGATGCGGTGACCAGAATTTTACAAAATACTCCAGGTGCGACCTTACTATCGTTTTGTATAATGGCATTATAATGTTGGCTGTTTTATTTTCAGTCCCCTTTTTGATAATCCCTAGCATGGAATTGGCCTTCTTCACCACTGCCGCACATTCGGGAGACACCTTCATGGAACTGTCCACCAACACACCAAGATCTCTTTCCTGATCTATCACGGATAACTCAGAGCCCATGAGTTGATAGATAAAGTTTTGATTTTTTGCCCCAATATGCATTACTTTACATTTGGCTACATTAAAACGCATTTGCCATTTCTCAGCCCATTCCCCCAGTTTGGAGAGATCCTTCTGGAGCTCTTCACAATCTTCTCTGGTTTTTACCACATGGAAAAGTTTTGTGTCATATGCAAACTTGGCCACCTCACTGTTTATCCCTGTCTCCAGGTCATTTATGAACAGATTGAAAAGACCGGTCCCAGGTCAGATCCCTGGGGCACACCGCTTTTCACTTCTCTCCATTGTGAAAATTTCCCATTGACACCTACTCTTTGTTTCCTGGATATCAACCAGTTCTCAATCCATAAGAGGACCTGCGCTCTTATACCCTGACTGTGCAATTTTCTCAGCAGCCTTTGGTGAGGGACTGTGTCAAAAGCCTTTTGAAAATCCAGATAGACTATATCCACCAGTTCACCCAAATCCACATGCCTGTTGACTATTTCAAAAAATTCTAATAGATTTGTCATATAAGACTTACCCTTACAAAAGCCATGCTGATTTTCTCTCAGCAAGGTTTGTTCTTCTATGTGTTTTAAGATTTTCTCTTGGATGAGGCTTTCCACCATCTTCCCTGGGATAGATGTAAGGCTAACTGGCCTGTAGTTTCCCAGGTCCCCCCTCCTTCCTTTTTTAAAAATTGGTGTGACATCTGCTATCCTCTAGTCCCCCGGCACTGTGGCTGTGGCTGTTTTAAGAGACAAGTTGCATATTACCGTTAAGAGATCTGCAATTTCATCTCTCAGTTTCCTAATAACCCTTGGGTGGATGCCATCTGGGCCCGGTGACTTGTTAATCTTTAATTTATCAATTAGTCCTAAAACATCCTCTCTTTTAACCTGTATTTGATCTAATTCTTTAGTCAAGAGGGGCCTTTCAGGTAGCGGAATCTGCCCAAGGTCTTCTGTCATGAAGACAGATGCAAAGAACTCATTTAATTTCTCTGCAATTTCCAAGTCCTCCTTAATCTCCCCCTTTCCTCCCTCACCATCCAGAGGGCCAACTGGTTCTCTGGCAGGTTTTCTACTTCTAACCTATTTAATGAAGCTTTTATTATTACCCTTTAGTTCTCATTTCACCTTGCTTCATTCCATTCCAGCTTTTATCTTGTCCCTGAAAAGTGCCTCTGTTTGCTCAGTTATTTGGAGATAACCTTAACTGCCTTGCAACTTTAACTGTTCAAAAGGAGTGGCGGAACAATTTGGTATAAAATTCATGACACTGCATGTTAATTAATTCTGTGAGTCCTTCCAATTACTATTTTGGAAAGCCATTTAAAGGATTATATTAAATATATTTCTTATATTTCAAATATAGGCCTCAATTTGCTTCATGTTACAAAGGAGCTTCCTGTACTAAGCCAGAAATGGGCTGCCCTATTAAACATGGCATTGCTAAAGGAAAGCATCAATTCACAGGGAAGATTGTAGAAGGCAGGAAACCTTCAGGAGGTTTTTAAAATCTGCCTGATGAGATGTCCACAAAATGTTGATAGACTTTCCCCAGTGGCCCTAAAATCACAAGAAACAGCAGCAAAACTTCACCTGTGCATTTGGAGAATTGTTGGAAGCAGTGTGCACTGGGCCAAATGCCATTCTTGGGCTTGCCAGAATCCATTAAATTTAAGTTGCCTCATCATTGGCAGAGAAAGATTAAATAACTAATTGCAAACACAAGTTCCATTCACCAGGTTAAAGCTTGCTTAAGGAGAGAAGTCATTTTTAAAAGATTTTAATAGAGCCATAGAAATTATGTTCATTGTGGGAGTTGGTGAAGTAATTATAAATATTGCTGTAGTGACCTTCAGTCAGCAACAGATTTGTTTTCAGTAAATCTTGCTTCTTCCCACACAAGTGTTGTCTTTGTTTTGAATTAAACATGTAAGAAACAGTATATTAGCAATATACATTTTTTAAAAAACATGCATGAAGCAAATCCAGTGATTTTTTTTTATTACTTGGGTTTTTAAAATAGAACTGTGAACTTTTTGCAACACAAAAACACTGTTCAGCATGAAGGACACTGATGTTAAATACAACTTCAATTAGAAAAATGAAAATGGCATTTGAAGATGATCAATTTAAAACAAGCACATTTATTTCATGGCAACTTTAGTAGTGTTTGTATTTTACTGGTAAGATACCTATGAAACGTCAGAAAAATAGGTGCCATAACATGATTTATTTTAAAAGGTATTGCAAAATTTTCCATGCCCCATCGGTGCTTTTCTAATTTCTATTGATTTCATTTTTATTTTTTATTACTGCAAGCACCCAGCAGGGGGCATGCGCTACAGCTGATTGGGGCTTAAAAAAAAAGCCCTGATCAGCTGTAGGACAGTCCCCAGCCGGCACTACAGCTGATGGCTGGGGCATGGGGGGGGGAAGAGGTTTTCCCCATAGGAATGGGCTAATGCATTTGTATGGAGAAACGAAACAAAATGGAACAAAGCAGAAATTTCTTTTTCATTTTGTTTCCTTTCTCTTCCAGAGTGTGGTTTGTTATTCATTTCATTAGGGAACAAAACAAATAATGAATAATGAAATGAATTAAAAATTATTCCATGCCCTTCTCTACTGGCCACTAAATGCAACCAGAAAGTAGGCTGTATAAGTGGCTTAATTGAAATGCCCTTATGGCCTAACTTCTCAGAGGGAAGCAGCTTCCGGAAAATGGAAAATGGAGAAACTACATATTTGTGGGGGTGGGGATGGCTCCCTTGCAAACAGGAGGGCCAGAGACCCAGTTCTAAGCCAGGGTTTCCTCTCTACATCATGCCTGGATACCAGTGAAACTGCAAGTAAGTGCAGTTAGGTATACTTTGGGTAAGGTGTGGAGTAGGGAAGGGGAAGGATGAGAAGGTTCTGTAGCACCCTTGGTGGGTCTCCTAGCACCCCATCAACCATGGCACACAATCTGGGGAACATTGACTTAGCACTGCTAATGCTAGAGCTACTGGCAGTAGAAGAGCACTCATTCCTTTCTCCCCATTCTCATCTTGGGGAGATTTTTTTTTTATTTTCAGAGTAACATTGCCTAAACTAAAGCATCTGTAACTTTATGCATCCAAACCACTAATGAATCTCCAAGAGAGGATTCACATTAACATAGTCAGTCTACTTCAATGTGTATATTCAGCATATTCAGTCTACTTCAATATAGATGTCTTCTGATTCCTTTCAATTAAGACTGTTTGGTTTCTGTACATGGGATTCATTCAAATCAGAAGCCTAGTTCCAATAACAGCCTACTATTCATGAGGTTTTCACTGTCTTTCTTTTCTGAAACAGAATAATGCTGCACATAAACATGTGAGAAATCACCACTAATGTATTTGAGAACAAGAATAACATGATCATCTGGGTCCCAGTGTGAAAGACAATTTGAGTTTTTGAAGTGCAGGGGAATCTATCTCATAATCTGCAGCCAGCAGTATCTAATGACCCATAAGGAAAGCCAATATGGGCCAGATTTACTAACGGTATTATCTTTGTTCATAGTAACATATGAACCTGATATCCAAGAAGTCTCTATGAACCCTGTGGAAATTTTCCTTTCCACTGTAGCTTCCCTCTCTCTCAAAAAACAAAACAAAAACAAAAAACAAAACTCCTTTTGTATATTTAGGAATCTCCCTAATCATCATCTGATCTGACTTCTCACTGGTAATATCCTCTCTCCCATGGGCAGGGGGATAAAATGAGGGATTATTTTTTTCTAGGACTGTGGCATATGGTAATCCCATCCTGTTATTTTTCCATTGGATCTATTTATTTGAAATATGAATAAACAAATGTGAAGATATATTTAACATAATATGCTGTTTGGCTTAGAGTGACAACTCCTATAGTCTGAAGCCCCAAAGACTTGAGTCATATCTGCCTGGCCCAACAAACTCCACCTAGATATAAGGGGGCACCAAAGTCCCTTTTGGCATGCATAGCCAAGATGGCTTTTGGAATGCAGAGTCTGGCAATGGATGTTGCTACACTGATCCTCCCACCCTTCCTAGCTGGCTTAGCTATAGGTAAAAGGTGATGGAATTAGCAGTCCAGCAATATCTGTAGGGCAGCAGAATTTCTTTGTTATGTGGGATCCCCATGACAGAATGGACAGTGCGTGAGGGGTGAAGGGCTCATGTGGGTCTTCACTAAAGAAATGGAAACCGTTCACTCCAGCCACAGCTAAATACATTTGGTCTCCACAAATGAGTGAAAAGGACATTTAAATCCCTCTAAGAAAAATAAATCAGTTGTACAAGAGCCAGTTCAGGCTGCCCCATGAATTAAAAGAAGATTCAACAACAAAATTAATACATTAATAGAAATTGCAATGAAGCAATACAAATCCATGGTAGATTAACTGAGTACAGCACCATAAGGGCTTTTTTTGGTTGTTCTGTCTGTTGAAAGTACCAGCAATCCTATGAAGAATTAAGTCAGGTGCTCACATGATAGAGCATGATAGATTTGTACATCTGCATTTGTTCTGGTTGCCATACTGCCACACTTGTGGCTGATAGTTCCATCTCTATAGAGACCCATTCAGAGAGACAGGCAAAAGCAAAACAAAGCAAAGTTTAGTAGGGACGCAACTATTTATAGGTACACTAAAAACACTTCATTTATTATTCCTTGAAAAACAGCACTGTAAATTTTCTCAGCAGCATCCACTTAAAGCATTAGGAAGAAGAAGAAAAACAGTTCTCTTGCTTTTCTGGGCTCTTCTGAGTGTTGACCTCCTTGTCATGGTTAGTAATAAGTATCAGTCAAGGCTTGTTTATGTGTGGCAGACATTTTTGCATATTCATATGGAAATCAGTGCAGAAGACTAATTGTACGATATTTCAAGAACAGCTTTTTTCTTATTTAAATTATTGTTTGGCTGTATTTACAAAATGTGTGATCCCCTGCCAAGTACTTAAGGTCATAGCCTTTAATTATTTTTAAATGCAATGCAAAGAGAACAGGGATTTTTTTAAAAAAACCACACCACAGTTTGCAGGGCAAGTTGTTTCTTCTGTGTTGTGCGACAAATATTGGGGAGGGGTTAGCAGTTTGCATGTCAGATGCAAATCATCTGGACAAATCCCAGTGTTCATCGCCTGTTGATTTGCCTCTCTCTCGCCACCCCACTTTTTACAGGGAGGGTGGAAGAACTCATCAGAAAAACATTGTTCTACAGCAGGGCTGTCCAAATTTGAGCAGCCCGTGGTCTACTTTTTTCTCCCAAATGGCCCTGCGGTCTACTTTGATCTCCCCAAGGGCCCCAGGGTCTACTTATAGGAGTGCCTGTGTGGCTGGCGCAGGGAGTAGGGGACTGTACCATGGCCCTTGAACTGCCCTGCTTGGCTGAGACAGTGGGATGGCAGACCCAGGACTTTGCTTAGGGCAGTGGTGGTTCTTGGGATGGGGGAGGGAGGGGTGGAGATCGTATCCCCCAACTTTTTTTATTGGTGGCCAGAGGGCTACTTTTGAACCATTTGTGGGCTACCGGTAGCCCACGGTCTACCTGTTGGGCAGGCCTGTCTACAGAATCTCCCAGTCCATGCAGGTCTGTCTAAACTAGAGTGTTCCTATGAGAGATAAAGAAACATAGATTAATTTGCCAGGGAAGTGTATTTTCTGGATTGAAAGTGAAGTAAAATACTGTTCTTCCAGAGAGGCATTTGTGTCCTTAATAAGGAATACATTATTACCTTTAATGAGTTCAGATCTCTAGGGCCTGATGAACTGCACCCAAGAGTATTGAAGGAACTGTCTGAAGAACTTTTAGAATCAGTGTCTGTTATTTTTTTGAAATCATGGGAAATGGGTGAGGTGGAGGGCTAATGTAGTCTGCAAAAAGAAGGAACCTGGGGACTATAGGCCAGGCAGCTTGACATCAATCACAGGGAACATTTGGGTATGGATTATAAAGTAGTCACTATGGAAGCACAACATGGAACAACTTCTTCCAGACTAACCTAATCTCTTTTTTTGACTGGGTAATGTACCTGACTAGAGATGGGCACGACCAGAAATTTTTTTTCCGAGTTGTCATTTTTTGGGACGGGTCCGTTTCAGGTCGCTTCCGTTTTTCGCGAAATTTTTCAAAAATTTGTCATTTTGTCATGTCATTTGTCGTTACCGCCGCGATTTAGCGCGACTTGACTTCCCAGAGCATGGGGTTAGGGGGTAAGGGCTAGGCTTAGGGTAATGTTTAAGGTTAGGGTGTGTTAGTGGGCTGTACCTCTGGATGCCTCTGGCCCACTAAGAACACAGTGTACTGGCGTATGGGTTAGGGTTAGGGTTAGGGTTAGGGTTAGGGTTGGTGGGCTTTTTATGCCCTCTCTGGCACATCCAGAAGTCTCAGCAAAACCTGGCCATGCGATTGGTGGAATGGCTCCAAAAATTTGCATGGTCCCATCCCATGGCCAGCCCATCATTGCGCGTGTGCAGGTGTAAAAAAATTAAAATAAAATAAAATAAAATAAAATCAATGGAGATGTTTTGTTGCAAGAAAAACCCACTGCTGCTACTGTAAAAATTCAAGCATTTAAAATAGCTAATTTTTGCATTTCTGTGGTGCTTTGGTGGGTTTTTGGACCACGATTTCAAAAAAGTATTGCGGTCGCCATTTTGGATCCCCCCGCACCGCATGGCAAATGAAGACGCCAAGGATGCCCCCTCCCAGCCCGGTACCAGCAGCCCAGGACAGGAGGGGGGGAAGGCTGGAGTGGGGACCCCCCCCAGAAACCACCCCTCTGGTAGGTGCCCTCAGGCAGGCATATTTTCGCCCACTTTTTTGGCCGGGAATCGGGGTTTTTTTATTTCTAAAACTTTTTTTCTGTGCCGCTTGGCATCGCGCGATCGCTGCGATGCCAGGAATGACAACGACAAATCAGACCCAATTTTTCTTTTGTCGGTTCAAGTTCGAGTACTGGGGGAGTAATTGTCGTTACCGTTTCCGTTGCGTAACGGATAACGAGTAACGGAAACGGAAATGAGAATTTCGCCAAGTCGTGCCCATGTCTATCCCTGACAGACTAAGGGAATGCTGTAGACATGATATATTTTGACATAAGCAAAGCTTTGCCAAAATGTCCAATGATGCTCTGATTAGCAAGCTAACCTGGTGTGGATTGGATAGAAAAACTGTAAGGTGGATACATAATTGACTGCAAAATCATATTCAGAGGGTGATGATTAATGGCTCCTTCTCATACTGGGAGAAGCCAACAAGTGAGGTATCACAAGTCTCGGTCCTGAGTCCAGTGCTCCTTATTTGTTTTATTAATGCCCTAGATCAGGGAGTGCAAGGAATGCTAATCAAATTTGCAGACGACACAAAATTGGCTGAAATAGCTAATATCTTGAAAGAATCTGATGGAATAGGTAATACCTGTGCAGATGATACCAAATTGGGAGGAGTTGCTAAATACCTAGAGGGTAGAAAAAAAATCTAAAATGACCTTGACATATTAGAGACTGGGCCAAAGCTAATAGAATGAGTTTCAACAGAGAAAAATGTAGGGTGCTGCATCTAGGCAGAAAAAATGCATTGCATAGAAATAGGATGGGAGACACCTGGCGGGGGAATAGTACATGTGAAAGGGATCTGGGAGTCTGACCACAAATTGAACATGAGTCAGCAGTGTGATGCGGCAGCCAAGAAAGCCAATGCAATTCTTGGTTGCATCAACAGAACCATTGTGTCTAGATCAATGGAAGTGATAGTACCACTCTTTTCTGCTCTGGTCAGACCCCACCTGTGTTCTGTTCAGTGCATCTCAATTTAAATGGGATATTAACAACCTTGAATGGGTCCAGAGGAGGACGACAAGGAGGGTTAGAGGTCTGGAAGAAATATCTTATGAGAAGTGGCTTAGGGAAATGGGAATGTTTAGCCTTACAAAAAGAAAGTTTAGAGGGGATATGATAGCCATTAGACATGGGCACGACCAGAAAAAATGACGTTTCGAGTTTTCGTTTGTCGGAATGGGTCCGTTTTGGGTCATTTCCGTTTGTCGCGAAATTTTTCAAAAATTTGTCATTTTGTTTGTTGTTTGTCATCTGTTGTTTCCACTGCAATTTAGCGCAATTTGACTTCCCAGAGCATAGGGGCGTCCCGCAATCAGGGCCGGCGCTAGGTGTTTTTGCGCCATAGGCAGCGGGCGGGGCGGGGGGGGCGGTGGTGGGGGAGGTGCAGGCGGGCGGTGGTGGTGGTGGGCCATGGGCGGGCGGCGACAGCGGGCGGGTGAGTGGGTGGGCAGCGGCGCAGGCCGCAGGCGGGTGGTGGCGCGGGCGGGCGGGCGAGTGGGCAGTTAGGATATCACTTAGAGGTTCTGTTCTTGGCTTGCACCCCAAATGTGTGTGTGTGTGCAAGCAAATTGAAGTTGGGAAAATAGAAAATAAATGGTAGTATATAATATATATTTAAAATAAATCCACACCTCCCACTCCCAGTCAAACCTCCCTCTTTATCCAATGTCAGAAAAAAAATCCTCACAAACTGCCAGAGAAGAAATAAAGAATAAACTGCTATTCCCTTCAGCAGACAAAGCTGCAGGGAATCAAAGAAATTATTTTCTAAATTCAATTCCCTCCCTCCCTGCCTAACTTAAATCCTAAAGCCTCCAGCCTCCCTCCTCAATCTCGATCGGATCACACCAGAACCAGCAGCCAGCCCTCCTCCCTCAACCACATCCATACACCCGACTGCAATTTCTGGAAGGTGCCTCGGCTTTTTATGCCCTCCGAGACATCCAGAAGTGTCAGTCAAAAACCTGGCGATGCCATTGGTGGAATGGTTCAAAAAAATTGCATGGTCCCATCCCATGACCAGCCAAAATGGGCAGGTCTAAAAAAATAAAAAATAAAATAAAATAAAATAAAATCAATACGACGTTTTATTGCTATAAAAAAACCCACTGCTGCTACTATTAAAATTCAGGCATTTAAAATAAATACATTTCACATGTTTCTGTGGTGATTTGGTGTGTTTTTTGACCACAATTTTAAAAGAAAAATTGTGGTCGCCATTTTGGATCCCCCCCCACTGCATGGGATGGCGAGACGACAAGGATGACCCCTCCCCAGCCTGGTGCAAGCAGCCCAGGACAGGAGAAGAGGGGGGGAAGGCCAGGACCCCCAGAAACCACCCCTCTGGTAGGTGGCAAAGCCTCAGGAAGGCATATTTTTGCCTACTTTTTTGGCCGGGAGTAGGGTTTTTTAAAAAAAAACTTTAAAAAACTTTTCTGTGCTTCGCATTGCACGATCGCCGCGATGCCACAAACGGAAACGAAAAACCCGACCAAATTTTTCTTTTTTCGGTTTGAGTTCAAGTTATCGTTACTGTTTCCGTTACGTAATGGAAACGATAACCGAAAACAGAAACGACAATTTCGCCGAGTCGTGCCCATGTCTAATAGCCATGTTTAAATATTTGGAAGGATGTCATGTTGAAGTGGAAACTGGTATGTTTTCCATGGCTTTAGAGACTAGGACTCCGGGCAAGGGTTTCAAATCATAGGAAAAGAGATTCCATTTGAACATTAGGAAGAACTTCCTCATAGTTAGAGCTGTTCAGCAGTGGCATATGCTGCCACAGAGGGTTTTATAGTCTTCTTTGGAGGTTTTTAAGCAGAGGCTGGATGGCCATCTGTTGGGAGTAAGTTAATGGGGGTTCCTGCATGGCAGGGGGTTGGACTGGATGGCCCTTGAGGTAAATTCCAGCTATATCATTCTATGATTCTATGAGAGAAACAAATTCAAAAGGATCTAGGTGGGCTTGAGCACTTGGATGAAAACAACAAAATGAAATTCAATAAGCATAAATGCAAAGCCTTGGAAAAAGAAAATGAACACATAATTACAGGACAGGGTATACATGGCACCACAATATTAGGAGTGAGAAGGATCTTGGAATCATTGTAGGTCACAAGCGGAATATGAGCCAACAGTGTGAAGTGGTTACAAAATAAAAAAGCAAATGCTATTTTAGGTTGCATTAACAAAAGTATAGTTTCCAAATCCCAAGATGTACTAGTTCCCCTCTATTTGGCACTGGTTAGGACTCATCTTGAGTATGATGCCCATTTCTGGACAGTGCATTTCAAGAAGGATGCTAACAAATTGGAACAAGTTCAGTGGAGGGCAAGGAGGAGGATCAAGGGGCTAAAAACCAAGTCCTTTGAGGAAAAACTAAAAGAAATGGCCATGTTTAGTCTTGAGAAAATGAAGACTGAGGGGAGATATGAAATCACTTTTCAAATACTTGCAAGGCTGCCATACAGGATTGGGAGGGGGAGAGGAAGATCTGTTCTTGATCACCCCAGAGTGCAGGACACACAACAGTGAGCTAAAGTTGCAGGAAGCTAGATTTTGATTGAATATCAGGAAAAACTTCTTAACAGTTAGAGCAGGGCAACAGTGGAATCAATCACCTCAAGATATGATGATGGCTACAACACTGGGGACATTCAACACATTTGGACAACATACTGGTATGTACAGGTATCATCAATTATTATCCCTGCATTGAACAGCATGTTGGACTTGATAGGTTTATAGACCCCTTTCAACGTCATGATTCTATAATTTTTAGCATGCATATGAGACTCTGATTTATTTATCATTTTTACATATCTAAACACCTTGGTTGCTGCAAATTGCATCTTTCAGTGTAACAGATTTAACCGGGGGGTTGCTCCTCCACCTAGACCCATCTGTCATCAAGCAACAGCTGCTTGTTAGCTGGTATCTGGAGAAGTCATTCCCCGAATGGGTTTGTTAATAATCCCCCAGCCTGGCTATGATTACTTATCAAAATAATTATTCAACAAGGCACGTTCACTTGAATAATAAGTAAAAGCATTTATTTGACTAATAAGATTTCACAGGAATATTCTCTTACTGGAAAATAAAAACATGATTTCCTTTGCTAACATAAAGAAATCTAAAGCAAACTTCCGAGGCAGAAGCCTCACTAATTCCACTATAATACTACATTATTAAGCATTAGTCCTTTAGTGCATATGGAGAAACCATTCAGGAAAAAAAGTCTCTCTCTCTCTCTCTCTCTCTCTCTCTCTCCTCACAGCATGGGAAAAACCAGTCACGTGATTTCTTAGACCAATCAGGGTTCACTTGCTTCTTGGAGGGAATGCATCTTAGGGTTTTGTTTACATTCATTTGAGATTGCAGATCTACAACAGGCTAGCATGTACCTTTAGTAATGCCATTACTTACCAAGGCCTAAGGGAAAAAAACTTCCCTACTTCTGAATTATGTTCCATTCAGTAACCAGCAGAGGCAGAGGAAGAGGCAGCAGCAGCAGGAACAAGAGATAAAGTGCGGAGAGGGGAGAGGGAAGGATGAGTGCAGAGCAAGGAGCCTGAGAGGAAGAGGAGGATGTGGCCAAGCCAGTTAAGTTCTGGAGGAGTAAGCAGCTGTCTTTTGGCAAAAAAATAAAAAAAAAATAAAAGTGGATCAGAGATACAGATCCTTGTGGAAGCACATGATTTTTATGTAGAATAATCTCCAATACAATCTCAGTCATATGCACTGATTGGATAGTGGTTAGAGGCAAATTTCATGTTAAAATCATGCAGTCTCATATGCATGCTAAAAATCATAGAATCATGACGTTGTCATTATACTGCTGCAGAGCCAGGCACCCTTCACTTCTGTGGTGTATTCTGTGGGTACAAATTTGATTTATAGTTTGACAGCATTTTGGGGGAAATCCCATTATAAAATCACATGGACTCAGGATGGTCCATGCTTGGACCAGTGTTTTTTCACCAGTACTACCCCCAAACCAGGCTTGCCTCATTCTGAGGATCACCCAACTCACCCACCTTTGTCTTTTCCAGAGGTGGGCTTTGCCTTCTCTTCCACTGTTAGGCCACAAGGGAAGCCTGACAGCCAGACAGGTGGCAGTAGCCACAGGAGGAGGCAGACCCGCAGTTCCAGGATGTCAGATTTATCTAAAGGAAGATTTAGAACGGCTGATCCTAATAGTGAAAGAAGAACATGAAAAGCTGGGTTTGCACCTCAACACCAAGAAAACAAAAATAATGACAACAGCAGAGAACATGCAAATCAGTGTTAATAACAATGAGGTAATTGAAGCACTAACAGAGTTCAACTTCCTTGGCTCTAAAATTAATCAAAATAGTGACTGCAGCCCAGAAATCGGAAGATGTATAGTGTAGTGTATAGGGTATTGTGTATAGGTTGTTTTAAGAGTAAGGCTTACAGCAGTTGAAACCAGGTGGACCTTGTAATGAGGAAACGCCTAGTCGGGTGAACTGGGGGGGTGGAGCTATGGGTATTTATGGAATGTGTGTGTTGTGTTATGCATGTCGTGTGTGGAATAAAGAAGTCTACCGTAGCATGCTGTTATGTCTGGACTCAATACATAATATATAGCTCTTGGAAGAACAGCAATGATCAGTATGAATAACATCTGGAAGAATAAAGATATCAGCCTCCCAATCAAATGCGGGCTAGTTAATGTGATCCTTTTTAAAACAGAATTTTTCTGATCCATTGAGTTTGATGAGGGAGACCACAGAGGTATGTTATTGTTGTGTTTACCCCATCTTGAATTAACACAAATGCACATTGGCCAAAAAAGAAGGGGGGCAGGAAAATATTGTTTGATTCTCTCTAGTGACTAATTCTGATATTGCATCTCCAAATATCTTTTAAACCTGTGAAAGAAAATGCCAGAAATTACCTTTTCCACTTTTTCTATCTAGGTTCCTTGTACTACAGGCTCCATACAACCCAGTTACTGGCTGGAGAGAGGATATGATCTCTTAGGTCAGTTGGAGCCAATGCAAATAGTTTCTAATTCTTAGAAGTATTAATTTAATTAATATTGATAACAAAATGTCTGTCTATCAGAGTCTGTCCACTGGACATTTCCTTATAGGGCCACTGACTGCTAACATTAGGGTGGGGAAGCTGGGGTTATGGTTATTCCTATACAGTTGAGAAGACACTTAACTGTGGAGTCTCTTTGCCAGATCAGACCATATGGGATGGGATAGGCCTAGGCAGGATCCAAGTTGATTTGTGGAGGCTGTTTTAAGAGGTTTGTGCCAGAGATAAGGTTGAGAACCTACAAGATTAATTGCCTACAGGTTGGGCCCTTGGTTTTCCATGAGTTCCCATAGAAGGATGCCCTTGTTAGTTGTTTAATTGTTTTAAATGTAAAGCCTGTGCAGCCCCACCCACCCCACCCCCCAAAAAATATCTGGGAAATGCTAAAGCCAGGCAGCTGGCAAAGCAGCCTGCCGCCAAGAAGTGACCCACCCACCTAAAGTATCATCTTCAAGACAAGAAGCTATTCCAGATTTTAGGGTTACACAGGTTTTATAGCCTTACCTAGAACAGGGCAAATGGAGTCAGGAGTTCAATGTTTTTGCAGGTGGGGTTAGCATTCTGGAAGGGAAACTAAGTCCACTAAATTAGCTAGACAACAAAACTTGGAAACCTACAGTTTTGTGACCCTTGGGGTTCTGCCAGAATGAGAAGATGTGGAAGATGATTATGTAGATATATTTAACTTGGCTTGAGTGTCATAACATCTAAGAAATTGGGCGGTTAGAGTGGGGTGGCCCCTTGCCTTACATGTTTGAAACCTGCCAGGGCTCCTGCCATGGAAATGTTGGTAGCTCATCCAAGAGATAACAATTTAGGTTTAAGTAAAAGTGTAATAAGAACTATTCAATATATTGATCCTCTGTTCATATTTCCTATAACCTGCTTCCCTACTAGCTAAGCAGCAGCACTTCCAAAATTAAAAATCCCCTTAGAGGAAAAATACTTCAGGAACTGTTGTTCTTCCCATGCATAAGTAGATAGTCAGATGCAAGGATGTCTAGGCATATAAAAGGAAATGAATGGAGTTTTAAGAGATCTGCAGGAAATCAAGAACACACAACCTGATACAATCCTAGTTTGTTCAGCATTGTTGCCCAGGCAGGTTTGGCACGAGAACAAGGATTCTATGGGCAAAATCAAATCAATGGGGGCATGAACTGGGCAGTCAGAAAGGCCATGGAGCCAGGTTTAGGACTGTTCCTCATCTGGACATATTTTATGAGCATCTCGAGCTCTTATGGAGTGATGGGATACACTTACTACAGTTTGGGATGCAGCAGTAAGTGTATCTCAAATGCTGATATTTACTAAGGTGAATTGTAGCAGAACATTAGAGCTGCCTATTACAGCTTGATGGGGGCAAGAAAACAAGCATGAACTGGCCTCTGTGCAGTGGTATGTGGTGTGGAAAGTGGAGTTATTATTGGGGAACTCTTGGTGGTACAGTTTGTGAAAGAGAACTCAATACTCAAATATTGAACTTGGGGGATAAGGAATAGAGATGGGCACGACTTGAAAAAAAAATTTTTTTTCGAGTTGTCATTAGTCGGGCCGGTTCCATTTCGGGTCGTTTCTGTTTTTCGCGAAAATTTGCAAAAATTAGTCAGTTTGTTTTTTCGTTTTTTTGTTTTCGTTAGTACTGTTTTTTTGGGGGGTAGCGGGCTCCTGGAGGCACCTCTGTGGGGTGGGTGCCTACTCTGGCCCGCTATAAAGGGAAAGCGGGCTCCTGGAGGCACCCGTGGCTGCCTCCTATCCTCACCCACTAGGAAGGGGAAGCAGGCTCCAAGAGACCCCTCAACATGGGGGTCTCCCCTCCTCACCTGCTGCTGCAAAATGCATGCATAGCCATATGGATATGCATACCAGTTGCAGACAGTGAGACCAGTGAACCCAGAGCCATAGGGTGATGCCTAAGGCTCTCGCACCGCCATGTCTCACAAAGAAGGGAATCGTACTTGCGTGTAGTGCAATGCAAGTAGATCTGGTTTAGGGTTAAGGTGGGTTAGTGCAAGGGCTAGGGTTAGGCTAGTGACGGGTAAGGTTACGGTGGGCTAGTGGGTTGCACCTCTGGGTGCCTCTCTGACCCACTAAGAAGACAGTCTGTGACGTATGGGTAAGGAGTCAAGGATTAGGGTTAGGGTTAGGGGGCTAGGGCAGGTTTTAGGGGGCTTTTTGGCACATCCCAGAAGTCTCCATGGCCAAGTGGCCATGCGATTGGTGGGATGGCTCCAAAAATTTGCATGGCCGTCCACTCCCACATGGCTGGCCACTCGGCCAGTCAATCATTGCGCAGGTGTAAAATAAAATAAAATAAAATAAAATCAATGGAGGACAGAGGAGGAGAGGAGAGACATTTTGTTGCAAGAAAAAACCCACTGCTACTGTGAAAAATCTGGCAGTTTATAAATTTTCGCGTGTTTCTGTTGTGCTTGTGTGTTTTTGGACCACGATTTCAAAAACAATCTTGCGTTCGCCGCCCCATTTTGGATCCCCCACCCGCACCGCATGGCATGGCGAGTCCGGCTGCCCAGGACGGGGGGGAGGCGGGACCCCCCCTCCAGAAACCACCCCTCCGGTAGGTGCCCTGCGCCCTTAGTCAAGCAGGCATTTTTTCTGCCTGCTTTTTTGGCCCGGGAATGGGTGGGGGGAGAGTTTAAAAGTTTTTTCCTGTGCCATCTGTGCTGCTTGCTTGCAGTTTAATTGCGGCGGCCAGCGGCGAGACTGGGATTTTTGCTGGCTGCGAGCCTGCGGCAAGTCCCACCAGAGCAGCCCAGGACGGGGGATGGGGGGGAGGACGGGGACCTCCAGAAACAACCCCTCTGGTAGGTGCCCTGAGGCACGGCAGGCATTTTTCCGCCAGCTTTTTGGCCGGGAACCGGGTTTTTAAAACTTTTAAAAACTTTTTTTCTGTGCCGCGTGGCATCGCGCGATCGCGTGATGCAAGGAACGAGCACAACAAATCAGACCAAAATTGTTCGTTCGTCGGTTCGAGCTCGAAGTCTGGTGGAGTAATTCCCGTTACCGTTTCCGTAGAGTAACGGAACCGAGTAACGGAAACAGAAACGGGAATACCGCTAAGTCGTGCCCATCTCTAATAAGGAACATCATTTTAGACAAACACATAGAACACCCACTTTGGGTCAATGATCAGAGTGGTAGACCCCCATAAGTATTCAAGGAAGAGTGACTATCTCGTATACTTTCAGGACTTTGTAATTCCTGGGGAAAGTATATGTGAGTGAGCAGCAGGGTCTCAGGCTGTGATGAATAGCCTGGAATCCTTATTCTATGCAAAAACACTTTCTTATTATTTTAATATAATCATTTGGGGTTTTCCTATATCACTCTTAGATAGTAACAAGATTACACTGTAATTACATGGAGACATAATGAGTAATGCTAATAATACTGCTTTTTAACATATATAATCTCTAAGCTGTGGTAGATAACAACACATGAAAAGGCTCTAAATGAAGTGAGATAAAAGTTCAATCTATTATCAATATTCCCAAGAAGTTTAGTTCATGAGAAGTAAATAACTTTTTTAATATTCAGTAAGCACAAACTACTACAACAAGAACTAGTTAGGTCACTCAGTGCTTCATCTAGTATACACAACTTCTTCACAAACTCAACTACTACTTCCAAGGCCATTTTCATTTTCTTAAACCCTTTAATGTATGAATGCAGGGAGAGGAGAGATTATCTTGAGATGATGAATCAATTAGCACATAGTGCAGACAGCAATGACAGAGAAGCCACTCTGAAAAACATCTTCATGGTCACCTGTTACCTCTGAAGCAGTCACTACAGATGCATTAATGGAATTTCCCCCATTATACAGTTTGAGCATAATTCTGACATAGTACACAAATATTTGATGATGTTATTTTCAAAGAAGAAAGGCATGCACAACCAGAATAATTTGTCCTTTTACTTCAATGTATTTATATTTATAATGATGCCTTTTTAATATGTCATCTGAAAAAAACTGCACTAATTAAATAGTCTTTTCAATTCTTTTAGCATTAGTAAGGGAATAATCTGCATTTTTGTCAGTGTAGCAGAGATGTTCAGGAATGGATAGCGAAGAACGGACTGTCCACCAGTAAAACACAGACCAGTTCCTGTAGTGTAGTGCCTCCTCAAAGCAGGAAGTTGAAGTACATAGAACACCTCCTGTATTCCAAAGGAAAATCACTTATTCAGGATGGCATAAATCAGATGTTATACTATGACGACTAGGAGATCCAAAGGATGTGCCCGTTCTCAAAACACTTTGGTAGACCATAGGGAATCTGGGAGATTTTGTCATTTTTGATATGGAACATCAAGCGTGTATCCATTTTCTCCATTATTCCATTTCATTGCTCTGAAATTGTATAGGATGTGTAACAGGATGAGTGATGTTTCTCAGCAATTTAGTTAATTTCTTTATTTGATCTATCTCATCTGCTTTTCCCCATAGAGACTCAAGGTGGCTCACAATCAACAGAACAACAAAAATAAACATTATGTCCAAGAAGGCACTTTTTTCAACCTCTATTCACAATAGTATTTTTCCAAATACACATATTGTAAACATTTTTGTGTACAAGCCATGTGTTGGGATCACATCTTTCCCCTTCTTTGTTCAATATGTGTGGCTGAGGAGTATTTTAACAAGCATATCCCACTTGCAGTTAGAAGTGGTATGTTTCAGGAACAATTTTATTGTCTTGACTTCTTGTGTATCTGGTCCCATAAGAGAATGCTGACCTTGTGTTAAAGGCGGAAGAATCAATCACATATATTCTAGTGAAGATTACTCCCTATCATGCTAGTTTTTGTATGTACAAAAACTTATAAACTCTCGTCAATGGCTGCACTTTGCTGTGAGTTCACTTCCTTTATTGGTCAACTCTCATACACCAGAGAGCAATATTTCTGCAATACACTTGCACTGAATGACACATCTTTGACTAATTGAAGGCTATAGTTAGAAATATCCATGTACCTACCTTCCCCAGGCTGTCATTATATAGAATACTGCAGTTATTAGAGCAAGAGCTAAACTGAAAGTAAAGATGGGCAGCTGTAGTTTTGGCCTTTTAAGTTGCACAGTGATTTCAGGATTGTTCCTACAGTGGGTAATTAGTTTCCCCCCAAAACCTCACCAGTTAATTGGCTATTTGTGCAGGGAAGTTTTAAAAGGTCACTGTTCCTTCTGAAGTTCACGCCCCACTTGTTATACTAAAGACCTTGCAGCAGGAAACATGATATTGCTGATGACTATTCATAAAAAAACCAGAACTATGTATTGATCTGGTCTGTAGGGTGGGTCATTAATTTGGCTAACATGATAACTGCTGTACTAACAAATGCTTTTAGTTTTGTACTCTTAACTGCTTAGTCAGAAAGTTTCACTTTATTTTTAGTGGTGGCACTAGCATAAGTTCTAACAAATCTTGAAAGTGTGATGCAAACTTTGCAGCTCAAATGTAACAACTTTGCATATAAACAATTTTTATTAGGTCAAGTCAAAGACACCCCCCCCCAGTCCATAATTTTGCCTCAGACACTGGGCAGCGAGCTACTATTGGGAATTCATTAGTGAGCCATGAATGGGAAGGTATTTCCCCAGAATGTTACCTTCCAAGATGAAGATGGTATTTATCAACTCTAGGGACCATTGAGAGATTTAAAGTCCATAAGTTACTGTACGCTTATAAACGTTAGTTCAGTAATTAGAGATCACTATATGTGATGGTACTCAATGCAAGCCCCTGGAAGGAATTGAGCTATTTTCCAACCTCTGAGAAAAATACAAATACTCACTACATATGAGGCCATTTCAAATATGTCTGAAAGAGTAAAATGTTCTGGAAAAGTGCTAGAAAAATGAAACCTTCCAGACTATTTCCCCATTGAGATTCTAAGTCATTTTTCAGCCACCCTGGTTTTTATCAGTTTCTCTTCAGATGTTTCAGGGAAATAGCTTTCTTTCTACAGTACAACAAAGGGCACCTACCAAGCCTCGAAGGAGGAGAGTGGTGGTGACTGGAGACTCCTTGCCTAGAGGAACAGAAGTGGTCATCTGCAGGCCTGACAAAATGAATTGAGAGGTCTGCTGTCTCCCTGGAGCCAAGATTCGGGATGTAACAGAGAGTCTGACGAGACTTATCAAGCCCACTGATTCTAACCCATTTCTTTTGGTCCATGTAGGAACTAATGATACTTCAAAGTGCAGATTTCAAGATATCACAAAGGCATATGAAGAGATGGGTAGGAAGCTGAAGGACCTGGGTGGACAGGTGGTAATCTCATCTATCCTCCCTGTAGAAGGATGTGGTCCACGAAGGAAAAGAACAATAGTGGAGGTGAACAATTGGCTTCGGAGATGGTGCCGGCAGGAACGATTCGGATTCTTGGACGATGGTTTGCTTTTTCATTCAGATGGGATATTGGGCCAGGATGGGGTGCACCTCACCACTGCTGGTAGGAATCTTTTTGCCAAGAAGATTGCAGATTTAATAAGGAGAGCTTTAAACTGAGTTTGCAGAAGGAGGGAGAAAATTCTCTTAACGGTAGAGATCCGGAAGGGATTGTGGAGACTAGCCCAAATGTTGAAATAGGAGCAGGACAAAAAGTAGTGCAGATCATCAGTGCAAGGAAAAACAGGTTAAGCAAAGGACATGTAAGAAGCACACACAGCCTCAAATGTCTCTACACCAATGCACAGAGCATGGAACTCCTAATACAGAAAAATAAATATGACATAATTGGCATCACTGAAACATGGTGGGATGAGACGTATGATTGGAACGTAGTCATTGGTGGGTATAACTTGTTTCAAAGGAACAGGAGGAGTAAGAAAGGAGGAGGTGTAGCTTTATATATTAAGGACATTTACACTGCTGAAGAAATACAAGATAAACAGCAGGGGAAGCATGTTGAGAGTATTTGGGTTAAAATGAGGGGTGAAAAAACAAGGAGGAATTTCACTCTGGGAGTATATTATAGACCCCCAAGCCAGCTGGAGGAGTGGGATGATGTGTTCTGTGAGCAGATGGCCACACAGTCAAAAGGGAGAGATGTAGTAGTAATGGGGGATTTTAACTATCCTGATATATGCTGGCAGTCCAACTCAGCTAGGAATGCAAGGTCTAGCAAATTCCTTACTGCACTTGCAGACAATTCCATGGTCCAGAAGGTAGAGGAGGCAACCAGAGGCAAAACAATTTTAGATCTGGTCTTAACCAATAAGGAGGACCTTGTAAATGGGGTCGAAGTGGTGGGATGATTAGGTAAAAGTGACCATGCCCTCTTGGAATTTGTTATACAGTTGGAAGGTGAAGCTAAGCATAGTCAGACAAGAATCCTGGACTTTAAGAAAGCCAATTTTTGTAAACGTAGGGAATTATTGGCTGTGATTCCATGGACTGAAACACTGAAAGAGAAGGGAGTCCAAGATGGATGGGAGTTCCTGAAAAGTGAGATATTAAAGGCACAATTTAAAATTGTTCCAAGAAGCAAAAGTGGGAGAGGTCTAAAGAAACCACAGTGGTTTACTAAAGAACTTTCAACTCAGCTAACTATAAAGAAAAACAAGTACAAGGAATGGGAAATGGGAAATGCACCAAAGAGGAATATAAACAAACAGCTAATATATGCAGGGGGATGGTAAAAAAAGCTAAAGCACAAAACGAACTTAGACTTGCCAGAGAGATTAAATATAGTAAAAAAGGTTTCTTTAGTTATGTCCACAGCAAAAGGAAAAATAAGGAAATGATAGGCTCTCTGTGTGGCAATGATAACCAGTTACTAACAGGAGACAAGGAAAAGGCAGAACTACTCAACACCTTTTTGCCTCCATTTTCTCCAAAAAGGAAGAAAGAGATCTGCTGGGACAAAGAGTAGATGAGGTAGGATGGGAATTGCAACATAAAATAGGTAGGGAGGTAGTACAGGAACATCTGGAAACATTAAATGAATTTAAGTCTCCAGGGCCAGATGAATTACACCCAAGGATATTAAAAGAACTGGTGGAAGTAATTTCAGAACCATTGGCAATAATCTTTGAGAAGACCTGGAGAACAGGAGAAGTCCCCATTGATTGGAGGAGGGCTAATGTTGTCCCCATTTTCAAAAAGGGGAAAAAAAGAGGACCCAAATAATTACCGCCCAGTCAGCTTGACTTCAATTCCCAGAAAGATTCTAGAGCAGATTATTAAGCAGGCAGTCTGCAATTATCTAACAAACAATGCTGTCATTACAAGAAGTCAACACAGGTTTCTTAAAAACAAGTCATGCCAGACTAATTTGATCTCTTTCTTTGATAGAATTACAGGCCTGATGGATGAGGGTAATACTGTGGATATTGCTTATCTGGACTTTAGCAAGGCCTTCGATAAGGTTCCCCATGGTATTCTTGCTAAGATGTTAGTAGGAAGTGGGATAGATAGTGCTACTGTTAGGTGGATTTGTAAATGGTTGACTGACGCACCCAAAGGGTAAACATAAATGGCCTCTCATCAGCTTGGAGAGACATGACCAGTGGGGTGCCCCAGGGTTCAGTTCTGGGTCCAGTGCTGTTCAATATCTTTATTAATGACTTGGAGGAAGGAATAGAGAGTAGGCTAATTAAATTTGCAGATGATACCAAATCACAAGGGGTTGCTAATTCCCTAGAGGATCGGATGAAAATGCAAAAGGACCCTGACAGATTAGAATGCTGGGCCAAAGCTAACAGAATGGATTTCAACAGAGTTGAAATGTAGGGTACTACATCTAGGTAAAAAGAATGAATTGCACAGATATAGGATGGGGGACACTTGGCTAGAGAATAGTACCTGTGAAAGGGATCTGGGAGTTTTGGTGGACCACAAATTGAACATGAGTCAACAGTGTGATGCGGTGGCCAGGAAAGCCAATGTGATTCTTGGTTGCATCAAAAGAACCAGATAGACTATATCCACCAGTTCACCCAAATCTACATGCCTGTTGACCTTTTCAAAAAAATTCTAAAAGATTTGTCAAACAAGACTTATCCTTGCAGAAGCCATGCTGATTTTCTCTCAGCAAGGTTTGTTCTTCTATGTGTTTTAAGATTTTCTCTTGGATGAGGCTTTCCACCATCTTCCCTGGGACAGATGTAAGGCTAACTGGCCTGTAGTTTCCCGGGTCCCCCCTCCTTACTTTTTAAAAAATTGTTGTGACATCTGCTATCCTCCAGTCCTCCGGCACTGTGGCTGTTTTAAGAGACAAGTTGCATATTACCGTTAAGAGATCTGCAATTTCATCTCTCAGTTCCCTAATAACCCTTGGGTGGATGCCATCTGGGCCCGGTGACTTGTTAATCTTCAATTTATCAATTAGTCCTAAAACATCCTCTCTTTTAACCTGTATTTGATCTAATTCTTTAGTTCAGGCAGCAGAATCTGCTCAAGGTCTTTTGTCGTGAAGACAGAAGCAAAGAACTCATTTAATTTCTCTGCAATTTCCAAGTCCTTCTTAATCTCCTCTTTTCCTCCCTCACCATCCAGAGGGCCAACTGGTTCTCTGGCAGGTTTTCTACTTCTAATATATTTAAAGAAGCTTTTATTATTACCCTTTATATTGCTAGCTATGCGTTCCTCAAAATCTTTCTTTGCCTCTCTTATCATCTTCTTACATTTCTTTTGCCAGAGTTTGTGTTTCTTTTTATTTTCCTCATTTGGGGAGGATTTCCATTTACAGAAAGACCTTTCCTTGCACTTTAGAGCCTCTCTGACTCCACTCGTTAACCATGCCGGTGCCCTCTTAGACTTAAATGAGCTCTTCTTTCTTTGTATTATGCACTTGTGCTGGGCCTCTGTTACCGTTGTTTTAAACAGGTTCCATGCACTCTGAAGAGATTGGACTCTTCCAACCTTCCCCTTCAATTTCTTTCTAACTAGTTTCCTCATCTGAGGGAAGTTTGCCCTTCGAAAATCAAGGGTTTTTATGTCTGATTTGCTTGACGCTCTTCCTCCAATATGCATGGCAAAGGAGATTGCAGCATTGTCACTGTTCCCCAGAGGCTCAGTGACATTCACATCCCTGACCAGGTCCTGAGTATCAGACAGTATTAGATCCAGAGTTGCCTGTTCTCGGGTGGGCTCCATGACAAGTTGCTCTAAGGCACAGTCATTCAGCAAGTCGAGAAACCCAGTTTCTCTTTCTTGCCCGGAGCTCGCATTGGCCCAGTCAATGTGGGGATAATTGAAGTCCCCCATGATTACTATCCTATCCTTCTGAGACACCTCCATGATTTGTCTCCTCATTTCAAGGTCCCCCTCAAGTTTTTGATCTGGTGGGCGATAGCATACCCCAACTATCACATCACTCCTTGGACCTGGTAGTTTAACCCACAGTGATTCTATGGTGGAGTCAGACCCTCTGTCAATCTCCATTCTGCTGGATTTTACCCCTTCTTTAACGTAGATGGCCACTCCCCCTCCAACCCGCCCCTCTCTATCCCTTCTATAGAGTTTAGAGCCTGGGATTGCTATATCCCTCTGGTTCTCTACATTCCACCAGGTTTCTTTCACAGACCCCACGTGGAGTACTGTGTCCAGTTCTGTGTGCCTAAGTTTAGAAAGGATGTTGACAACCTCGAGTGGGTGCAGAGGAGGGCAACCAGAATGGTTGAGGGTCTGGAGGAAATGTCTTATGAGGAACGGCTTAGGGAACTGGGAATGTTTAGCCTTTCAAAAAGAAGACTGAGAGGGGATATGAGAGCTATGTTTAAATATTTGAAAGGATGTCATATTGAAGAGGGAACAGGTTTGTTTTCCATGGCTTCAGAGACTAGGACTCGGGGCAATGGTTTCAAACTACAGGAAAAGAGATTCCATTTGAACATTAGGAAGAACTTCATGACAGTTAGAGCTGTTCGGCAGTGGAATATGCTGCCTCGGAGGGTGGTGGAGTCTTCTTCTTTGGAGGTTTTTAAGCAGAGGCTGGATGGCCATCTGTTGGAAATATTGTGAAGGGGTTCCTGCATGGCAGGGGGTTGGACCAGATGGCCCTTGAGGTCTCTTCCAACTCTATTATTCTATGATTATTCTATGATTATTTCTTTCTTTCTTTCTTTCTTTCTTTCTTTCTTTCTTTCTTTCTTTCTTTCTTTCTTTCTTTCTTTCTTTCTTTCTTTCTTTCTTTCTCCTCCTCCTCCTCCTTCATTTGTACCCTAGACATTTTAATTGATGTGTTTGATTATCGGACTCAGAAGAGGGTAGGAATGCAAAACTGAGAAAAACAAAGCATGCTGCTATAAACCACAATATAGCACTTAAAATATTATCTGAGCAGTTTACAAGTAGTTGTACAAGCTACATATTTCCCACTCCAGCAAGCTGGTACTCATTTTATCAACCTCTGAAGGCTGAAAGGCTGAATGAACCTTGAGCCTGCTACCTAGAATTGAAACCCGTCATAAGTAAGACTTCAGTACAGCAGTTTAACCGCTGTACCACAAGAACTATTCAAGGGGAAGGAATGACTAACTACACCACTGTAGCAAAACCAAGGCTCATATCCCAACAGAAAAATAAAGTGGGGACTATGCCTGAGCTGTTAATTAAGTCCTATGTTTTAAATTCTGAAGTCTGATGTGTATTTTGAGATATTTCAGCTGTGTTATATTTACTAAGAGGAATACCACACCTTGATTGTGCCTAAATTACAACTGTGCATATCTTAAATCTCAGTGGCTGCTAGTAAAAGCCTACCTCACCTATTACATTAATTAATATTTCCTCCTTACCATCTCTGACTGTTCCTGTCAAAGAAGAAGCATCATAATTATACAAGCTGGACTTCCGGCTTCTGGTTTGCTGCAGCGAGATGCCTTGATAAGCTCTTTGGTTTATGAAGCTGAATTTCCCCAGATAAACAGGACTCTGGAATAAGGGTAAGCCCCCTTGGAGGGGGTGCGAAGAGAGGCAGCATCTGTGGGCTGCAAAGAATGCAGCTGCAGACTTTACAGTTCCAGAAATAGCCTAAACTCCCTGCTGGGGGGAGTCCAGTGGCTGTTATGGTGAATGGTCTTCAGCTGGAGTATGTAAATAATCTTCGACTTTACAAAGCTTTATTGTCATGAGTAGACAGTTTCCTTTTTCTCTGCTTTACCCCATCACTCTACGAGGGAGATATCTTGGTGACATCCTGATTTCTGTTGTTCATTAAGCTTCATTAAGCTTCTTCAATACCCCACTTCCCAAAATGATGGCTACAAGTACGAGGGGAAAATAAATAATTACTTAATGACGCTAACACAGAAGTGACTTTTCTGATTATTGCAGTGTGCTTTTGACATTTCTGGCTGGTAAATGACTTTGAAGGAAAAAAAAGAGAGAGTTTCCTTTTACAACATATAAACTCCTTTCATATACAGAGACAGTGTGTGTGGCAAAGCAGCGGTCTCTGACCTTGGACAGTCTAAATGCTTAATGTTTTCAAAACATTCTTAGATACCAGACTTGGAACATTCTTTTCTCTCCCTGCTCTCTCTCCCACACCCTCCCTCCTTGAAGCTCAATACAACTGAAATATTGACCCTTTGAAGGGATCTATAACCGATTACAAGGACAAGAATCAGCTGGGAAACAATGACAGATCAGCAAATTGATTATTTGCTCCTCATAATGCAAAAAGTATTGTACTATTTACAGGCTGAACTTTCATCTGAACCTGCTTTTGAGTGGAAAGGGGAGCTAGATCAGAGCAATAATCCCAATTCCCAAGCTAATGATTCACAGAGCTGCACTGAGGGAGATACTCAGGAGGAGGTGGAGAGTACGGAATTTGGCCCTGCTTTGGAAACTGAACTTTCTCTTGAACCTGAAGAGGTGGAGGAGAGCCCCCAAACTGGTTTTGTTTGGAACATGAAACTACAGCAGAGCATTGAAACATTTGAGATGAGTGTACAACCTAGCCTTACTGCGGAAGCTTCTACTTCATGAGAAGGATGTTTGCATACGTCAAGTCTCAAGAGGATGAGAATCGACATATATGCATGGTTCATGGGGGCAATGGATCTATAAGGAAAGACCAAAATTTGGTTTAATGAGTCAGTTACTTAGAAGGTCTGTTTTTGTGTTTGGCCAATGATGGTGTGCCTCTGAAGCCCTGGTTGTTTGGTATATTGGAAACACACCACATATTACCTATTACTTATTATTGATTATTAATGGACTATAATGGATTACAATGAAAACCAGTGAATGGAAATGTGTACTGTAATAGACTAGTTGAAGACTATTGCCAAGCTAACCATATATTTGCCAAACCAGACATGTCAATCTAACACAGAAATCTGCTTTTTGTATCTGGACCACCATTAAAATATTAAACAAATATTAAGATGTGAAAATGGAAAGGGGAGTGAGATTACCAGCCTGAAATGTTAATCTGTCTGACGTCCAAGAGAGAGGAATATACTAGCCAAGAACAGAACATTTTAAATGTATTATGAAACTGAGAGACTAAGATATAACTCCTCTCTCTTTTAACAGCCCATTAAGTATTAGTCTCAGATAAAATATACTGAGTTGATTATGTTTATTATTTACTTAATCTTATATATTAGATAGGATATCTTAAGTCAAACTTATCTTCACCCTTTGTACTAGATGAAAACAGATAAAAATGTATGCCTATCATATATTGAGCTAGACAAATAGATTTCAAAATGCTTATTAAAATGAAGAATTCAGATAAAATAGGCTGGTTTAATATTGTATTTTGTTATTTTCACTTTTTGTACTAGATAAAGATGGAGATAAGTAACAATAAATATGATGATGGAAAAGAAGCATGTAAATTTGGAGTATTCCAAACACTTGGGCTGAAATATTGGGAAAATATTTGTATTTGAACCATGCAACATGGCATCACACAAGCAAGGTATTTGTTTTAACTTGTTGTGTTTAGAAAATTCAATAAAATATTAAAATAATAATAATAATTACATAAGGAGCTATTTTAAAGATCAATTTGAGAGAAAATGAGATATTAAATATTTTCTTTATCCAGAAAGTTCTTTGATCTGTAAAATGATGATAACATAGAATCTTAGAGTTGGAAGAGATCATAAGGGCCATCCAGTCCAACACCTGTATGCAGGAATCTCCATCACAGTACTCACAACATATGCCCATCCAGCCTCTGATTAAAACCTCCAAAAGAGGAGACTCCACCTCACACCGTGACAGCATATTCCACTGCTGAACAGCTGTAACCATCAGAATGTTCTTCCTTTAAAAAAATTATTATAAAAATAACAAACATACAAACATACAATAAACAATAATACCATCAAACACTACAAAGTGCGCCCCCACCCCCTGGGACCATCCAGTGTTCTTGAATCTTCTCTTCCTTCTTCATCTTCTTTTTGTTTCTAGTTGGCTTCTTAAGGTCCTTTTCTCCAGAACTGTGTTGGATTATATGTCGGTTGTATCCCTTTCCCTTTTAGTAGTACATAATCTATAAATTTCCCCCAAATATCATAAACAATATCCTTTCTCATTTCCCCTCACAAAACTTTTATATTGCAGGACAATTTATCATTTAAAGCTATATCCCACACTTCCTTATACCAGTCAGCAATTTTAAAATCTAATTTCAGTTTCCAATTTTTAGCTATAATCAGTCTTGCTGCTGTCATAAGATTTGCAATTAATACTTTTGTTTTCATATCATATTCATTAATAGGTGGTAATGATAACAATGCAATTTCCGGTTCACATTTAATATCAGTTTGTAGTATTTCTCTTGTCTCACCGAAAATCTGTTGCCAAAACTTTTAAACTATTTCACATTCCCACCAAAGATGAATATAGGTGCCTATCTTTTTTTCACATTTCCAGCAGAGCTTAGAATATCTTGGGTTTATTCTATTCAGTCTGACTGGTGTCATATACCATCTTAAAACTAGTTTAAAGTAATTTTCTTTTATTCTGGCTGATAATAGGATGTTCCTTCTAATGTTTAAATGGAATCTCTTTTCCTGTAGTTTGAAACAATTTCCCCGAGTCCTAGTTTCTGAAGCCATGGAAAACAATTTGTTATCATCTGCAAATTTAATCAGCATACTCTCTATTCCTTCATCCAAGATATCTATGAACTACTACCTTGCACAAACTCTTGCATGGACATGCAAATGCAGAGTGAATAGCATCATTGTTTTAGCAAGTTGTGCCTTCATTTGCCAAAAGATAAAACACTGTTACACTGTTAACCTCATGAATAAAACCTTCTGATCCTATTGATAGTCTTCATAAATGTAGTCTGGAATTTTTGACAATTGGATCTTCAGTGCTGGAAAGGGCCATAACCAAAGATGGGAACAAACGGTCAACCATAAATTCCGCACCCATGAACTGATAAACTGACAAATCAATTCATTGGCTGGAGGGTTAAACAGCCCATGGGACTTTTAAAAAGAGAGAACCCCCCCCCAAAAGGCATCACAATCCTCTCCCTTCCTTTGCTGCAGTGGTGTCCAGTGTCCTGGCCGGTGTCTCTGCTGCAGCTGCCATCTTGGAGAAGATGGCTGCTTGTTTTCCCATAAGGCCTAAGGGAAATTGGGAAATTATGAGATGTGTCTGTCTTGATTTTCTGATTATTAAGAACATAAGAACATAAGAAGATCAGTCCAAAGGTCCATCTAATCCAGCTTCCTGTATCTCACAGTGGCCCCACCAAATGTGTCCGGGAGCACACAAGACTAGACATCTGTCTCTTCATACCACTTCCCTGCATCTGGCCCTTGAAGTACCCCAGTTTTAAGCCTCGAGATCACACATCTCCATCATGGTTTGTAACCTGTGATTGACTTTTCCTCCAGGAATTTGTCCAATCCCCTTCTGAAGGCATCCAGGCCAGATGCCATCACCACATTCTATGGCAGGGAGTTCCACAGACTAAGAACATGCTGGGTAAGAAACTATTTTCTTTTGTCTGTTCTCACTCTCCCAGTCCTCAATTTGAGTGGATGTCCGCTAGTTCTAGTATTGCCTAGATGCCCTAAGCACATCCGATCTCGCCTGATTTTGGAAGCAAAGCAGGGTTGGCCCTGGTTAGTACTTGGATGGGAGACCACCAGGGAATACCAGGTGTTGTAGGTGCCTGGAGTAGGAACTGGCAAACCACTCCAGTATTCCTGCCAAGAAAACTCCATGGACATGGGGTCACGAAGAGTCGGTCACGACTGTAACGACACAACACCCCCCCCCAGTTCTGGTATTTTGTGAGAGGTAGAAAAGCATCCCTCTATACACTTTATTCATGACCTGCACTATTGTTGACCAATGGGAGATTTTGGGAAGGAGCCTAATGGGTTTTAAGGATCAACCCATCACTGAATAGATCAGACAGAGACTAAGGGAGAGACAGTTAAGGACTAGAACTACTTGAACTAATTAGAACTGTTGTTGTTGTTCAGTCATTCAGTCGTGTCCGACTCTTCGTGACCCCATGGACCAGAGCTCGCCAGGCCTTCCTATCCTCCACTGCCTCCCGGAGTTTTGTCAAATTCATTTTGGTTGCATCGATGACACCGTCCAACCATCTCATTCTCTGTCGTCCTCTTTTCCTTTTGCCTTCGATTTTCCCAGCATCAGGGACTTTTCCAGGGAGTCCTCTCTTCTCATGAGGTGGCCAAAGTACTGGAGCCTCAGCTTCAAAATCTGTCCTTCGAGTGAACATTCGGGGTTGATTTCTTTCAGAATGGATAGGTTTGATCTCTTTGCAGTCCAGGGGACTCTCAAGACTCTCCTCCAGCACCACAGCTCAAAAGCATCAATTCTGTGGCGATCAGCCTTCTTTATAGTCCAGCTCTCACTTCCATACATCACTACTGGAAAAACCATAGCTTTAACCATCCTGACCTTAGTTGGCAAAGTGATGTCTCTGCTCTTTAGGATGCTATCTAGGTTTGCCATTGCTTTCCTCCCAAGAAGCAGGCGTCTTTTTATTTCGTTGCTGCAGTCGCCATCTGCAGTGATCAAGGAGCCCAGGAAAATAAACTTTCTCATTGCCTCCATTTCTTCCCCTTCTATTTGCCAGGAGGTGATGGGACCGGTGGCCATGATCTTAGTTTTTTTGATGTTGAGCTTCAGCCCATTTTTTTCACTCTCCTCTTTCACCCTCATTAAGAGGTTCTTTAATTCGTCCTCACTCTCTGCTATTAGAGTAGTATCATCTGCGTATCTGAGGTTGTTGATATTTCTTCCGGCAATCTTAATTCCGGCTTGTGATTCATCCAGACCTGCCTTTCTCATGATGTACTCTGCATATAAGTTAAATAGGCAAGGTGACAGTATACAGCCTTGTTGTACTCCTTTCCCAATTCTAAACCAGTCAGTTGTTCCATATCCAGTTCTGACGGTTGCTGCTTGTCCCACATATAGATTTCTTAGGAGATGGATAAGGTGATCAGGCACTCCCATTCCTTTAAGGACTTGCCGTAGATTGTTGTGGTCTACACAGTCGAAGGTTTTGGCATAGTCAATGAAGCAGAAGTAGATGTTTTTCTGGAACTCTCTGGCTTTCTCCATAATCCAGCGCATGTTGGCAATTTGATCTCTAGTTCCTCTGCCCCTTCGAAATCCAGCTTGTAGTTCCGGAAGTTCTCTTTCCATATACTGCTGAAGCCTGCCTTGTAGAATTTTGAGCATAACCTTGCTAGCATGTGAAATGAGTGCAATTGTGCGATAGTTAGAGCATTCTTTGGCGTTTCCTTTCTTTGGGATTGGGATGTAGACCGATCTTTTCCAGTCCTCTGGCCACTGCTGGGTTTTCCAAATTTGCTGGCATATCTTATGCAGCACCTTTACAGCATCCTCTTTTAAGATTTTAAAGAGTTCAATTGGAATGCCGTCACCTCCACTGGCCTTGTTGTTTGCAATGCTTTCTAAGGCCCACTTGACTTCACTTTCCAGGATGTCTGGCTCCTGGTCAGCAATTACGCTATCTTGGTTATCAGGGACATCCAGATCTTTCTGATATAATTCTTCTGTATATTCTTGCCATCTCTTCTTGATCTCTTCTGCTTCAGTTAGGTCCCTACCATTTTTGTCCTTTATCATATCCATCTTTGCACGAAATACCCTTTTAATATCTCCAATTTTCTTGAACAGATCTCTGGTTTTTCCCTTTCTGTTGTTTTCCTCTATTTCTTTGCACTCTTCATTCAAGAAGGCCGCCCTGTCTCTCCTTGCTATTCTTTGGAAGTCTGCATTCAATTTTCTGTATCTTTCCCTTTCTCCCTTGCATTTTGCATCCCTTCTCTCCTCCGCTATTTGTATGGCCTCGTTGGACAACCACTTTGCTTTCTTGCATTTTCTTTTCTTTGGAATATTTTTCATTGCAGCCTCCTGTACAATGTTACAAGCCTCCATCCATAGTTCTTCAGGTGTTCTGTCCACCAAATCTAGTTCCTTGAATCTATTCTTCACTTCCACTGTGTATTCATATGGGATTTGACTTAGGTTATACCTGACTGGCCCAGTGATCTTCCCAACTTTCTTCAGTTTAAGTTTGAATTTTGAAATAAGAAGCTGATGATCTGAGCCACAGTCGGCACCAGGTCTTGTTTTTGCTGACTGTATAGAGCTCCTCCATCTTTGGCTGCAGAGAACATAGTCAATCTGATTCCGGTATTGTCCATCTGGTGATGTCCATGTGTAGAGTCGCCTTTTGTGCTGTTGGAAAAGAGTGTTTGCAATGACCAGCTTGTTCTCTTGACAAAACTCAATTAGCCTTTGCCCTGCTTCATTTGGAACTCCAAGGCCAAACTTGCCAGTTATTCCTTTTATCACTTGACTCCCTACTTTAGCATTCCAATCCCCTATGATGAGAAGAACATCTTTCTTTGGTGTCAGTTCTAGAAGTTCTTGTAAGTCTTCATAAAATTGGTCAATCTCAGACTCTTCAGCACCGGTAGTTGGTGCATAAACTTGGATTACTGTGATGTTCAAAGGACTGCCTTGGAATCGTACCGAGATCATTCTATCATTTTTTAGGTTGTATCCCAGCACTGCTTTTCTCACTCTATTGTTGACTATGAAGGCTACTCCATTTCTTCTATGGGATTCTTGCCCACAGTAGTAGATGTGATAGTCATCTGAACTGAATTCACCCATTCCTGTCCATTTAAGTTCACTGATGCCCAGGATGTCAATGTTTATTCTTTCCATCTCACGTTTGACCACATCCAGCTTACCCTGGTTCATAGATCTCACATTCCAGGTTCCTATGCAGTATATTTCTTTGCAACATTGGACTTTCCTTTCTCTTCCAGGTACGTCTGCAGCTGAGCGTCCTTTCGGCTTTGGCCCAGCCACTTCATTAGCTCTGGAGCTACTTGTCCTTGTCCTCCGCTCTTCCTCAGTAGCATGTTGGACACCTTCTGACCTGAGGGGCTCATCTTCCAGCGTCATATCTTTTAGCTTTTTGTTTCTGACCATGGGATGTTCTTGGCAGGGACACCGGGGTGGCTTGCCAGTTCCTACCCCAGGAAGTCTTATTACAGGCCTCATTGTCACCAGTGTAATTAGCCTTACAATGATGAAAGCACAGTTCAGCCTGTTTTATTTTGTAGCCTCACTGATCAACTGGGACACAAAAGTAGAAATGTGCCCATTTATGAGATATTTATAAGATATTTATAAGATATTCCAGACTGAGGCATACTTTTAGAACTACTGTGAGGAAAATTTAAGCGTTGAGTGTCTGTGAATTTAAGAACAGGGTGTGCAAGTTATCAACTTTGTGTATAACTTAACCTTAGTCTATTTGAGCTATATTTGTCTTTTGCTGGTACCTGAACACATTACCCTTCATGCTTTTAATTCCACTTTGTAATAAATAGGAGCAGAAAGGAGCAGTTTTTTTAAAAATTGCTGCCTGCTCCTTTCTGCCTTTTGCCAGTCTCCCTGCCCCCCACCTGGGGCTTTTTGACAGGTCAGGGTGTGTGGGGGTGCACCCCCTCCCCACAGCCCTCCCTGTTAAAAAAAAATTGGGAGGTGCTGGAAGACCAGGGGATTCCCTGCATCTGGTCTTCCCTGAAACAGCAGGGATCTGAGACCAGAGCACTGATGTCAGCACTCCTCCTCTCAGACCCCTTCCTGTTTGGTAAAGACCAGGTGATTCCCTGCTGCTGAGCTAGTGCCCACAGGAGCAGGGAATCACCTAGTAGTATTCCAGCACCTCCCAGCTGGGCTTTTTTTTTTTTTTTACAGGGACAGCTTTGGGGAGTGAAAAACCAGCTGGGAGGCAGGGATCGTAAGGGAGAAGGAAGTAGGCAGCGGTGAATTCAAATGGAGATGGGATTATGATTTGCTTTCCCATGTTCGCCGCCCAGAGTTCCCGTTGGGAAGATGGGCGGGATATAAATTCAATAATAAATAAATAAATAAATAAATAAATAAATAAATTTACTTCTGCCACTTTCTTTTTCCTGTGCTCCCCCCCTCTTCCAACGTAGTTTTTTTTTTACAGGGAGGGCAGTGGGCCGTGGGGGCTGACCCCCCCCATTGTCCACAGCCTTCTCTGTCCAAAACACTCCCCTGGGTGAGGGGCGTGTAAGGGGAGGAAGGAACAATCAGGTAGTGCATGTACTGCTGCCTGGCTGCTCTGCTCTCTCTAGCTGCCCGCCTCCTAGGTGGGATTTTTTTTTACTATGTGATGAAACAGCAGGACATTTTTTGTAAGGTGCCCATCCCTAATTGCAAATTATCTAGATGAGAACTCTGAACAGGGTTGGGGTGAACAAATTACTAGAAACTGCTCCGGCAGAGAGAAAGAGCCAGAAACAACTAAAACAAAGGCATACAGGAAGGCCACTAATATTTTGGACCCTAATGACCCTAGGGACGAAACGCCTGTGGAACAATACGCTAATGCTGAACTAAAAGATTTAAATGGACTTATAGGGTCTTCTTGAGAAAACCCTGTGTCCTTCGCTATAAAATTTTGGAGGACAGCATACCATGTAGGTACAGGAGGAAGTTTCAAGGATGTACCCCGAGTTAAGAAATGTAATAGATGAAATCAAATAATTTAGCCTGCCAGAGAACCTAAGAACTGTGGTACTAGAAAATGGAGGAGGAAAGTCAGAAAGGTCTGTAAATATAATGTCATGGCAAAAGAAACAGGGAGGTTTTATGGATGACAGCAGAGCAGGCAACACTGTTTCCAACTACACATCTGTGGCTGCGAGAAATCGAATACAAACAGAATGGGGTGTACAAAGATTGACGTTGTTAGCCATAACAATGTTTTGGATATAGGCGATGTTAGATGATGTTAGCAGTATAGGTGATATAGAAAGTCCTTGGAGCCCATCAGTTTCTCATGGGCTCCTGCTCCTGTCAGGTCTTGGGACCTCTTTAAGCTGTTCTGATGTTAAGGTAATCCATGATTTCTAATTATGCCTCTGCTTTCTGCCCAGGTGAGCCTCAGCAAGTGCTGGAATCCTCTAGAATGATTCTCCTGAAAAGCTGTCTAGCCACATTAAGGCAGAAGGCAGTCATTTAATCAATGTAACCTTTACAATGTACTTTTAATATGGTCACTGCCAGATGGTTTCTTGCCATTCCCAGAAATAAGAGGTAATAATTTAGAACTAGTACAGAAGTTAATACCACCAGCATAAGGACTATTGATGACCGAATAAATTGCTGATTGTATCTTTGCTTAATACAGGACTGTGCCAAATAGAAGGCTGGGCTCCAGAGATGTTACAAGATCTAAGGCTTTGGATTGGCATCCACCATGATTTGAACCACAAAAAGAAGAATGTGCTGCAAACTGGATTGGAGCTGGGGTTGTGGGTGTGAAAGCTTTGGCATGAAGAAATCATTTCTGACATAAGAAACAATGTGAGAGACATGGCCAGTTAATGTACATATGAGAGCCAGATGCAAGATCTCTTAGAAACATTTCCGAGAATTTTCTAATCATCTCAGAAAGGGGCACATTTCAGTGGAACAAGTCAGCCTATTCTTCTGTGGGTCATCCAATCTTAATTTTGTAGTTTTATTTATTTTTCAACCCTTGATGACTCACAAAAGAAAAGGCTGACTTATTCCATTGAAACATGCCATTCCTGAGATGATTTGAAAAATTGCCAGAGACTTTTGCGTTAGACTCTCAACTGAAAAGAAGGGGAAGTAAGCTACACAGGTTCATGGACATGGGCTTCAGTTTTCAGATTTCCTGTAAGTGAAATACCGTTGAAGAGAGAAGAGCCAGTACTGCCAGTAAATAACTGTATTTTATTTCAAAGTGGTTTTTAAGACGCTAAAGACATTAATTAGACTTGTTTCTTCTTAGTAAAGAACATCACTCAAGGTGGCCAACCCTGAAGCAAGTGATAGATTTCCTCCTTCAATAGGATGACTGCTGTCACCTGCCATTTCTTTTCATTTTCTTAAGACAAGACAAAAAATGCCAGCCCTCAATCAGTTAACAGAAATCAAGTTAGAAGCATTAGACTGCAAAACACTGTGTGAATTACAGTGGAACCTTGACTTACATGCTGCTTGACTTGCATCATATTTGACTTGCATCAAGAAGGGGCCTGTTTGACTTGAGTCGCAGGCTTTGACTTACATCTCGGAGCCCCGGCGCAAGGCACCGGAATCGGGCGGCATCCACAACCCAGCATCGCGGCTGCCACCTCCAAACTGCTCCTGCCTTCTTTCTCTCCTCTGGCAGCGGCAGCGGCAGCTTCGGCGAGGCCAGCTCCGAGCACCTGGAGCTGGTCCTCGGCCTCGCTGAAGCCACCATTGCCGCCAGAGGAGAAGAAGGGCCGGGAGCTCGGGGCTGGCCTCGCTGGTTAGACAGTTGGCTCAGTCTTGTAAAAAAACCTGGCTGCAGAAGTCTGGTCCACAATGGAAGCATTTTAGTTGGGGAGCTGTACAGTTGTGGGACTCTAATGGTAAGCATAGAGTTGTTCAGAACTTGGAACGTCAGGTTAAAAATCAGTAAAACTTAAATGTTAGACATTGTTGCTATGAACATTAAAAAGTGGAGGTGTATAACTTGTGGACTATAATTTCACTGCCTCCTCCTCTCCTTGAAGAGACATTTCATTTACATCCCCGGAAGGAATCTCCTATCCCAGTCAAATTTGTGTTAAATTGCTGTTTTCAGGGGTCTTTTTCATCATCTGGAACGGATTAATCCACTTTCCCATTACTTTCTATGGGAAAAGTTTGTTTGACTTAAGTCATGTTTGACTTAAGTCTAGACCTCTGGAACGGATTAATGACGTAAGTCAAGGTTCCACTGTATTAACAAAGCTAACTGTAGCATCTGGATAGCAACTGATACTGATACCCTCCTTATATTCAAGGTTATAATTATTAATCATTATTAATGGTCTAAAAATGACAGGTTATCAGAACAAAAGGGTATTATTATCTGAATGAGAAAAAAAAACAAGCTTTCTAAGGGTGTCATACTTCTGTAAAATCCTCTGCACAAATTTGTGTTGTACATGTACAACTAATATGTATGATAAATTCAGCCAAGAAAGACAATCAGGATTGGAGTACATATGGACACAATACCATGCTCAAAAATGGAGCAAGAGTACCAATTGAAGACTTATAAATTGGCGGGAAACCAAATCATTTCTTTGCAGTAGGCAGTGTTGGGAAACTACATAATTAGAATCCTTGTTTTCTTGCGTTGGATTCAGCTTGAAAATACTTGTAGATGGACCTGTTTCCATTAGCGGAAAAAGAAAGAGATTATCTCCTATAGAGCAACTCTCTGTGAAATCTTAAAGCCTCATTAGGATGGCTGGGAAACTCCAGAACCAGTTTATTTATCTATTTAGAAGACTTTTGCCCCACATTTCTCCTTAAAAAGGACCCAAGACAGCTTACATAATTTAAAAGATAATATTTAAAGGATAATATTTGTTGTACTTTAATGTTCATAATGCTTATAATTGATTTATAATGCTTAGTAATGATAATGATAAAACTATTTATTGCATAATCGTCAGATCATTGCAAACAAGCCATATTATCATGCCATATTAATCAGTATTTATACAATAAAATAAACATTTTAATATTAATGCTTTAAAATATAATATAAAATATTGTTTACTAGTAAGCCAATTTACTAAAATCCCCTAAAAAGTATTTACTTTACAATTTTAAAACCTTTACATAAAACATTTAATTTGCATTCTAAGAGGCTGTCTTCAAACTTCTGAATCTTTATAGCACTTTACACCTATACCATCCAAATATTTAGCTCTGCATATAGCGGCTTTAAAAGCAAATATTGCGACTCTGTTTATTATATCTAGATTGGATGTTTGTAATAAAAAACTCAGTTTCTCTGAGATGCTTCTGTTTTCCACTTTCTTTAAAATGTGCTGTAAATATTTTTCTCTTATATTGCTATATAGGGGACAGTCTAATACATAATGAGCTAAGTCCTCGAGGGCAGGGTTTCCCACAAACACATAAACGATTATCTATAGGGATACCCTGAAACCTACCCCATTTTATCATAGTATCCATTTGTTCAAATCGTAAGTGAGTATATGCTTTCCTATATTGCATTTTCATTGGGACAGTTAAATATTGTTCATAATGATGCAACTGTTTTGTATTAGCCAACCATTTTGTTGTTGTTGTAGATGCAACAGCAGATATATCCATCTGTGCCTCAACATCAAAAACTCTTTGCTTAAAAATATGAATTGTATCTTCATGTGAAGGATTTAAAGCCTGAGCTGAAAAACCAAATTTTGGAAAGAGCTTAAACAGGTTATTTAACCATGAATTTTCATACCTAGAAACACACTGCTCCTCCAAACAAATCTTGGGCAATCTTTCTTCACTTAAGCTACTTATTCTGCACCAATACTTTACCATTCTTACAAGAATCAGACCTGAAATTGTTTTTGCACCAAGTTCTGCTCTTATTACATGTGCAGGAGTAGAACGTGAAACTCCCATGATAGCCCTGTAAAATTGTGTTTGAATCTGTTCAATTTTCTTAAGGTTTGCAAAACCCCATATTTCAGCACCATAAATTAACATAGGAATTATCTTAGCTTTAAAATTTTTTTAAATTGGGATTAAAGTGCCTGGGTAACTGTAGTTTAAGAGTTTGTTAACCGATTGTAAACTGGCCCGTACTTTTAATGTATTTTTCTTTATTTGCGATGCCCAGGATCCTGATGCCTCAAAGTTAATGCCCAGATAGCAGTAACATTTAACCTGCTGTAAGTCTTTAGAATTTATAGACCACTTATGAGTTTTTCTTTTTTTGCCGAATACCACCACTTTGGATTTATCATTATTAATGCATAAATCATTTTCTTGGCAATAGATATTAAACCTTTTCAAAAGTCTTCTCATACCCACTTGGGTTGTTGATAGCAATATCATATCATCAGCATATAATAATATATTTACTTCTCTGTTTAGAATCTTAGGCATATGATAACTCTGATTGTGTATAAATGGCACCACATCATTTATATAAAAATTAAATAAAAATGGAGATAGGATGCATCCTTGGCGGACACCCTTATATGTTGGAACAGAGTCTGTCAATGCAAAATTTAAACCTGTTCTCACCTTCAGTGTGGTTTCTGTATACAGTGCTTTGAGCAATAGCAATAATCTTGGATCTATATTTCTCATTGCCAATTTTTCCCAGAGGCGTCCTCTATTTATCGAATCAAATGCTCCACTTAGATCAATAAAGGCTGCAAAAAGCTGCCCCCCTTAAACGTATATTTATTTATTAGGTGTTGTAAGAATTATATTTCTTAATTTTAAGCAGTAGCTTGAATTTTGAAATTCTGAAATTTTGTTTACTTCCACTTTTTGCCATTTCAGTCTCCTCTCCCCTTGTATAGTTAAATTTTGAGCTAGCCATTTATCATGTGGACTTACTTTCCTCTGGTCTGATTAAGCTTTTACTTCCACTATTATAGGCTGATGATCACTGTCCGACATAGGGTTTACAGTTATGCCAGAGAATAAATGAACCTTTATTCTTGGAACACATACATAATCTAGCACACTCCCTGCCCTTTGGGAAAAATAAGTATATGGATATGGGGAATTGCTATTGTTATTTCCATATATTTGCATATCAAACATATAACAGCTTAAACAGGTTTACACCAGCATAATTTATCTTCTCATCCTGGGAATTCCAATATTTTAAATCTAAATCTAAAGTATCTTCATCAAAAATTCCACATTTTCTGCAATTTTTGACAGGTCATTTCCAATTCTTGCATTGAAATCACCCAATATTATAGGCAACGCATTTGGGAATCTTATTCTAAGATCTTCTAACAAAAGTTCCAAATGTAACCATATATCAGGAGCATAATACTGGGATGAGACAGGTGGTATATACACATTTACCAGAATAATCATCAGATCTTGAGTCTGCATCTTAACTGTCAACACATTTTTGTCAGAGGTAAGTGACTCAACCATACTACTCTCCCAACCTAAATCTTGCTTCACAAGAACAGCTAACCCCCCTATGGCTCTTCCTTTCCCATTTATTTTCTGTGCTGGATTTACCCATGCTTTGAAACCTGGCACTACTAGGTTTTCAGTTTCAAGGAGCCATGTTTCTTGAAGTGCTAATATTGAGTAGTTGGATAGAAAAGACTTTACCCTCATATTATTTCCACTTGCCTTCCACCCAGCTATGTTCCATGAAACAATACTGACTGGTATGTTTAATTGTTCTGCTTTGGAATTGTTCCAGGACTAACATTTAATTACAGATCTCTTATGATGAAAAGTAGGGTGTGGCAGAGCTGTTAATTGAGTAAGAGGAGAAACTACCAAAGCCATGGGATGAAGTGGGATCTAACTGAGTGGGAGATAACAATCTATTTTAAAATAACTCTGCATGTTAACATCATTTCCTGTGTCACTAGTTGCAATGAGCTCAGCATCACAAAGCTCAGCATCACAGAGTCTCTCTCCAGCACCTTCGCACACAGGGACCACTGGAACATCCTTCCCCTGAGAGCATCTCCCATCTCCATGTCAAACTGAACTGTAATCATATCCCATGCCAGGGATGTGGGTCTGACGTCCACAGGAGTTAACTCGACCTGGAAATTCATTGTTCCACCTACTTCTCCTCTTGTTAAATCTTACATTCGTACTCCTTTTCCTTATGATGACTGGAATTGGGTTCCCTACTGTCGAGTTGGAGATTGAACTGGATTGAATGGTGGATAATTTCCTTGCGGATTGTGGCTGTAATGAACCCCAGTCAGAGGGTTGGGACCCCTGAGTAGAGGAGGATTGGATGGGAGTTGAAATGGTGGGGTCCGTGAGCTGTTTGATACCACTATCCATAGGGAACCTTGCCTTGTTGGTTCTAGAATTGTCCTTTGATGATGCTGGAATTTGACTATCAGCTTGCTGAGCATTAGCCCCAGAGGACTTCCCTTTCACTGTATGCTCAGAAGATTCTAATAATTTAAATAAGGGTTTGAAGTTCATGCTTCTTCTTTTCTTGGATGTTTGTTTCCGGATCCCCTTTGTCTTCTTTGTCTTCACATGTTTCAACTTGTCTTCCACTGGGGGATGGGCAGGAGCCTTCTCACAGATCTTTGAGGGGGCCTTCCCCGAAGTTTGTGCTTTATGCTTGGAGAGACAGTTACAAGTGGAGGCTTGAAAAAGTCAACTGTGTTTGGTACAGAGACATTAGGGTTCCCCTGCGCCCCTGTCTGAGGACCTACACATAGAAGTAGTTCTTCCAGTGAAAGTTTGTCAATTTTGTCAATGGTTTTGGGTGACAGACTATAATAATTCATCTTATCGGATGGACAGTGTGTACGGTCTGTCTCTGGTTCAACAGGTCTTCTGGATTTCCTACTGGGCACATCTAATTTTCTTTCAGGTAACCTTCTATGGTAGACACGGACTGCTTTACTTCCTTTAATATATCTCTAATTTCTGTTAAAAAGCACTGTATTCTGCAACTGTCTGATACCTTTGGTGTGGTTGATTTAGCAGAGGCCAAGGAGACTAGTGTGCAGGAATGAAAAGAATCCTGGTTCCCTGTTATAAATGTGGTATCTATAATTTCTAGCTTCTTAACATTTGTACAGTTTACCTCCCTTGGACCAAAGATTGGCTCATTCGATTGCATCGGACCCTCTAAGCCCAAAACTGGATCAGACACAAAATCTGACATTTTTAACTTGCCAAAGTCTGCATTCACTGTGCTGCTTAGCAGGCTACCAATTGACTGATGTCCTTCCAGTAGCTGATCATTCATCAAAAGGCTATCAGATAAGTCAATGTGAGGAGAAATAGGATTCTCTTTGCCAATTGTTAAGACTTTCTGGGAGGTAATATAGTCAGTCATCTTAACTTGCCTCAGTTTCCTTGGATGCACAGGGTAGAGTCCAGCTTTACTGCCATGTTTAGCAGAATGCATGTTAAAATTAAATGGGAAAGACAAATCACTATGGTCACACTCTGAAGACTGCATAGGCTTGGAAAACTGATTACTGCTGTGTATTCTGCTGGTTCCCAGATCAGAAATGGGCGTAATTGAAATCGGAGTATTGCACTGCAACTGCCTTAACACTGGAGGTGATAGGGTGAGATCGAAGATTTCCATATCATACAGTGTAAATAAATATGAAGTATTCACTCAGGTTTGTTTAAAACAATACTTCAGCAGATGTTAGAGTTGTATTTGAGTTCCTCATAAGAAAGCTCTCAGTGAGCTGCAGAATTCACAGAGAGGGCAGTTCAAAATCACCGGAGCTTTATCACAATTAAGTAAGTAAACAAAGCAGCCGGCACCTTAGTTGCAAGCAGCCTCCAAGCACAGCTCCCAAGGTCAGTTTTCTGCTGCTAATAATGTTATCAACAAGGTCAGCTGAAAAATGTTGTTAAAGCAGTAAAAAGCCCAATAAATAATGAGAAAAAATGCTTCAGACTCACAAACGCTTGCTGACCGCACCCAAGCCGGAAGTTAACGTCTACTCTTTTGTATTATTTGATATTATTTAATTTAAATTATTTTTGATGATTATTGTCTTATTTTCTATTGTGATCCACCCAGAGTGGCTTTGGAAATTAGCCATATCTGAGGTTGCAGTGGAAGATCTGGAGGATAAGATTAAAGAGTAACATGAATTTGCCTCACAGATAAAATATATAATATATCAGTAGTGGAAACCAGTATAACACTATTTACTAATTTTTGAAAGCACACAAGAGAGCCCATAACTTTATAGACCCACAGTTAAACATCTGACTGAGGTATATTGATAGAAAGCTATTCTAAGGCTATTAAAGTTCAACATTTTGCATAATCTCTGTTAAAGCATATTTTGCATTTTCTTGGGGAAGAACCTACAGGTTTCCAGCTGGAACAAGGAAACCACTTCACAAATCTCCAAGAAATAACTCAGGAACCTATGCAGGAAATGCCTGCACAAACCTACATCTAAAAATCATGATAGTTCATATTACATTACAAATTTGGCCTATGATTTGCCAAATATACTAAATGAACAACCAAATACCTTTGTGGGCAAAACCTTATTGGGGGGGGAGAAGCTACATGCAAGGGGAAACTGGTGATTTTCGTTGCCTCATTCCCCTTATGTGATCATGTAGCGCAACAGGTTGATATGATTATATCTTGGTTGATATTTCTAAGTAGGCTCTATCTTGCAGGTTTCATCTCTTCTGGAGACTAAGCAGTACTGGGTGTGAATTTCTGCACCACCCAGTTGCTATGATAGTGCTGCTTTTCAGCAGACACAAAGGCAAAAGGCATGTTATCCAATCCTCATAGCTGTATTTTTTAAAAAAATCAAATACTTCGTGCACTGTCAAAACTGGTCCATATGGATCAGCTTGGAGAATGACATGCAGAGCAACCATAACTGCAGGTACCTCCTGTTACACCAGCTGTCATTATGGAAAGGATGTACCATATCAACATGGGCATCCTTTCATAAAGGAAGAAAAAAGGTCTTACCCGCCAGTAAAAATGTATATGACGTACTGTAAATATCTTTATAGGATCGCATGGAATGCAACAAAAATGAAACATATATGCTTTTAATCCTGTAGTTTTGAGATAAATAATCCACATTTAGTATTTAAGTATTTTTCAACATTTGCTGTCTATCTATTTTAGAATTTATTAGTATTAATTTTTTTTATAAACAGCTCACCCCTTCTAAGGGCTTGCTGTGGATAAAAATATTTTCCCATTTTATTCTAAATCGCTTTCCATTGGTGGCCAACAAAAGGCAGTTTGAATGAAAAAAGATGACTTCATAGGTCATGACCTGCCAGCCACTCATCTTGATTCTTACTGGCCAGTGTAGCCACAAGAGCATTGTGTAAGACGAATCTAAGATGGAAACTGGAGTAGTGATCCTTCATGCCAGGATTTCCTACGTATATCAAGGCAGGTAGTTCACCCAGAGATGGTTATGTTTGTTATAGTTAGGTGAATGATGAAGGAATTAGGATAGCTATCAACATTGTGCTACATAATGTGACGTTCATCAACTTGATATCTCACCATCTGGAGAGAGTATTGTGAATCCCTACACAGCAGCGCTTCCTCAAAAGAAGCAATTACATTAAATCAGATAGAAAGCTCCTCAGATCTAATCCTTTAATGGGGGATGATAGGGAAAGTTTTCCCCCTACAGTTTCTTTTCTTTTTTTTTAAACAGCATTTTATAATGTTTGTGAAATCTGAATGGAGGAGAAAACAAAACTTGAGAGACCTGGCCAGCCCTACCTGCAAGAGACCGCAGGGTGGCAATACCTGTTTAACTCCCTTTTGCTACGGACAGAAGAAATATTTGATGTAAGTGTAAAACTGTTTCCTCAGTCTTAGTGTTCCAGATGCCAGGAAAAGAAGAACATAATTGAATATGTCTCTTTTGTGATGGGAAGGAGCCCAGCCTGCATCCTCATAGCGTATCAGGGGGGCATCTAACAAAACTGCTTGATTAAGCCAGTTAGTAATAAGCCTGTTTGTAGAAAGCAGCCTGCAGGGCCTGACTTTCAAACTTTAAGTGGCCAAATCCTGGTGAAGTTCCATATTAACATGGGCATAGGTTTTGATTCTATTGCTAGTTCAACAAAGGACAGACACAATGAAATCAGTTGCTGAACCATAGGAAAATATTTGTATAAATCCCACTGGGACAAAAACTCTGCTCTGACTGATCAAATAAATTGGATTGAGGCCGTGCCCTAGGCTGAAGACAGTACTGTTCTGTTCTCCCACAGAGACAAGGAGAAATGGCAAGACTGAGAAAGCGTAATCTCTCCGGGCTAAGAAATGACATTTTCCATACAGGCATACAGCTTTTGACAAAGAGCTATTAGAGGGAATTTCTTTGCAAAAGTCACAGGAATAGCCATGTAATTATTTGGCCCCTGCCATAAGTCCTCATCTCCACAAGGTTTTGGCAAGGCCAAGAGGGGTGGAAGAATCAGCACAGTGGCCATGTTGTTGTGTTCCTTTTGCTTTGCTCTTCATTTCTGATTGGCTCAGAGTGTTGACTGAAGGTTTTCAGAATGTGTAAACGATATCTAAACAACAGAACATGGTAACGTTGAATGACGCCTGAATAAAGTCATTGTAATACATTACAGGAAAGGTGAAAGATATTTTCTTGGATTTCTTAGCAGAAGGAACACTTAAACTTTAATGCAAAATGGTGTGTATTGTGGCGCTCTATAAATAATATATTAACAGCATGTCCTAAGAGCTTGGTGTTTTGTTAAAAAAAATAATGAAATAAAACAAAGCAGGGCATTTCTGGTAATTTCAAGACTTCTGCATGCAGTGTTTAACTAATCCCACTCAGATGTATTTTGAGATGTACAAGCTCTCATTACTGCTTTGTATTTTCTGAAAAATGTTAACAATCTCCCAAGGAACACATCAATCACAGAATTGAATTCTAATATCCCTGACTGAACCTTACTCCCTAGTGCCGCAAGACATGGTGAAACTCTCTTTTAGGTCTAGAAGCATATCTGCCACCATCATTATTCCTAATTATTCTTGACATTTTGTCCATTATACCATCAAGTTCCTCCGAGGATAGAAATAATCATCCAAAAGTAGAGCCTAGCTAATTATCTACATTGTCTGTGAAAGCTGGTGCTATAATGGCTGAAACATCAATTACAGCAATTGGTGGTGTATACTGACATAAGAAATAGATATTTGAAATCACCCTGATCATAGAATCATGGACATTTCCATCCTGACTCCTTCCTTGCTATCTTTGTTTCTGTGAATCTCATTTTTGAACATTAGAACATATGAAGTTAAACAAAGGGATTTCCATGGTATGTGATGGGCAGGGCCAGTAGGTAAAACTATTAAGAACATAAGAACATAAGAACATAAGAACATAAGAAGAGCCATGCTGGATCAGGCCAAAGGCCCATCTAGTCCAGCTTCCTGTATCTCACAGCGGCCCCACCAGATGCGTTTGGGAGCGCATGAGACTAGATATCTGTCTCCTGATACCACTCCCCTGCATCTGGCCCTTGAACTACCCCAGTTTTAACCTGTGGTTTGTAACCTGTGATGGACTTTTCCTCCAGGAATCTGTCCAATCCCCTTTTGAAGGCATCCAGGCCAGATGCCATCACCACATCCTGTGGCAGGGAGTTCCACAGACTAACAACGCGCTGGGTGAAAAAATATTTTCTTTTGTCTGTTCTTACTCTCCCAGCCCTCAATTTGAGTGTATGTGCCCTAGTTCTGGTATTTTGAGAGAGGGAGAAGAGCTTCCCTCTATCCACTTTACTCATACCCTGCATTATTTTGTATGTCTCAATCATATCCCCCCTCAAGCGCCTTTTTTCCAGACTAAGAGGCCCAATTGTTTTAGCCTTTCTTCATAAGGGAGGTGCCCCAGCCCAGTAATCATTTTAGTCGCTCTCTTCTGCACCTTTTCCAGTTCCACTATGTCTTTCTTGAGATGCGGTGACCAGAATTGTACACAATACTCCAGGTGGGGCCTTACTATTGTTTTGTATAACGGCATTATAATGTTGGCTGTTTTATTTCCAATCCCCTTTTTGATAATCCCTAGCATGGAATTGGCCTTCTTCACTGCTGCCACACATTGGGGAGACACCTTCATGGAGCTATCCACCAACACACCAAGATCTCTTTCCTGATCCGTCACGGATAACTCAGAGCCCATGAGTTGATAGATGAAGTTTGGATTTTTTGCCCCAATATGCATTACTTTACATTTGGTTACATTAAAACGCATTTGCCATTTCTCAGTCCACTCCCCCAGTTTGGAGAGATCCTTCTGGAGCTCTTCACAATCTTCTCTGGTTTTTACCACACGGAAAAGTTTTGTGCCATCTGCAAACTTGGCCGCCTCACTGTTTATCCCTGTCTCCAGGTCGTTTATGAACAGATTGAAAAGCACCGGTCCCAGGACCGAGCCCTGGGTCACACCGCTTTTCACTTCTCTCCATTGTGAAAATTTCCCATTGACACCTACTCTTTGTTTCCGGGATCTCAACCAGTTCTCAATCCATAAGAGGACCTGCCCTCTTATCCCCTGACTATGCAATTTTCTCATCAGCCTTTGGTGAGGGACTGTGTCAAAAGCCTTTTTAAAATCCAGATAGACTATATCCACCGGTTCACCCAAATCCACGTGCCTGTTGACCTTTTCAAAAAATTCTAAAAGGTTTGTCAGACAAGACTTACCCTTACAGAAGCCATGCTGATTTTCTCTCAGCAAGGTTTGTTCTTTTATGTGTTTTAAGATTTTCTCTTGGATGAGGCCTTCCACCATCTTCCCTGGGACAGATGTAAGGCTATCCGGCCTGTAGTTTCCCGGGTCCCCCCTCCTTCCTTTTTTAAAAATTGGTGTGACATCTGCTATCCTCCAGTCCTCCGGCACTGTGGCCGTTTTGAGAGACAAGTTGCATATAACCGTTAAGAGATCTGCAATTTCATTTCTCAGTTCCCTAATAACCCTTGGGTGGATGCCATCTGGGCCCAGTGACTTGTTAATCCTCAATTTATCAATTAGTCCTAAAACCTCCTCTCTTTTAACCTGTATTTGATTTAATTCTTTAGTCAAGAGGGGCGGCTCAGGCAGCGGAATCCGCTCAAGGTCTTCTGTCGTGAAGACAGACGCAAAGAACTCGTTCAATTTCTCTGCAATGTCCAAGTCCTCCTTAGCCTCCCCTTTTCCTCCCTCACCATCCAGAGGCCCAATTGGTTCTCTGGGAGGTTTTCTACTTCTAACATATTTAAAGAAGCTTTTATTATTACCCTTTATATTGCTAGCCATGCGTTCCTCAAAGTCTTTCTTTGCCTCCCTTATCATCTTTTTACATTTCTTTTGCCAGAGTTTGTGTTCCTTTTTATTTTCCTCATTTGGGGAGGATTTCCATTTACAGAAGGACCTCTCCTTGTGCTTTAGAGCCTCTCAAACTCCACTCGTTAACCATGCCGGTGTCCTCTTGGACTTAAATGAGCTCTTCTTTCTTTGTGGTATGCACTTGTGCTGGGCCTCTATTATTGTTGTTTTAAACAGGCTCCATGCACTCTGAAGAGATTGGATTCTTCTAACCCTCCCCTTCAGTTTCTCTCTAACTAGTTTCCTCATCTGAGGGAAGTTTGCCCTTCGAAAATCAAGGGTTTTTATGTCTGATTTGGTTGACACTCTTCCTCCGACATGCATGGCAAAGGTAAATGCAGCATGGTCACTGTTCCCCAGAGGCTCAGTGACATTCACATCCCTGACGAGGTCCTGAGTATCACACAATATTATATCTAGAGTTGCCTGTTCTCGGGTGGGCTCCATGACAAGTTGCTCTAAGGCACAGTCATTCAGCAAGTCGAGAAACCCAGTTTCTCTTTCTTGCCCAGACCTCGCATTGGCCCGGTCAATGTGGGGATAATTAAAGTCCCCCATGATTACTATCCTATCCCTCTTAGCCACCTCCATGATTTCTCTCCTCATTTCAAGGTCCCCCTCAAGTTTTTGATCTGGTGGACGATAGAATACTCCAACTATCACATCACTCTTTGGACCTGGTAGTTTAACCCACAGTGATTCTATGGTGGAGTCAGACCCTCTGTCAATCTCCATTCTGCTGGATTTTATGCCTTCTTTGACATAGATGGCCACTCCTCCTCCAACCCGCCCCTCTCTATCCCTTCTATAGAGTTTATAGCCTGGGATTGCTGTGTCTCACTGGTTCTCCACATTCCACCAGGTTTCTGTTATGGCTATTATATCAATGTTATCCCTAGCTGCCAGATGTTCAAGTTCTCCCATCTTTGCTCGGAGGCTTCGAGCATTGGCGTAGAGGCGCGTGCTGCTGACCAGCTCCTTCCTCTCTGCTGCTCTGCCAGAAAAGAACTGAGAGACTGCTGGTAGCAGCTATTTAAAGCTAAACCGCCGCCCCTTGCTCCTGCAAAAAGAAGAAGTTAGCTCTGCCCTTTGGCCGTGTGCTCCTCTGACCAGCTCCTTCCTCTCTGCTGCTCTGCCAGAAAAGGAACATTTTTTATTGCAGGAACATTTTTTAAAATGAAGTGGGGGGGGGAATACCCTACTCACAGATTTCATCAGATTAGATCCTGTACTTCTAAAGGTCCTTTATGTTTTTTAAAGATTAAAGAAGCCTAATGTTTAAACATATGCTGCAAAATCTTACTTTTGCATATTCATTATTACAGTATGTGTACTTTTATTCAATGAAGGAATCCTATCCTAAAAGAATTTCTATGAACTACTCTCTAGCCAGCTTCCATGAACACAGTATGGTTATCCAGGTAAGGCTAGCCATCCAAATACACAGAAACACTAGCCTTTCGGTACTACCAGGAAGTACCTAAATAAAATGTATCTTCTAGGCTTGACTCCCACTTTTGTTAGTGTGATGGAGCTCTTCATTTCCCAAAATATTTAAGGGTCATGGTTGGTTATTACTTTACACAAAATAGGGAAGCTCAGCTATAGGCAACAATATAGGGGGAAATGAAACTGATAGGTTTACACTCTTGCATATAAGAACATAAGAAGAGCCATGCTGGATCAGGCCAAAGGCCCATCTAGTCCAGCTTCCTGTATCTCACAGTGGCCCCACCAGATGCATCTGGGAGTGGACAAAACTAGATATCTGTCTCCTGATATCACTCCCCTGCATCTGGCATTTAATGTACCCTGTTTTTTAAGATTACACATCTCCATCATGCTTTGTAACTAGAGATGGGCATGAAATGAAAAAAAAATTGTATTATTCATTATTTGTTTCATTATGTAATGAAATGAAAAACAAAAATTGTGATGAAATTGGAATGAACCGAACAGAACCACGAAAATTAGGTTTGTTACATTTCGTTGTCGTTAATGGCGACACAATGAAATGAGCTGTTTTTAAATGTTAAAAAACGTCCTGATTATCTGTAAAAACCCAGCGATAATTATTTATTCTGCCTGATAATACCTACCAGGGGGTTGGGGTCCTTAAAACATGCATTTAAGTCTTTTCTCAGATTGCTGTATTTTTTTCCTTTAAGGGGAGTTAGGGGACATCGACCCAAAATGGCTCCCATATGCCTAATATTGATTTATTGGGTATTAAAATGCCCTGGACATCCGTAAAAACACAGTGATAATGATTTGAAATTATTACCTACCAGGGGGTTGCAGTCCTTAAAACGTTTGTTTTTGTCTTTCTCCCATCATGATGTATTTTTTCTTTTCCCTTTTGATCCACAAAATGGATTTTAGCCACAAGATGGATGCAAGCCATGTGATGGGATCATGTAAATTCTTGGACAATTTCAACCAATAGCATGCCCAGTTTGCAGACTGGGTAGGTGTGGCAGCCACACAGGGCATAAAAAGCTCTGGCAGCCCCTGTCCTCCTTGCAGTCTGTGGTGGGAGTTAGTGTGGGATTGCTGTCTGTGACTCGTTACTTTAGGCCAGCCAGGCAGGTGTGTGTCTCTGTGTTCCTGCTGGCTGCAACCTGGCTATTAGGGGAGAGAAAGAAGAGACTTCTCTTGCAGCCTCCCTGTGTGCGTGCGTACCTCTCAGTGAGTGCCCTCCCCTGCCCCACAGTGCAGTCAGTCTGCTGCTGCCTTACGCCCTGGGCAATGCCCACAGCTGCCTTTGCAGCCTCCCTGCGTACCTAGTCTATACCAGTGTTTTTCAACCTTTTTTGGGCAAAGGCACACTTGTTTCATGAAAAAAATCATGAGGCACACCACCATTAGAAAATGTTTAAAAAAATTAACTCTGTGCCTATATTGACTATATATAAAGTAATTCTCTTGAATAGGAATCAAATAAATACAAAGAAAGTATTTTATAATTACTTTATTATGAAATAGTAAGTAAACAGAAATATGAAAAATTATAAAATACTTTATTCAGTGCGCAACCTGGGCCTGTTTGGCTGAACACAAAGCTGATACTCTGGCTGGAATCGAAGAAAGACACACACGTAGCTCTTCGTCAACAGCTCTCAGTCTCTCTCTGTATTTAGTTTTTATAGCAATCATGCTTGAAAAGCTCATCTCACACAGATATGTAGTGGAAAATGGGAGCAATGTCAAAATAGCCTGATCACCTCATGAATATCTAATTGGAGTCAGGGGTGGAATCAAGCTACCAGGGCATTAATAATGAACCATTTTGCAACTGCCTACAAGCTCGGGAAGGATGTTGCAATGAGGAAGGCCAGGAAAAGTCTTTGCAAAAGGGGCTTGTTGGCGGCCCATATCCCCGACGGTCTGGAGGACACGGGAGTCGTCGGTCGGGGCTGCTGCTGGACTCTGTTCTTTCGTCTCCGGACTGCTGGGTGAGAGGAGTGAGAGGAGGCTGTGGCGCGCTGCGGATGCCATTCTCGGGCAGCACTCTGGCTGTCGGCGTCTGGGAATCTGCGCCATGTTGGCGGTGCCTTCGCCGGAGGTCCTTTGTCGGGCGATGTGTCGATCGCCGGAGCGGCTCGGGGGCTTTACTGTGGCATCACCCAATCCATCTCGCTCAGTGAGTTGCTTGTCACCTTTGCCTCGGGTGGCGGCTCGGCCACCGGTGATGTGCTCTAACGCTTTGGCAGCCGCCACTCTAAGATCAATTTTCCATCTGGGTCTCCCCCACCGGCGTGCGTTTGGCAACCCCCTTTTCCCACTTGATTCCTAGATTCCATCTCCCCCTCCATGCTTCTCCCATCTGTTTTCTGGCGGGTATATTGCTTATTGCACTATTTTATCTTTATTATTACATTTTTATATTTTTATATTTTTATTTATAATTTGTTGTATTATTCATTTATATTGTATTACAGTTATCTGTACTTTAATGGTTTGCTTGAATGCTGCTTAGCGGGTTCTGTTTTGTGTTGAATAGTCTCCTTTTAACTGTATTGGTTTTTTTCCCCGCCATGTTTGCAGGGACTCACATACCAATTGTGACGGCCCGTGGGCGGTACGCTAGTAGCCGTGGGGTTCGTCAGATCAGAAGAATGCGGGTCAGGCATCTTGTGCCTGTCCCGCGTTCTGACGCCTCGGCTAGCTGCCACGTGTCCGGGAGTCATTTCCCCAGCGCCTCCAACCTTTCCTGCATTCTGTTGAATGCCAGGTCAGTCCATAACTAAATCCCCATCATATACGATTCCATTCAAGATGGGCGGGCTGACCTGGCCCTCATCACCGAGACCTGGGTGGGTGCAGAGGGGGGGTTCTCTCTCCCTCCTGTGCCCGCCCGGATATCTGGTTCAGGGTGTGGGAAGGTTGGAGGGTCAGAAGGGAGGAGGGGTCGCAATCGTTCATCGGGATTCTCTTTTTGTCTGCAGGGGCTCGACATTGGTTAGCCAGTGGTTAGAGTGCCTCCACCTGCTGGTGGGACAGCGGGACAGATTTGGCATTGTGCTGGGCTACCGAGCTCCCCGCAACCCAGCACAATCCCTGCCGGAGCTCTCCGAGTTCATCGTGGCGGCGCTGTTGAGGTCCCTGCGCCTTTTGGTGGCGGGTGACTTCAATGTGCACGCCGGCGGTGAACTTTCTGGTGCAGCTCTGGAGTTCATGGAATCCATGGCTTCCATGGGTCTGTCCCAGCATGTTGTATGCCCCACTCACAGGTCTGGCCATACCCTGGATCTGTTTCTTTCCTCCATGTCGGGGAATTCGAGTCTGGAGGTAGGGGGCATTGTCTCCCTGCCTGTGTCATGGTCAGACCACCACCTGCTTTCTTTCCCCCTGGCGATCCCGGCCCCTCCTCGCGGGGACCACCGGCCTCTTGTTTTGGTCCGTCCCCGGGGACTTATGGACCCTTCCCGGTTCCAGGAGGTCTTCGGGGCGCTTCCTGGAGAACTGACTGGCACGCCGGCCGAGGTTGTGGCTAACCATTGGTTTGATACAGCTGCCCATACCATCGACCGGATCGCTCCTAAGCGCTTCTCCGGTGCCGAGCTCGGTCCTCACCGTGGTTCACGCCTGAGCTCCGAGCAATGAAGCAGGTGAGGAGAAGACTAGAGCGCAGCTGGAGAAGAACCCGGACAGTTATTAATAAGGCTGCTGTTGTACCCCAGACTAGTTGCTATACCAACGCGATCAGGGAGGCTCAAAGATCCTTTTTCTCCCTGAGAATTGGTGAGGCCTCGAACCGCCAGGCGGAGCTCTTCCGGGTGGTTCGGGACCTCACCAATCCTAGTCTGGCCAGGCCTCCTCCTACTGATTTCAGTAGTGAGAAATTTGCAGCCTTTTTCGTTCTAAGATTGAGGCCATCCGGGCCGGCTTCGACTCCGGTTGCAGTGGCACTGCCCCGGCATCCCCGGTTGCTGGTCCGCCTTCGTCGCCTCAGTTGGATGCGCTTGGGCCTGTTTCTGCTGTCGAGGCCTCTAAGGCTATGGCTTGCTGCCGGCCGGCATCCACTCCTTTCGATCCCTGCCCTGCCTGGCTTATAAAAGCTGCCAGCGGGACTATGGCCGAATGGGCTTCGGTTATTGCCACCGCCTCCTTCAGCGAGGGGGTTTTTCCCTCCCGTCTGAAGGAGACGGTGGTAAAGCCCATTCTTAAAAAACCAGGCCTTTGTCCGGATGATTTAGTCAACTATCGTCCTATAGCTAACGTCCCGTTCATGGGTAAGGTGATCGAGAGGGTGGCGGCGGTCCGACTGCAGTCGTACCTGGAGGATCGGCAGTGCCTCGATCCTTGCCAGTCCAGGTTCAGGCCTCGTCGCGGGACCGAAACAGCTTTGGTCGCGCTGCAAGATGACCTAATCCGGGCGGCCAACAGGGGTTGCTCTACCCTGTTGGTTCTCCTGGATTTGTCAGCGGCCTTTGATACCGTCGACCACGGTATCCTGTTGGATCGGCTCTCTGAGGTTGGAATCGGAGGCACTGCTCGCAGTTGGCTCCGATCCTTCCTGGAGGGCCGTCCTCAGTACGTTCAGCATGGGGGGGGGAGTTGTCGGCTCCTTGGATACTCCTTTGTGGGGTTCCACAGGGGTCGTCGCTGTCCCCTTTGCTGTTTAACATCAAATAGATACGTAAGGCCATTGGCTAGGGTCATTAGGAGATTTGGAGTCTGCTGTCATCAGTACGCTGATGACACACAGCTCTATCTCTCCTTTTCCACCTCTGCAGTGGAAGCTGTGAGGATCCTTGATGAGTGCCTGGACACCGTCCTGACTTGGACCGGGGCGAACAGCCTTAAGCTCAACCCCGAGAAGACGGAGGTCATGTTCTTTGGGAGCTCACCATCTGGGTACGGTGGCCCTCTTCCCTGTCTGGGGGGGGGTTCCCTCCAGCCAGTGGAGAGGGTGTGGAATCTGGGCGTGGTCCTGGACCCGGCGCTGACCATGGAGGCGCAGGTGGCGTCAGTGACCAGGGCCGCCTATTACCATCTTTGTCAGATCGCCCAGATCCGCCCATCTCTGAGAACAGTGGTCCAGGCACTGGTGATCTCGAGGCTGGACTACTGCAACGCGCTCTACATGGGGCTGCCCTTGACTCTTCTTCGGCGTCTGCAGCGGGTCCAGAATGCGGTGGCCAGACTGGTGGTTGGTGCGCGTCGTTATGACCGCATCACCCCAGTTCTGGCCCGTCTGCACTGGTTGCCCGTTGCAGCCCGGATTAGATTCAAGGTCTTGGTTTTAGTTTATAAAACCCTCCATGGCTTGCGTCCGGACTACCTGACAGAGCGTATCGTCCAGCGATCCACCTCAGTCCGTCCTGTTCGGCAGGTGCGAGCGCACTCACTGCGGGTTGCCACTCCACGAGAGGCCCGGAAGACGATCACTCGGAACCGGGCCTTCTCAGTGGCAGCCCCTTCCTTATGGAACGCCATCCCCAGCGAAGTGCGCTCTGCAGAGTCCCTGCAGGCCTTTCAGAAAGCTTTAAAAACTTTTCTGTTCTGAGAGGCCTTTGGCGATCTCAGTTAGTTTTTTTTTCCGCCATTGCCATTGTTTTAAATTAGTCAGCCTATTCGGTGTGCCTAATTTTAACTTTGCTAGGATTTGTCCCTCCGCATGCTGGGATGTAGGAGGATTTTACATGTTATGTTGTTTTATTGTTTTATGTTGTCTTTGCTTTATATTTGATGCATTCCATTGTTGTTGATTTTGCATTTATCACTTTGTTAGCCACTTAGAGTACTACATGTAGTAGATAAGCGGGATATAAATACAAGAATAAATAAATAAATAAAAAATAAACAAACTCCTTGGCAGTATCCAACCAAAAACTGTCCAAAGGTAGATCAGCAAATCTTAGCTTGAAACCACTATTTTGTCTCAGTTCAGTTAGTTCCTCCTGCTCCTGTAAAGTCATGTCCTTTCCACCAACTGATGCTGAGCTATAAGGGTCCCTAACCCAGTCAAGGCATTCAGTGGAGACTGAAGAGAAATAAAATGACAACTTCTCCTCGAGAGTTTTTAAATGTTTAACTATTATCTCACACAGTGCAGCAGTGTGAACACCTTGCCATTGCTTGGCGAGTGTGAACATTTCAAGATTGCCACTTTCCACGTGTTGATGCCAGAGTTGAACGGAATCCATTTATTTTATCTGTACTTGTAAGCAGGTTTTCATTTCGGCCTTGCATTCATGTGTTCAGTTCATTCAGATGATGAAATATATCTGCCAGGTATGCCAGCCTTGCACACCACTCATCACTTGCAAGCAGCTTTGCGTAATCTGACCTCTCATTTGTCAGAAGCACTTTAAGTTCCCCCCGCAGCTCATACACACAAACCAAGACCTTGCCACGCAACAACCACCGGACCTCCATATGAAACAGCAAGGTTTTATGCTTCGCTCCCATCTCCTCACACAAAGCTGCAAATATGCGACTTTTCACGGGTCGTGACTTTACAAAGTTTACCATGCGCACAACATCATCCAACACATGAACTAGATCTGCTGGTAAAGTCTTGGCTACGAGGGCCTCACGGTGTAAAAAACAATGACTAACAATCACATCTGGATTTCTTTCCTTCACTCTGCTTACAAAGCCTTTGGTGCGCCCGACCATGGCTGCAGCTCCATCGGTGCAGACACTTGTGCAGTTTTCCCACTTAAGTCCTCCTTGTTCAAGGTATTCTGATATGACCCAAAAAAATTCTTCTCCTGTTGTTTTTTCTGGCAATGTCTTGCAAAAAAAGAAGTTTTCTCTAATTGCATCACCATCAACAAAATGCACATTGGCCAAGAGTTGAGCATGTCCACTGATATCAGTAGACTCGTCAAGTTGCAAATTTCTCACTGATACGGATCTTTTCCAAAACCACACTTTCGATGTCTGCAGACATGTCATTAATACGTCTGGAAATTGTGTTGTCTGAGAGAGGGACTTTGGCTATTTCCTTAGCTGCTTCAGGTCCGAGCATCTCCTCTACAATAGCTTTGCAGGCGGGAAGTATTAATGTCTCTGCCACAGTGTGCGACTTTTTTGACTTGGCTATAAGTTCAGCAACTTGATAGCTAGCTTTAAGAGCTCTTTCATTTACCTTTGTGGTTTTTCTCATGAAAGTTGCCTGTTTCTCTGTGTTTTCACGCAGGCGAACAAAATAGTCTGCATTCTTGTTTTGAAGCGAAGGGTGTTTCATTTGGAGATGGCGTTTAAGTTTGCTTGGGACCATAGCACTGTTAGCTAGCTTTTCACCACACACCACACACAGTGGAGTTGGTTTGTTTGCATCTCCGGTGAAAGTAAATCCAAATGAAATATAGCTTTCGCTATATTGCCTTGTGCCAGAGAATTTGCTTGAGCTAACCATCCTTGCTTTCTTTTGATCCCCACTCATACTTGGGCTCTCATCTGGCTCCAAATTTTGTTCAGAGTCCAGTTAATTCCTTTTCAAAAACTTGTCCATCACTGCAGTATCTCACTGTCACTCAGTACTTACTGCGCTTGTCTCCTCCAGATAGCCGCTGTCTGTCACACTCAGCACTCTTCTGCGCATGTCTCCATCCAGATCCATCAGTCAGCGCTCATCTGCCGAGTCCTGGTCTCTGTCCGTCTCCTCCTGCATCGGTTCCTTTTGGTGACTCGAATCGCGACGTCTTCTTCTCTCCGCTGCTGCGCACACTGTGCTCGGGCGGGAAGGAAGTCGGAAGATGATGTCCTACGGTGATAGGTCCAGGCTGGAGTCTTGACCAATCACAGCCCGGACATCAGAAAAGTGGAGGGTGTCCCCCTGAGGAGCGCCAATTGGCGCCCCTGCTGGCCAAGGGTGGGGTCAAAAACCCCACTCCTTCATACCCAGGACACAGTCCGGTGCCCGCCTAGTGGGTGAAAATTCGGCATTTTTAAAAAAATCTTTCGAATTTTTCAATTTTTCCAACGGCACACCAGGCAACATCTCGTGGCACACTAGTGTGCCACGGAACAGTGGTTGAAAAACACTGGTCTATACTTCTGTGAAGATTCTCAGCCATCCAGGTGCGTTTAACTGGGAGTTGAGTCATGGCTACTGGACTTCTTTTTTGAGAGATAGAAACATTTCGCTGTTCATCCAAACAGCTTCATCGGTCTGAATATAGCTAGTGCAAGTAGTCCTTCTTATAGTCAGCTTGACCTCTTGTCCCCTGGTCTGATTGGCTCATAAGATGAACAATAGCCTGAATAGGCTCGTTAGGGAGACATTAGTGTCCATGGCCTTAAGGTAAACAATGGCTTAAGGTGCTGAAACCCATCAAGAATGGGTCGTTAGCTATGGCCTTGGTGGTGAAGGCTCTTTGATTTGCCTGGGTACTTTGGAAAGTACAGCCTGATAAGTAGCAGATAGACTATGCCGGAGCCCACCACCTCTGTTGAGGGAGGGATTTTCAATGCTAACATGAATGGCTTCCCTTACTCCTCTCTCAAACCACCTCTCTTCTTTGTCTAATATGTGTACATCCTCATCTTTGAAAGAGTGGCCTTTGTCCTTCAAATGGAGGTGTACTGTTGATTCTGGTCCTGAGCTGTTACCCCTCCTATGTTGGGCCATTCTTCTGTTTAATGGCTGTTTAGTTTTTCCGATGTAGAGGTCTGAACACTCTTCACTGCATTGGACTGCATATACTATATTGCTCCTTTTATGGTTTGGTTTTTTTTGGTTTTTTTTCCCTCCCCCCGCGGCCTCCCCCGTGCCTGTAGCCCTATCTCCCTGGCCTTCCTGATAAGTTTTTCAGTCTCTACTTCTACTTGGCCTTGGCTCCCTCCTCCCCCCTCCCTCTCTCCCTCCCCAGGTGTGTTCAATCTGCCCTGACGGTGGACCCATATCGGTGTTACTTTAATTTGATTTTAGTTTATTTTGTTTTTGGTTGTTATTCTATTTTATTATTATTTTTTTGTCTATCCTACTACTATTGCTTGTTGTTTGTGGGTAGCCTAGTGACTTGTTGTCACTAGTCTGTATTTTGCTGTTAATTTGCATTGATTGTTGTGCTTTTTGCATTTTTTTTATTGCAATAGTTTGTGTCATTGCTTCTATTTGTTTATTCCTATTGTATAGTGTTGATTATTCTTATTTTTGCTGATTTGAAGTCTAGTACTGCATCTTCTTGTTTGTTTTGTTAGCAGTAGTAGGTTTCTTTTTTTTTTTCCGCCATGTTAGCAGGGGCTCATATTCCGACGGTGTCGGGCCGTGGGCGTTACGCTTGTAGTCGTTGGGTTTGTCAGACTAGAAGAACTCGGGTCAGGCAACTCATGCCTGTCCCTCGTTCTGACCCCTCGGCTCTCTGCCACGTGCCCGGGAGTCCTACCACCAGCGCCCCCAACCTTCCCTGTATCCTGATGAATGCCAGGTCGGTGCATAATAAAATCCCTATTATTTATGATACCATCGTGGAGGAGAAGCCTGACCTGGCGTTTATCACCGAGACCTGGGTGGGCTCGGAAGGGGGGGGGCTTCCCTCTCCCTCCTATGCCCGCCCGGCTATCAGGTTGAGGGAGTGGGAAGGTTGGGGGGTCAAAAGGGGGGAGGGGCCGCTATTGTTTTCAGGGACTCTTTTTTGGTTAGCAGGGCCTCGACATTGTTTAGCCAGGGGTTAGAGGTACTTCACCTGTTGGTGGGACAGCGGGACAGATTTGGCATTGTGCTGGGTTACCGAGCTCCCCGCAACCCTGCACAATCCCTTCCAGAGCTCACAGAGTTCATTGCAGCTGCACTACTGAGGTCCCCACGGCTTTTGGTCGTGGGTGACTTCAATGTGCATGCGGGTGATGGACTCTCTGGGGTGGCTCTGGAGTTCATGGAATCCATGGCGTCCATGGGTCTGTCCCAGCATGTTTTATGCCCCACCCACAGGTCCGGTCACACCCTGGATCTGGTTTTTTCCTCCATGTCGGGGGACTCGTGTCTGGAGGTGGGGGACATTGTTCCCCTCCCTGTGTCATGGACAGACCATCACCTGCTCTCATTCTCCCTGGCGATCCCGGCCCCTCCCCGCGGGGACCTTCGGCCTTCAGTTCTGGCCCGCCCCCGCAGGCTTATGGACCCCCAGCGGTTCAGTGAGCTCTTCGGGGGCCTTCCTGGTGGTACGACTGGCGCTCCGGCTGAGGTAATGGCTAATCTCTGGCATAAAACAGCTGCCAACACCATCGACCGGATCGCCCCCAAGCGCCTTCTCCGTTGCCGAGCCCGGCCCTCCCCATGGTTCACGGGGGAGCTTAGGGCAATGAAGCAGGTTAGGAGAAGGCTAGAGCGCAGCTGGAGAAAAACCCGGACGGCGTTAAGTAAGGCTGCTGTTGATGCCCAGACTAGTCGCTATACCAACGCGATCAGGAGGCTCGAACATCTTTTAACTCCTGAGAATTGCTGAGGCCTCGAACCGCCAGGCGGAGCTCTTCCGGGTGGTTCGAGACCTCAACAATCCTAGTCTGGCTAGGCCTCCTCCTACTGAGTTCAGTAGCGAGCAGTTTGCAGCCTTTTTTCGAACTAAAATAGAGGCCATCCGTGCCGGCTTTGACTCCGGTTGCAGTGGCCCTGCCCCGCCATCCCCAGTCGCTGGTCCGCCTTCGTCGCCTCGGTTGGATGCGCTTGGGCCTGTTTCCGCTGTCGAGGCCTCCAAGGCTATGGCGCATTGCCGGCCTGCCTCCACCCCTTTCGACCCTTGCCCTGCCTGGCTAATTAGAGCTGCCAGAGGGACCATGGCCGAATGGGCTTCAGCCATCGCCACCGCCTCCTTCAGTGAGGGGGTCTTTCCCCCTCGTCTGAAGGAGACGGTGGTGAAGCCCATTCTGAAAAAACCTGGCCTGGCCGTGGATGACTTAACAAACTATCGTCCCATCGCCAATGTCCCGTTTATGGGCAAGGTGATCGAGAGGGTGGTGGCGGTCCGGCTGCAGTCATACCTGGAGGATCGGCAGTGCCTCGATCCTTGCCAGTCCGGGTTCAGGCCTCGTCGGGGTACCAAAACAGCTTTGGTCGCCCTGCAAGATGACCTTCTCCGGGCGGCCGACAGGGGTTGCTCTACCCTGTTGGTCCTCCTGGATCTGTCAGCGGCCTTTGATACCGTCGACCACGGTATCCTACTGGACCGGCTCTCTGAGGTTGGAATCGGAGGCACTCCTCGCAGTTGGCTCTGTTCCTTCCTGGAGGGCCGGCCCCAGTATGTTCAGCATGGGGGGGGAGTTATCGGCCCCTTGGATTCTCCCTTGTGGGGTTCCACAGGGGTCGTCTCTGTCCCCCATGCTGTTTAACATCTATGTAAGGCCGTTGGCGGGGGTCATCAGGAGTTTTGGAGTCTGCTGTCGTCAGTACGCTGATGACACGCAGCTCTATCTCTCCTTTAACACCTCTGCTGTGGAAGCTGTGGAAGTTCTCGACGGGTGCCTGGAGGCCGTCCTGGCTTGGACCGGGGCGAACAGGCTTAAGTTCAACCCCGAGAAGACGGAGGTTATGTTCTTTGGGAGCTCGCCGTCTGGGTTTGGTGGCTCTTTTCCTCGTCTGGGGGGGATCCCCCTCCAGTTCACGGAAAGGGTGCGGAATCTGGGTGTGCTCCTGGACCCGGCGCTTACCTTGGAGTCCCAGGTGGCGTCGGTGACCAGGTCCGCCTATTACCATCTCCGTCGGATCGCCCAGATCCGCCCGTACCTGGACGCAAACTCTCTGAGAACAGTGGTCCAAGCGCTGGTGATCTCGAGGCTGGACTACTGTAACGCTCTCTACATGGGGTTGCCCTTGAATCTTCTCCGGCGCCTGCAGTGGGTCCAGAACGCGGCGGCCAGGCTGGTGGGGGGTGTGCGTCGTCACGAGCACATCACACCAGTCCTGGCCCGCCTGCACTGGTTGCCCGTTGCGGCCCGGATTAGATTCAAGGTCCTGGTTTTAGTTTATAAAACCCTCCATGGCTTGGGACCGGACTACCTGGCAGAGCGTATCGCTCAGTGATCCACCTCGGCCCGGCCTGTTCGGCAGGCACGAGCGCACTTGCTTCGGGTCGCCACCCCTCGAGAGGCCCGAAAAACGAGTACTCGAAATCGGGCTTTCTCGGTGGCGGCCCCTAGCCTCTGGAACTCCATCCCCCCTGAAGTGCGCTCTGCAGAGTCCCTGCTGGCCTTCCGGAAGGCTTTAAAAACCTATCTATTCCGGGAGGCCTTTGGTGATCATTATTAATTTTTTTTTCCCTTCGCCATCGTATTGCGTATTATCTATAATGTTAGGTTTTAATGATTTGTTGAGGTGCCTCTAGGTTTTACTTTGTATGTAATGCTGTTTTATCTGTCTTTAATGCATATTGTTTTTTGTTCTGTTTTTGTAATACTTGTAGTCCATTGTTGTAAGCCGCTTAGAGTTCACATTGAAGATAAGCGGGATATAAATATAATAAATAAATAAATAAATAAATAAATACTTTCCAAAGTACCCAGGCAAATCAAAGAGCCTTCACCACCAAAGTCACAGCTAACAACCCATTCTTGATGGGTTTCAGCACCTTAGGCCATTGTTTACCTTAAGGCCATGGACACTAATGTCTCCCTAATGAGCCTATTGAGGCTATTGTTCATCTTATGAGCCAATCAGACCAGGGGACAAGAGGTCAAGCTGACTATAAGAAGGACTACTTGCACTAGCTATATTCAGACCGATGAAGCTGTTTGGATAAACAGCGAAACGTTTCTATCTCTCAGAAAAGAAGTCCGGTAGCCATGACTCAACTCCCAGTTACTGGTCTATACTGTGTCTCTGCCAGCATCTTTTTTTTTAGTGTTTTCCCTCTGGTCTGGGGCATTGGGGGACGTCTGCACGCAGAAATGCTTTAAGTCGTGCAAAAAGCAGGTAAAAACGAAAAACGAAAAAACAAAATGATTTTTTTCAAAAAATTCACAAAAAACAAAAATGAACCAAAATGGACTAGCAACGAAAAACAAAAAACTGAAATGTCATTTTTTCAATTCGTGCCCATCTCTATTTGTAACCTGTGATGGACTTTTCCTCCAGGAATCTGTCCAATCCCCTTTTGAAGGCATCCTGGCCAGATGCCATCACCACATTCTATGGCAGGGAGTTCCACAGACTAACAACATGCTGGGTAAAAAAAATATTTTCTTTTGTTCTCACTCTCCCAACCCTCAGTTTGATTGGATATCCCCTAGTTCTGGTATTTTGTGAGAGGGTGGAGAGTGTCCCTCTATCTACTTTACTCATGCCCTGCATTATATATACCACTCTTGCAGGTGGTTCCCTCACTTGCAAATGTTATAGGCCACTCAATAGCTCATACAATTGAGTAATCGTTATCTTTGGGGATGTGGGAGGAAATCTTTTACCAAATGAAGCCAGATAAAAGGGTGAAGAGTACTGCTCTAACATTTCAGCTGATTGGACTATATGTTCAGGCAGGTGGAGTATTTCCATCTATAAGAAAAATTCAACAGTACAAGCCTCCAATGTCAATCTGAAGTGCTATGGTTCAGAACTATTTAGCACTTCAGTGAGAGCTAGGCAACAGATAAAGACACAAACCTAATCCTGTATCTTTGCAATGAGTATGTCCCACAGCGATAGATGGGAACTGCATTTTACAACATCAGTTTGAAGGAAGAGAAAGCCATGCACTTTTATATGAGATCTTCCAGGAAAGAATAGCGTGAGATGGTTTTGAGTGCATATGCAATGTAACTCTTGATGTTATTTTTAAAAATACACACATCATAATCTAATATAAATTGCACTTCTGTTCCAAATTCTATAATGTGGTAATATATCAGAATTAAAGGGATGTTTATTGTTTCGTTTATGTTGGTCTCATATGGGCAGCATTGGAACAAAAATTAAAATGGAGTATCATATAAAGAGGTAAGAAACACAGGTTGGGTTAACAAGCCAACATGAATGATTAGATTATAATCCATTTAGCCTTTTCATCATAAATGAGATAGTCACTTAAACTGTTAGAGTGGCTTGAATCCACTGGTGAGAAGTCACAAAACAGAATGCAGAGTGAATCTCAGTAAGAAAACAATAAAACTTTATTGTTGTCAAAAGTGGAGAGTCACTAGCACACAGCAAATGTGCACAGCAGAATATTACTCTGAATTCAATACAGTTGTACTACCTCCCTACCTATTCCATGTTGCAATTTCCATCCTACCCCATCTACTCTTTGCCCCAAAGGAACATTTTCCCCCATTTTGGAGGAAACTGAGGCAAAGAAGGTTTTGAGTAGTTCTCCCTTTTCCCTGTTAGAAACTGGTTATCATAACCACACAAAGGCCCTATCATTTCCTTATTTTATCCTTTGCTGCAGACATAACTTTAAAAAAACCCCTTTTACTATCTTTAATCTCTCTGGCAAGTCTAAGTTCATTCTGTGCTTTAGCTTTTTTTTACCACTACCACCCCTGCATATACAGGCTACTTGTTTATATTCCTCTTTGGTACATTCCCCAGTTTTCCATTTCCTGTACCTTTTTTTAAATTCAGATGAGTTATTGGGTGAGGATAGGATGCACCTCAGCACTAATGGTAGGAATATTTTTACCAAGAGGATTGAAAATTTGATGAGGGCTTTAAACTGAGTTTTCAGGGAGAGGGAGAAAATCTTCTTAAGGGTAGGAATCCAGAAGGAGTTGTGGGGAATTGCCCAAATCATGCAATAGAAACAGAAGGAGTATTACAGTCCAGTAATACTGTCCAAGGAAAAATAGGTTAAGCAAAGGGCTTGTAAGAAGGACACACAGCCTTAAATGTCTCTACACCAATGCACAGAGCATGGGAAACAAACAGGATGGTGATCTCGAGGCTGGACTACTGTAATGCTCTCTACATGGGGTTGCCCTTGACTCTCCTCCGGCGATTGCAGCGGGTGCAAAATGCAGCGGCCAGACTGGTGGCGGGTGCGCGTCGTTACGACCGCATCACCCCGGTTCTGGCCCGGCTGCATTGGCTACCCGTTGCCTCCCGGATCAGATTCAAGGTCCTGGTTTTAGTTTATAAAACCCTCCATGGCCTGGGCCCGGACTACCTGGCGGAGCGGAAAACATCGGCCCGACCGGTTCGGCAGTACTCGCTTCAGGTTCCATCTATCCGAGAAGCCAGGCGGTCCCGCACCCCCGGAACAAGCTATATGGAACAGCCTACCTAGCGAAGTGCGCTCTGCAGAGTCCCTGCTGGCCTTTCGTAAAGCGGTGAAGACCATCCTATTCCGCGAGGCCTTTGGTGACCTAGCTTAACCTCTTTTTTTTTTCCCCCGCCATCGATAATCAGGACATTCTGCCATTGCAGCGGTGAGGCTTGATTTAAAGGGTGCGCCCCTGCTGCGGTTCTTCTATTTGCTTTTATTGTTTCATGTTTATTTGCTGATTATGCCTTTGTATCTATTGTACTAACTATGTGTATTATGACTTGTCTCTTTTGTTCGCCGCCCAGAGTTCCCGTTGGGAAGATGGGCGGGATATAAATTCAATAATAAATAAATAAATAAATAAATAAATAAATAAATAAATAGGAGGAGCTGGAACTCCTGATACAACAAAATAGATATGATATAATTGGCATTACTGAAACCTGGTGGGTTGAGAGTTATGATTTGGAATGTAGTTATTGGAGGGTATAACCTGTTTCAGAGGAAGAGGCCTAGCAAAAAAAAGAGGAGTAGCCTTATATATTACGGACTAGAGATGGGCACAAAATGCCAAAATGGCATTTTATTTCATTTTTCATTTTGTTTTTTTATGTTTTTAAAAAATTCATTTTGTTTTTCATTTTGTGAAAAACTGCCACCCCGCACTTCTCTGATCCCTTGATGTCACCCTTCAGTTACAACTGCCATCCATATGAAGTGAATCTGAGTGAGGATTTTTGCCTAGATTTTCAGAAGCACACACCTCAAGCAAAATTCAGTGCACATTTTCTTTCCTGGCAAATCATCTGAGAAATTTGAAAAGAAGCAAAAGGAATTTCACTCAGCTTGACATCTTCAACTGCCACACGTGTATTTATGTCAGCATGCTAGTACTATTTCCCACATTGAGCTGAGCGATATCTAGTAATGTCTACGAGCAATGTCTCGTATGTGGCAGATATAGTTCCAATTCTGTTTTGGTTTGCTTTTTCAAAAAATGCACCTGTGCACATTTCAGAGTCTTCCAAGTTTCCATGAGTGCATTTCCTATAGAAATAGGGGGAAATGGGTAGAGGATACCTGAAGTTCAGCATTACATGAAGTTTGTGCTTGTAGAGAACAAAGCAGACCTAAAGAGGCACATTTTTTCTGCAAAAATGGGGAAAAGTTCCTTTTTTTGGTTTTTGCAACTCTGCAAAAAGATCAAAGAACAAAGTTTTAAAAACCTGTTGGTAGGATATACAAGAAGTATTCACCTCCTCCAAGCCCCCCCCCTCCACACAAAAACAAATATTTCTATGTAGGAATAGTATAATTATTACATGAGGGATGGAAAACTCAGGTCAGTGGGCCTGACATAGCCTGTAGTTGCCAAATTGCTCTCCCCAGTCCTAGCTTCTCCCAGAATCCTCTCTCCTCCACAAGCACCAAGAGATGGAGAAGTAGACATCTTTGCTTTTCCACTGATAGCTGATCAGATAGTTTCCTTGTTCCAGCTCTGAAAGGAAGAGATTACTCTGAATATATTCCCCTTTTGCTGCCCTAGCCTTCACAGACTCTCCTCTCAGTTTTAGAGAAGATCAATAAAGAGGCATGTGTTGGTGTGGCATGAGATGTGTCTAGCAATACAATAATGCTCAGGAGCTTCATAAGGCAATATAGGACCATCTTTGTTGGTCCTATATTGTTGGAAGGAAAGGACCATCTTTGCTGGTCCCTTCTATATCTGGGCCTTAAAGAGTGAGATGAAATACATGTGTATGTTGGATAGGTTGTAAGCAAACACAATTTGTAACATTGCACACTATAATTCCTGATAGTGCTGCATGCCAAGACATTCACCTTAGGTTTCAAATTGCTTGGTTTTTGGAACTTCAGCTAATATGAAATATGATTTGAGAATCTTCTCTGAGAAATTTTTACAAAGCTATCAAATTCAGTTAACTTTCTAAGGGAATATCTGTAATTCTTTACCTGAACAGAAGTTTCCATACTGGTCTCATGTCCCCCCATTTTAATTTAGATTATTTTATCTCTTAAAGATAGATGGGGCCTCACGTTGATCAATATTGCTATCCTTGCTTGACCACCATCCAATTTCCCTCAATTTTTGGGTATCTATTTCATCTTAGCATGACTTTCCCAATTTAAAAATTGTTTTGATTCATATAAAATTCATTGATAGATCAAAATGATTACACAGAGGCTACTAGACTTTGGACTTCACCTAAGAAGACAAGACCAAAGGCTAGAACCCTGTTCAGTCACATGGTTGTATAATGGCAATCACATAAGTATTTCTTCCCCTTTAGTTGGCTCTCTGTCATGTGAATGGGCAAGAACAGTGTGCAAAATTGGTAACCAAAGGGAAGAACACTGACTGAAATCCTGTTCCTTAGTGTCTTAATTCACATGTAGATTTGGCCCATTAGAATCAATGGAACCTATGAAGGAGTTGAGTCACCAAATCCCCACTGCTATAATGGCTCTTCTCTAGTACAACTTACAAAGGGAAGCAATCGGATTTCAGTCACTATGTGACTGTCCTTTTGTTAACAATACATCCAATTTATGACATAATATTTTGCAACTCATTAATCCATGGACTTGCCATAAGTTTAAAGTGATTTGACAGCATATAACACAACACAAAATTTATTGATCTGAGCAGTTTCTCAGACTACCATCACAAAAATGAACACTGTTGCTCTGTAGATCATTCAAGCAGGTAGTGCAGTTATTTAAAAGCTTTCCTTATATTGAGACTCAGAAAGGCTTTGTTTTCTGAACTGATTAGAAGCAGACAGATGACAGTCTCACTACCTGCTATTGTTGCTAAAGAGCAAGCTTTTATTTGTTTGTTTGTTTTTAAAAACCCCTGTAAATATTTTAATTTTGTACACGCAAAAGAGTATTCCCTTTTCAGATTTATTAATATAAAGGGATTCTGTGGACTGCTCTGAGTGAATGGTTAATTTGATATGCTGTTGCATTTTTTTGTTTTGATTTGTGTAAATAGCATACCTTTGATGGTGAAGATGACAAGACTGTGTTATATCATCTTACAGGCACTGCCACAGGCAGGTGAGTGCTTTGCTGTGCTACAAGAAATCTACCCTTTGTAGTTTGAATTCATTGTTTGTAGATGTCAAGTAAACCACTGCTTGTTTGTCATAAATCATTTCAAAGATTCCACATTTGTAGAGAGGAAGAAAAAGAACATGTAAAATAGAAAGAAAATAACACTTGTTTTCTACTTCTCTTTGAACTTAATTAGCCTGTACTATACTTTGTGAAGTATTGTGCCATGCCACAAAATAAAATAAAGAAAATGAAGAGTTAGGTGCCTGGAATTCATCCAATTTGTCTAGCAAAAACAGCAAATATATAAATGGTGTACAATTACTGTGAGAAAGCTTACCAATGGTAGGATGACTAATATCTAAGGTTGAACTGATTTTTTTTTTCAAACATTATAGCCAGTTTTGAAAAACACTTCCCTTTTTTGGATGACTATTCAGCAGTCTTTTTGAGTTTGTTCATTTATTTATTCAGCAAATTAGCATATGTATGAATCATTCCCTCTTGTTGTGCCTTCTCTTGCTTCCAATGACTTCCCTTTCTAGCACTGATAGTGTCACCAGTCAAATCTCATTAACCATGCAGCATTGTACCATCTAAATTTAATTTCCAACACAACTGACACAAAGATTGCCACGTGTCTCTCTCTACCCATGATCCTAATCAGGTCAGGGGGCTGTAAATCCTCCAGAAATGCAATGGACAGTTGCCAGAAATCAGCCAACACTTTTAAGTTACTATGCTTCTCCCCCCAAAAAACTGCAAACTGATAATTTGAAGATAAATTGGAACTCAATCCAGACAAGATGGAAGTGCTGTTAGTGGGTGCTTCACCGGACAGGTTAGAGAGCCATTTCCCTGTCCTGGACAGGGTTGCACTCCCCCTAAGGGACAGGGTCCGTAGCTTTGGGGTGCTCCTGGACCCCAGCCTAACTTTGGAAGCCCAGGTGGACTCGGTGGCCAGGGGTGCCTTTCTCCAGCTGCTGAATATATATCAGCTATGCCCCTACCTGGATGAACGGAGCCTCATGACAGTTACACATGCACTGGTAACATCCCGTATTGATTACTGCAATGCGCTTTGCATGGGGCTGCCTTTGAAGACGGTTCGGCGATTGCAACTGGTTCAGAATGTGCGGTGCAGCTGGTAAGTGGTGGGGCCGCCAGGGATCACATCACGCCGATTCTACGTAACCTTCATTGGTTACCAGTTGCTGCCCGACCCCAATTCAAAGTTCTTGTTTTGACATATAAAGCCCTAAATGGCTGAGGACCTAGATACCTGAAGGACCACCTCCTTCCATATGAACCTACCCGGCAATTAAGATCGAGCCAGGGGGCCCTCTTGAAAGAGCCATCCTTCAAGGAGGTGAGAGGGATGGCTTGTAGGAACAGGGCCTTCTCGGCAGCTGCCCCCAAGCTATGGAATGCCCTCCCAAGTGAGATCCGCCTGGCGCCAACATTAATGACATTTCAGCACCAGGTAAAAACCTTCCTGTTCCAGAAGTTTTTTAATTGATACAACATAGACTGTGGGTCCTCTGATGGCAATTTTAGTGTAATGATTATAGTGTAAGGTTTTTATTATTGTTTTAATAATTTATTGATATTTGATGTTTTAACTGTTTTAATTCTTTATTGTAGAGACCTTTAGGTAGTGGGTGGCATATAAATTGTAAAAATAAAAATAAATAAATAAATAAATAAATAAATAAATAAATAAATAAATAAATTTTGCATCCATGTTTTTTTCACATAAGCTGCATTCCACACTGTCCATCCACAGATACACACGCAACACACATGCTAATTTAAACTAATATATGGACATATTATCATGATTTGATATTATTACTATTATTAATATAATTTAATATACAACTGCTCATATTGTGCAGGAATGCAACTACCTACCCATCTCAGCACACAACATTTAGAGAAAAGTGGGAGATAAATAAATACAGCATGGAGTTTCGTAAATCTCTGAAATTCTATGCCTTGTGTTTTATGCAGCTTGCTGAGAATTAATCTATGTCATAAGAATATAAATAGAAGTCACCATCGTTTTGTTGAAATAGCTATGTTACAGTCATTTGCTTGCAGTTGGAAATAAAATATTACCTTTAAAAGGTTTGCATGAGAGGTAGAGTGCATGTTGTCATTCAACAGTTGCTGAATGATAATTTCAGTTAGTTCTTACTGTTCAGCACAGTGAATGATAAAGATTGATGGAACTGCAACCACGTACTTCTGGAGAGCCACACATTTCCCATCCCTTGTTTAAAACATGCATGGTGCATAAAACAGACCATTGGTAATTCCTAATGATCATCACTTAAATGGAAAATCCACATTTCAAATCAGTTCTGCTCATTAGTACCAGCCACAAGGGATATAAGGCTATGGATCATGTGTTCATGTTCTCCTTGTGGACTTCTTCAAAATATTTGGCTGGCCAGACCTTTTCATTATCTATTTTGCTCCATAAGCTTTTTGATTCTGTAACTGTTGAAGATGTTTTGAAGTTTTGTTCTTTTTGATTTCTTACCACTTTTAATAAAACATACAATTTTGCAGCTGTTTGCAGGGTTTTCGTGTGTGTGTGTGTGTGTGTGTGTGTGTGTGTGTGTGTGTGTGTGTGTGTGTGTGTGTGTGTGTGTGTGTGTGTGTGTGTGTGTGTGTGTGTGTGAGTGATGATTAAGAGGGCTGCTTTGGGCACCTTTAACATTGGGTCCCAAACTTGGGTCCCTAGATGTCTTGAACGAAAAACCTGAGAAGCCTTCACCGCCAGCTGTGCTGGCCAGGATTTCTGGGAGTTGCAGTCCAAGAACATCTGGGGACCCAAGGCTGGGAACCACTAATCTTTCAGGGTTCTTTGTGGTTTTTGGGGTATCTTTTTCAGCATTTCTACTTTGGAATGTTGGCGTAAGAGTCAAAGCATTTAACCTTGCAAATATTTGGTAATTCCTTGGAAGCTGTATTGAGTCAGAGTAGTTGGGGGAGTATTTTCCAGGCAGGGAAATTTTCCCTAGTTATCAGCACGTTTGGCTTCCCTGTATTTTAGCCACACCAGGACAATGAACCTTTCCGTCCTGGGATAGTCTTGATAGGGAGGCCTATTAAAGTCTGATTTATAACTTTTAAATCATGTTTCAACATATGTGTTTATTGTAATTTTCAGTTCTAATTAGTTTTTAATTAACTGTGGCATTTAAAAATATTCTTATACACTTTCAAATAGGGGAGAGAGGTGGGGCAATAATTCATTAATTAATTGAAAACAAAAAAATGGTACCTGAAATCAGCAGTTTCTAACATCTGAAGTGCTTTGAAAAGGGATTAAAAGAACTACTGTATATTAGCAGGTGATGCTTTAGCAGATTCCTTAAAGTTTAGTATTAATTGCTGTGGCTCCTCATGCACTTTTTGCACACAACCAACAATCTGGACCAAGTTGCTTGTTCTAGCAGTTGCTTTTCCTATCTGTTGGCATTTGCTTTCAAAGTGACATTTACTGATAAAGTGGCACTCTGTTCCACCGTTGACTGACATTTTGATGGCACGCTCTGCAAATATTTGGCAAAGATTTGCTGAACTGATTAAAAAGAAAAGTCAGGACAATATCGGTGTTGATTTTTCTAGCTTTTCTGTTGGCTTTTTTGAACTACTGACATTGTTTAATGGGAAATGTAGAGCATTGTATCTTTCTGGCAGCAGTAGCAATCCTCCCCCCTCCACCAACACAGATACTGCATGCATGGGGTGACTTCATTACATTGCTTCTGCACACCTCTGGTGAAGGAGGCTGGGTGTCAGCTCTGACAAGGCATAGAAGCAATGCAAGCAATTGAGCCATTAAAGGTGCTAATGCACCCACCATTTGTGTCTCATTCAAACTCTTGCCTTTTCACCCTGGAGACATCATGTCATAGAAACAAATCCCCAGTCTTTTGTAACCATTAGTTATCATTATTTTCTCTGTAATTTCTCATTATCTTCTCTGCTATGTAGAAAAGGAGTAAAGTTAATTGACTACATGTTTTGTAACGGTGTTGTCTTTCCATTAGAGTAAAAACAAATGTCACATTTTAAGGATATTGAAGGCGGTTCATTAGCACTGCCTTTTTGCTTCCAAAGGCAAGTTTGGGATGGAAACACTTATGCTCTATTCAATTCAACAGAAGAAAAACCAGCTATGGGATTTGTATTTTGGTTAATGCTATGACATCACACATATGTAATCACACTGTGGTTTTTGAAGGAAGCACCATGTTTGTTACACTTTAAAAACTTCTGTATTTTAATTAAATTCTGCCCAAACCCTCTTGCCATGCCAGGTTGGAATAAAGAGGCGACACACGTTAGATTGGATTAAAATAAGGGCCACAACTTTATTAACTACAGTAATAAATTTAACTTAATTATCACTGAACTATAACTTAAGGAGGGCCTGGGGTCAGGGTGGCATAACTGTCAATTGTTTCAGGACTAACCTAATGCATTTGTTCCCTGCACTACCCACCTGTGTAGCCAACACCATACCACCGCTGATAGTGTGAGATACGTGAAAACATCCCTGCCCACTTATGGCCAATCTGGGATTCAGGGTAAAAATTCCTATCCAGCTACTGAAGGCAACCACGTTAAGCTACACTAACATTTGAAAAGGCGGTGGGCAGATGGATGCTCCTGCATCTTAAAGGAAAGAGTGTGTGGGTGTGGGTGCCATCCCAATAAGTGGTGTTCATGCCCCGCCCATGCACTGGCCTCACGAGGCTCTTCCGTGCATATTGCGCTATTTTGCCTGCGGGGGTACAATGCAGTCCTGGCACTGAATAAGCTGGTGGTGGAACCGCCCCTTGCCAGTGTGAAAAAGAATGGCAAGTTTTACATAGACAAGGTAGTCTGAATGTTAAAACACCTATCACAGTAATCACAATTATCTACAGGATGCTCTTTTGTGCTCACTAACTTCAAAGAGACATAGCAAGCAAGGGGAAAATCAAGCACAAAGCAATTGCCAGGGCTGTTTTTCATCAAGTTCAAATAGCAGTGAACATAAGAGGGTATGACCTCATTTGAAAGGTGATGTTGGAGACATATCCATAACTCAGACATCTAGAAGGGCATAAAAATAGGTGCTAAATTGAGTCAAACCTGATGTTGACACTTCAAATAAACTGTCTTTTAGTTTTGACTATTTCTTTGACCTTTCAGTGCCCTCCAAACATCTCCCTTCCCTTCCTTGAAGCTACAACAATGTGTCTACTTTGGATAATATGGGGTTACCTCTGTTCCACACAGGCTCAATTTAGAAGAGAGTCACTATTCAACCTTTCTGGAAGAGATTTTTTTTTTGAAGATCAGTGTTTCATCCCCTGTAGATTGAATTTCTTTCAAATAAAAAAAGGGATGAGGCTAATTATTCTCTTTCAAAGTAAGCGGGGTTTGGTCTTTTCAGTGTATTTGATCTATTTTAAATTGGGGACATTTAAGGTTGCTTGCTTCTGCACTAGGAGAGCACAATTTTGCTTTTTAGAAATCATACCTGTGCCCAAACTTCCCCAAATGTGTCACAGAGCAAGAACAGATTGCCTGCTAGCTCTATGCCAAATTTGGTGCTGATACAAAATCCTGTTTCAAAGTTTGGGCTGCCCACAGTTTTAGAATTGCCTTGAAACATGTCAACTTTATCTGCTGCACAATAACATTGTAATACATCATAATAATGTGAGATTTTGTGAATTACACCTACTTTCTCAGGCATACGTAAGATTGAGACATAAGGGTGATGACTGACATATTTGTAATATGGCCCTATGACCAATGAGGCTATGCTAATGAAAAATGTAACAATGGTTTGATAGTAAAGGAATAGAGTAATCCCAGATTTGCTCTTGACCCCATTTCCTAGTTATTAAAATGTTTGCTTATTAGAAGATATTTTACTTTAATTAAAAGTAATTATTATCAAAGTTATTAGAACATGTTGTGACTCTATTATGGAAAATTGGTCTGCAGATACAGTTTTTGTTGATTGATGTTCCCTGAACATGTCAACAGTCAGGCATCAACATCATTCAAAGCCTCATTGTTTAATTCTTCTTTGATGATTTAGGTATTTTTATTGCTGTTCTCTATTTCAGTTGTACCCTGTTGTTGTATTTCATTTGTATCCCTCCCTCCATGGAAGTTGAATGCCCACAGCTAGTCCTGTGACTCTACCTCAACTAAAGAAGCCCCTTGCCTTCTCAACACATGAAAGCTTGAAAAAGGTACACAGTTTCTAAACAAATTATATAATCTCCCTCTTATTTTACTACTAAGTGATATGTTAGCCAGAATTCTATTGTTCATTTATACTTTGGTAATGGAAATTACATATCAGGGCCAGAAATGGCTGTTTCTTAAAGCGGTGGTAGTTATGTTCATGCTCAATTGTGCAACTTTACATGTGCTTGGGAATCATTAAAGGATCACAATTTGTTGAAAAGGTTTACGCAGTTTTCCTTATACAAATGTAAATAAGCATTAGGATTTTGGCCAAAGTTCCAGGAAAGTTTGCTTGTGTTTTTTGATCTGTCATTGCTCAGTGAAACATACAGTTCAGGTGCATAATGTTTCAGGTTATAATAATTAAGCAATGAACATGCAGAAGGGAATGACCTGATAAGAACACATAATAGAACAAGTCTATCTGCAAAGGATAGGACATTAATATACAAAGAAAAGGGAGAAAAAGGATGGTTTCATAGGTATGGAAAAGATGAGGAATGGAAAGGGGGAGGTAGCCGACTCGGCTATGTGGAGCAAATTGCCATGTGAGATCTGCCAATCTGAGCCCCTAACAGCCTTTTAAAAAAGTGCCCGCTCCGACGCCGGCATCGGCTGGCGGGGCTTGTTTGCCTCCCCCAGGCAGGACTCACGCGAGACGGGACTTCAGGTCTCGCGAGGCCGGGAGGTGTCGCGGGAGCTCGCTTCCTTTGAAAGCGGGCCCCCGGCCTTCCCCCGGCCTCTTTTCGTCCCAGCAGCTGACCAGGAAGGAGCGAGGAGCCAGGTCAGCGGGGGACGGCGGCGGCGTGGACGAACGGCGGTGGCGAGAAGGGGCGGCGACGAAGGCGGCGGCGACGAAGGCGGCGGCGAGCGGAGGCGGCGGCGAGAACAAGCGGCGGAGAGCGGAGGCGGCGGGGAGGACGCCAGTGGCGGAAGCCGCGAAGAAGACCGCAACGCCGAAAGCGGCGGCGGGCAGAGGCGGCGGCGAAGGCCCCAAGAGGCCGGCAGCGCAGTAAGCGGCGGCGGCGAGCCCGGCGGCGGAAGCGGAGTCGAAGCCGGCGGCGGTGACCGGAGCGGCGGCGGGGAGGCCGGCGGTGGGGCCAGGCGACGGCGAGGAAACAGCGCCAAACCAGGGTGGCTGCAAAGAGGAGGCCGGTGGCGGCGAGGGGGCTGCGGCACCGCCGCACAACAATAGGAAGGCCACCAGCGGCAGAGGCCGAGAGGCGGCCAGCGGCGGCTCCAGCAGCGGGCCCACAGGTGGCCTAGGACAAGGAGCAGCAACACCAGCCACGGGTCGAGCAGCGTGGCAGACGACCAATAAGGCCGGCATCCGATCCAGGACTCCAGTTGCAGGGCTCCTCGGGGGGGCCCTGCTGAGGTTTGGTTGTGAGGGAAGCGCGGCAGGGGCAGGGCTTAAAAAGAACAGGAGTTCCCCGGCAGGAAGGCAGGCCGGGGGTGACCCCCCCTAACTCACGGGGCGGCTCCTAGGGGTAACACAGGGGGGACTCTTTCCCGGCTCTAGGCCCGATTAGATCAGCGGGCCGGGGCCCGCACAAGTAGGCCGGGGCACCTGGGGCGGCTTGGGACAACAATCACATACACAAGGCAGAGGGGGGTGGCCGTTGGCTCTAGGGGCCATACCGGAAGTGGTGCGTGCGCCATGGCCCCACCGAATAGGCAAGCCAAGTCCAAGGGCAAGCGCCCGGCAAAGAGAGCGCCGCCCCCACCCCAGATCTCCCCACCTGAGTCGGACTCGGAAGATGAGACTCTAGCAGAGCTGGAGCTCTTGCAGGCCAGGACGGCGGCCGTGGAGAGGGCAGGCGGTGCGGGACCTAGCACAGCGGGGGGACTGTCCAGCCGGGGTGGGACCAACCACGATAGGCAGGCAGGGCGCATCTGCAAAGCCCGCAAGAAGGCGCGGGTCAAGGAATTGCTTCACGAACTTTCTCTACGTTTAACAGCAATTGAACGGGGGCAGAATCAGATTAATGCAGCGGGGGAGCCATCGGGGATGACGGTTACGCCGGCGGTCGAGGCACCCGGACCAGTCGAGGCACCAGCTCAGGAGGACCGGGAAGAACGAGAGGGGCAACAGCGGGAGATTCAGCAGCAGCATGAGGCCCACCCCGCACGACCTAGCAGCGGCCCGGGTGAGTTCCCCCAACTGCAGCAACCGAATGCGGGTTTGGGGGCTTGGCCATGGGACAATCTACAGCGCCCGCAGGGGGGGGCGGCCTGTCACGCGGGGGGGTCATAGGACAGCACAGCATGCCGGGTCCCCCAGCACTGGGAGGACAGGTGTTGTGGCCCAACCCCGAGGTAGTGCAGCCGTACCAGGGCTTACAGGGGGCAGCTGGGAGCCAGGCAGCAGTCGTCAATGCGGGGGGAGGTCCCCTTCCACAGAGTGGGGCAGGACCAGTTAACCAACTTCCCATCTACCCCCTCCCACCACAACCCAATCAGGGTCAGCTACCGCCCGCCCAACCCAACCCGGGGCAGCAGCCACTTCAACCGGGGGCGGGACTGCAGCCGGGGTGGGCGGCATGGGTGCACCCTCCGTGCCCCGCCCCCGGGATCCCAATGCACCCACCACCGTACGGGGCATACCCCTGCACGGCATACCAGCCAGGCTACCCGGGACCTAGTGCCATTCCGGTACACGCCATACCGTACGGCGATCAGGCACTCCCGCTGGGGGGACACCTAGCACCATCCACCAGGGACCGAATCCTCAGGGGTGAATATGTCGACATTTTCAGCCTGCTTAATACCGAGGTAGAGTACAAAGAGGGCGAGAGGGAGGACGAAAAAGATAAGGAGAGGCGCCTTAAAAGGAAGCCTGACAGGAATTGGCAGAATTGGTTATCGGCCTATTCCATCTATATGGCAGTAATTACGCGGGCCCAGCCCTGGCGAGCCCCGCCACTGATACAATATCAGGACCTGATCAACAAAGCCCATATGGACTTTCCTGGTCACACCTGGCTCATGTATGATGAGCAGTTTAGGAAGCGAGCGGCCCAGGATCCAACACTCCATTGGGATGTCCCACTCACGTCCTTGTGGCTTCAACTCATGACCCCCTCCCGGCCAGCAGCGGGCGACCGCTTCGATAGTGGCCATCTGATAAGGAAGCCCCTTCCCGGCAGCGCACCCCGCGGAAACGCGGGGCAGGTGGTTCAACCCCGCCTGGTATGTTGGGATTTCAATGGGAACAGCGGATGCGGGCGAAAGTCGTGCAAATTCAAGCACGAATGCTCTATATGTGGGGCCCCACATGCAGCAGTCAATTGCGCCAGGGCAAGGGGGAGTAAGGGGGGCAACCGCGACCAAGGTGCTAATGGCAGAGGTAACCAAGGGGGTGGTGGTACGAAAGGGACCCAGCCCAATTAGAGTGGAAGTGCTTAGTCACTGGCTGGAGGACTACCCAAATAGGAAGGACGCCACCATTTTGTTAGAGGGATTCAGGGAGGGTTTCAGAATCCCTGCCACGGGCCCACGTAAGCCCACTACTGCGCACAATCTTAAATCATTGAAAGGTATGGAGAATGTGGCCCGGCAAAAGATTAATAAGGACGTCGAGGAGGGTAGGGTCCTGGGGCCATTTAAGCATCCCCCTGTACCCAACCTCAGGATATCACCCCTGGGGCTTGTCCCCAAGAAAACCCCCGGCGAGTTCAGGTTGATACATCACCTATCGTTCCCGGAGGGTGACTCAGTCAATGACGCAATACCCCATGAGTTAGCCACTGTACGATATACATCCTTTGACACAGCAGTACGCATGATCCGCGCCTGTGGGGTGGGGGCTGAGATGGCTAAGTGTGACATAAAGTCCGCTTTCCGCCTCCTACCAGTTCATCCCGAAGACGTGGAGCTTCTGGGTTTCCAGTTTGAAGGGGAGTACTACATGGATAGGGCCCTGCCTTTCGGGTGCTCTGTTTCATGCGCCGCTTTCGAGCGCTTTAGCACCTTTCTCGAGTGGAAACTTAGAAGCACCACGGGGATGTCCACCACAGCCCACTACCTCGATGATTTTATATTTTGTGGCGTTAAGGGGTCAGGCAACTGTCAGTTTCTCTTGTCATCATTTAAAGAGCTGTCTAGCCAACTGGGGGTCCCGCTGGCGGGGGAAAAAACCGAGGGCCCTGCCCCAATCCTAACCTTCCTGGGCATAGAATTGGACACTTGGCAGCAGTCATCCAGGCTACCGCAGCCCAAGGTGGAAGACCTTAGGCGGAGGCTCACAGCCCTGCTGGGCAGGAAAAAGGTCACGCTTAGGGAACTCCAGGAGATCGTCGGCCATCTTAATTTCGCTTGCAGGGTCATAGCCCCTGGGCGCGCATTTTCCAGACGGCTTTGCACGGCTATGCGGGGCCTTACCAAGCCCATGCACCGTACTCGGGTCACCAAGGGCATAAGGAAGGACATCGAGGTGTGGCTTGACTTTCTCAAGGACTTCAATGGGGTTTCCTTTTGGCGCTCAGATATTCTGTTGCGGGGGGAGTTCCAAGTTCACACTGACGCTGCTGGGGCAGCGGGTTACGGGATTTACTTCAGGGGCAGGTGGGCCCACGGGGCATGGCCTGACAGTTGGCATAGACGGGGCATAACGAGGGATTTAACCTTTCTAGAGTTTTTCCCCATCCTGGGGGCCGTGTGGCTGTGGGCGGAATCCTGGGCCAATTCCACGGTGACTTGCTGGTGTGATAACATGTCTGTAGTTCACATCATAAACAACCTAACAGCGAGATCGGAACGGGTCATGAGGTTGGTGAGGGCTTTCGTCCTGAAAACACTACAGTTTAATATCGTGGTGGTTGCTAAACATATACCAGGCCTAGATAACAGTTTGGCTGATGCCCTTTCCCGTCACCAGATCGACAGGTTCAGGGAACTGGCACCGCGAGCGCACCCCCACCCCGAGGAGCTACCGGAAGCGGTCTGGGCGATTGGCGAAGGGAGGCCGCTCGGGCCATTGGGCTTGCCCTGGCCCCACGGACGAGGAGAGGCTACGATGCGGTAGTCAGGGACTTCGAGTCGTTCAGGGCGGGGTTGGGACTACAGCCCTTATGGCCGGTGCCAGTGGAACATCACCAGCAATTCGTCGTATTCCTTTACAGGAAGGGGTTGGCACCGAGGTCTATTCAGGGGAAGCTGGCGGCCTTGGCTTTCCATGCCAAAACCAGGGGTTGCAGGGATACGTCAACCGAGTTTAGGGTGAGGAAGATGGTGGAAGGCTACAGCAGGGAGAGGGCCAGGCACGCGGATGACAGGTCCCCCATCACCCCCGAGATCATGAGGCGGCTTAATGCCGAATGGCCGGTGGTTTGCAAAGACGAATTTGAACAAGCGCTGTTCAGAGCGGCAGCCTTGGTTGCCTTCTTCGCGGCCTTGAGGGTAGGCGAATTGGTTGCCGGGGGTAAGGGCGACAAATCTGGTCTAGCCCTTCAGCGGGCCGATGCAGAAGTTGGCAAGGGTGGCCTGACCTTGCGGATCCGTAGGTCCAAAACGGACCAGGAAGGTAAAGGGGCTTCACTTGCGCTCGGGCCCTGCAAATTCAGCGATATCTGCCCGGTGGCCCTGATGAGACAATATTTACTATTGAGGGGGCCGGCGGATGGCTACCTGTTTGTACACCAGGGCGGAACACCGCTTACTAAATACCAATTTTGGAGGGTTATGGCAATGGCCCTCGAAAGAGTCGGTGTAACAGGGACACGCTTCGGCACTCATTCGTTTCGAATTGGGGCAGCTTCAACGGCAGCACAGCTGGGCTACGACCCAGCAAGTATTAAGGCGATCGGCAGGTGGAGGTCACAGTGCTATAAGGCTTATGTGCGCCCCCTGCCCACCCTGTAACGGGCAGCAGCGTCCCCACACTTTCCCCCCCTCTCTTTGGTCTGTTGCAGGTCGGGCGGGGAGTGGCCGGAGGAGGCGTATCTTGATCATTGGGCACAGCTATATATACTGGACGGCCCGCTTCGCAGCACAGTCACCATGGGGATCACAGCTCGGTCTGGGGGCCGCCGCTTGCGTGGAGTGGAAGGGCCGGCGAGGTTTGCGCTGGGCAGAAGTGCTACCCATGGCGTTTAGGTTGGCAGAGGGGAGACCACCGGACATCCTCCTTGTGCATGCGGGTGGCAATGATCTGGGCAAGCAATCGGGCAAAGCCCTTATTGTGGAAATCACGAGGGATTTGGCGCACTGGAAGGAGAGGTACCCGGGCTCCAAGGTGATATGGTCAACTATGGTGCCAAGGCGTAAGTGGGGGGCACCAGGAGAGGAGGTGCCATTGAACAGGGCGCGCAGGTTCCTGAACCGCGAGGTCTGTCACCACGTGCTCCGTACAGGGGGGGCCGTGGTGGGGCACCCGGGCATCGGTTTTAAAAATGCAGAGCTGTACAGACCCGACGGGGTGCACCTATCCGAGGCTGGATTGGCCATCTTCCTGGAGGACCTGAGGAGGGGGCTGCAGGCTGAGGTAAGCAGCCTGAGTGGGGGTCACGGGTCATAGCAAGCTTGCCCCGTGCAGTGGCGGGTAGTGCGGGAAAAGCAAAATGGCGGGTAGTGAGAGTCACTAAGAAGCGGTAACCCCCCCTACCAACGGGCGCTGCAAGTCAGGTGATTACGGCGTCCGGGGGGGGAGGGGTAATTACAGTTGCCACATCCGGGGTGGGGCCAAGCCAGAGGTTGGCACCCCGCCTTCCGGCGGTGGTAAACTGGTGTCGGTAACGCAGTGAGCGCCATCGGGGTTATGGCGCCCGAGGGTGGCTCTCACTTCCTGAACAGCAACTTGCAGGGGGGGGTGTCTGGGACCAGGCCCCCCTGGACCCGGAAATTCCCGCACTACTGCAGCCCCCTTTGTTTGGTTAGATGTTGTCTGCTATGTGTGCATTGTTTGTATCAATAAATCTGGCCCTGTGTTCAACCCACAAACCTGTGTCTCGCGTGTATGTCTTCAGCCGTGGGGGGGCAAGTGCCCGCTCCGACGCCGGCATCGGCTGGCGGGGCTTGTTTGCCTCCCCCAGGCAGGACTCACGCGAGACGGGACTTCAGGTCTCGCGAGGCCTGGAGGTGTCGCGGGAGCTCGCTTCCTTTGAAAGCGGGCCCCCGGCCTTCCCCCGGCCTCTTTTCGTCCCAGCAGCTGACACCCACCCACCCTCCCTCATATATTCCCTGTCAGGGCGAGAGTGCTGGTCGCCGTCGAGGGGCCGGATAGGAATTTTCTCCCCCATACCCACAATTGGCCTCCGGGCTGGGGGTTTTTCGCCTATCCCGTTCTGACAATAAGGGGGGGGTCGTTCGCTTAATTCGGCCAGTAGGGAGTACGTGTCGGGTGTGGCGGGTAGTGCGGGAAAAGCAAAATGGCGGGTAGTGAGAGTCACTAAGAAGCGGTAACCCCCTACCAACGGGCGCTGCAAGTCAGGTGATTACGGCGTCCGGGGGGGAGGGGTAATTACAGTTGCCACATCCGGGGTGGGGCCAAGCCAGAGGTTGGCACCCCGCCTTCCGGCGGTGGTAAACTGGTGTCGGTAACGCAGTGAGCGCCATCGGGGTTATGGCGCCCGAGGGTGGCTCTCACTTCCTGAACAGCAACTTGCAGGGGGGGGTCTGGGACCAGGCCCCCCTGGACCCGGAAATTCCCGCACTACTGCAGCCCCCTTTGTTTGGTTAGATGTTGTCTGCTATGTGTGCATTGTTTGTATCAATAAATCTGGCCCTGTGTTCAACCCACAAACCTGTGTCTCGCGTGTATGTCTTCAGCCGTGGGGGGGCAAACTTTAAAAACCAGGCTTTTAAAGGAAGCTTACAGTGATCCATAATGTTTGTGTGTGTGTCCTCCCCCTCCCCCCAGTGTTGGATGTATTTTTTTTTTTGGCCACCATTAGCTTTTTGCCTCTTGCCTGTGCTTTGTGTGATTGTTTAATTTGCAGAGTGATTTCTCTGCTTGATTTTCTTGGTTTACCTGCTCTTTTGTGGTTTGTTGTGATTTTAATTATTGACCATTAATTTGACTTTCATTGTAAACCTCCCAGAGTCCCTTGTGGGAAATCAGAGCAGTCTAGAAATGCAAAATAAATAAATAAAATAAATAAATAGAACTTCATCAGCTTGTATAATCTTCATGTGTTTTCCTTAAGAAAATATCTCTGCCAACTGAAACTTTTCCATTTAGGCAAAGATTACTGATTAGTGTTATGAAAATGGAGATATATATCTCATGAGATCTCAGCAGCTTATTAAAAAATCACAAAATTTTACTTCTGTATATATATATAATTTATATATATATATATAATTTTGTGATTTCTTAATAAGCTGCTGAGATCCCAAGGCTGTATAATACAGAAATAGTGCTCCAATGTGCATTGTACACAATCATGTGTCTTTGCACATGAGCTGTGAGCAACTCAAAATCAAATATTTGACTGACTGCTGCTGATATTATTCCAGCAACTTAAGTGGTACTATGCAACATGTCAAGGTTTTTAATTTTGATGCAGATTCAACAACATTCTGAAAATAACAGAAATGGTAGAAAGTGATTGCTACATGGACTTTTTCATGACTAGAAGTGTCAGGGGAGTTGTCCTCATCTTTTACAATAACAAAATATGAGCACTCAATTAAACAATCAGTCATTCTGTGTTTGCTCTGTGTATGTGCTCACACATGTGCAAGTATGCATAAAGGAAAAGGGAGAGATTTGCATTTTGCAAACATTAAAACAATATTGATGAGGAAAAATAGTGCTCATTGTTTTATTTTGCTTCAAGATAAGGAATCTTATGGGATCACCATCCTGTGGTGCCTTATCAAATTAAACACACATTATTCTAAACAGAGTAAACTCTCTTAGGAGATAAGCCCATGAAGTAACATTACAATAACATGAAGGAAAAGGTGAACATGTTGGGGAACCTTTTATCTGGGATTGGTTATGTGTAAGAAGAAGCTAAAACTATCTCTTACATACTTTATAATTAATCCATCATGTATGGCCATTATAAGTAGACATATTGGAGAACAAGAATAGGGCAACTAGCAGAATCATTCCATGCACAGAAAAATTGAGCATTTGGTAGTAATGGGTGACATTCTGTGGGTTAGCATAGTAAGTTGCACTACTGCAAGCCCTTTGAATCAGTGGGGATTTAGTGAGTCAACTCATACATAATGTCCATTGATTTAGATGTGCATACTCTTGTTGAGGCTTACTTCATCATAGATTTGGCTTATTTGAATCACTGGAAGTTGTGATAGAGCTTACTCCACAAATCCTCCCTGATCCCATTGGCCTATTCTGGTGTAATTTACAATGCACAATATTGGATTTCAGCCAATGTGTAAGTGTGTGAGCAGCTATTACACAGAGAATGCAGGGACGGAAGGCATGGATAGGTGTGTGTGTGTGTGTGTGTGTGTGTGTGTGTGTGTGTGTGTGTGTGTGTGTGTGTGTGTGTGTGTGTGTGTGTGTTGTCACTAGGAAGATTTTTATAATGTGGCTTCTAGTGTTATCACTGTGGACAATTTTTCTTATGGGAAAGGAAAGGTCACCCTAGATTATCTCTTCATCTCTCACTCTGAAATAATCTCCAGTGCTAGATGAGTGTAATCAAACTGTGTTAGCAAACTATAATGACATAACAGCTGCTAATGCCCCAATTCTCATTATATATTATTAGTCTTGCACCGGAGGTTTGATAGAGTATTAACGGTACTGAACAATTATATTGCTATGCAATGTGTTTTTGAATGCACTGAGTGCAAGTATGATATATAACTGGCTGCAGATAATGGCTCTGCACATGTGTTTCCCAAAATTTCCCCATGATTTGTTTAATCACTGGCTGTATTGTCTCTCTCTGCCATCCCCACCTCCAGTTTGCTTTAGGCATTCCTCTGGGGGTACTCTGGTCGCCCCCAGAGGGAGTCCACCAATGCCCCAGGGAAAATCAGAGCAGAATCAAAGCAAAATTGAAAATTTATAAAATTCTATTATAACAGTTTAGAACTGGAAGTCTTTTTAAAGATTTTAAAGTGTGTCCCATGTTCAAATTATAATATGAAATGAGGGGAACATAGAGCTAGGATAATGTAGAAGAGAAGCTCATACTTCTACATCAGAGGTTCCCAAACTTTTTCACCCTGTAGACCACTTGCCAAGTTTTGTTTTGTTTTCTGTAGACACCTAGCCTGCCTAACATTTAATTTTCCTAAACTTAGTGACTTCAAATGTGTTTTTGACAGCTGACACAGTGCTACTCACTTTGATAGGGGCTTTTGTAGCATGGACAATTGTAAAAAAAGAAAAACATGTACAATTTTTATTAATACCTTTATTGGCAAGACACAAAATGCAAGTAAATATTTGGATTTTGAATGAAACAAGAACTTAGTAAAATTCTTACATAAAATTAATACACAGATAATGCTGTTAATGGGAGGTATGAGCCTGATGCTCTGATAGCAACTGTTCAATATTTGGCTTCAAATGAGTGAGGTATAGTCTTAAATCTCCACATTCAGTGATTTGCAATTGATTTCTTTTTTTGTAAGAAAATTGGCAAACATGCTAAACCCCCTTTCCACAAGATGGAAAAGCTATCAAAAACTTTCTTGCAATAGTCCATAATGGAGGATAAGCTACAAGTATATCTTTCTCAACCCAGAACTTCTGATACCCCATTCTGAACCTTAAGTTCTCCATTCATGCTTATTCCAATCAGTTGTTCTTGTAATATGACATCCAATTCTTCAATTTCACCATATGGACTGATAATCCACTGTGTTACCTCTGTAGTCAAAACACCCTCAAATCTGATTTAAAAATATGTGTGAAGGACACTTAAATGTTGAACATAGACCAAAATGTCATCATCCTGGACATTTGTCAATGGCAAGTTGGGGAACTGGGAAAATTCATTTTGTCCAATGTTTTGCTTCATTAGATTAATTCTGGTAAGAAAAGTGGCAATATTTTTATTAAATTCAGACTGTCACCTTGCAACTGCAAGTTAACCTCATTAAATTTAGTAAACAAATCTGTTAAATAAGCAATGTCTGATTTCCATTTGATTAAAGTTTTGTTCAAAATGGGATATTTAGCATTCAAAAACTCTAAAACCGTCTCATCTTGTCAAACATAAGCCTTTTAAGAGCCAGAGTACTTGAATGTGAAGGACTAATCACTGAAAGTCCTCATCATTTTCTTCACAGAACTGTGTAAATCACCTAGAATTCAAAGTTTTGATACGGATCTCATTTACTGCATTTATGACAAATTGAAGCGTTTGATGCAATCTGGCTCTCAGATTTTTAGATACTAAATGTTGTTGATGAATGACAAAGTGAATTGCAAACAGCCCGGATACATGTTGTTTTAAATGGCTTATAAAACCACGATAGCACCCGAACATGGCTGGTGCTTCATCTGCTGCTGATTTTTTATATATAAAGGGATTGCTTTTTCAATGAAATAATCTTTCAAGACATTGAATATTGATTCACTTTTAGTGTCTGTTGTCAAAGTTCTTGCATGGATTTCTTGGTCCATAAAAAATGAACAAATGCCAATAATAGTGCTTCATTACCAGGTAAATTTGACTCATCCAATTAAATAGAGAAATGGTTCATTTTAAGATAATTACACAAGAAGTTTTCAACATCATGTCACATTTCATCATTATGTCTTTGAACTGTGTTGCTGCTCAAAGGAATTCTTTTGAGTATATCATATACAGGCTTGTGTAGAACAGTTTTTAAAACCTCTTCAATGGCTGGTAAAATCAGCTCTTCCCCGATAGTACGGGATTTTCCTGATTTTGCTATGAGTTGAGAGATATTGTAATGCACCCACAAACCATCATAGTCTTTTTTTGATGATGAAGCAAACACCGTGGTTCTCTTTTTCTTTCAGTGTTTTAAAGTATGTCAAAACTTTATCTGTTTTATCAGGGTGACAGCTTCTCAGATGATCCTCTAGCTTGGATGGTTTCATGGCATCACTGTTTAAAACTCTGTTGCACAAAAGGCACATGGGCAGACATTTGTCTGACAGGGATGGAATGAAGCCAGTCTTCAAATAATCAACAATATACTGCCTACATTTCTTTTCAGCCTCAGCATGTTGAGCAGAAATTATCTGTTGACAAAAATAAAGCTATTTAAATATGATACGAAAGAGCAATTAAAATAGATTCCTGTCCAGACAACATACAAATATTTTAAAAACATTTTAAAAACATTTTTAGTAACATTGGAAATATTTTTAAAATATTTCTAAATGTGTTGAAATGTCTGCAAAAATAGCTTACAGAAATATTTCTGAAAATTATTTTGAAATGTTGTGTGCTGTTTGGGTGGAATAAATCCTTATTTAAATTTTTAGTTAGGTAGATACAGAGAGGAATCAGGATAAACAAAATGTTGCTTTTGTAGTGGTACTGTGTAAGCATTGCTGGTGCATTTTCAAAGGGTGCAGGCTGAGATGACTGTGTCCCTTGTTCAATCCTGACCATGCCGTGTACCAATGGATCTTTTCTGTAAATATTTAAGTACATAATAATGATTGCTAAAACAGTGAAGGGAACCCCATTAGGGAAACACGTGTACAGTAATAGCTTGATCCATTCTGGAAGCATGCTTGAAACCAAAATGCTTGTATATCAAAGCAAATTTTCCCATAGGAAATAACAGAAATTCAGATGATTCATTCCACAGCTCAAAAAACATTTGATTACAATACTGTAATATAATACAAGGTGCTAAATAAAATACAAGATACAGTACAGTACAAAGTACAAAACACAGTACAGTACAATAACCTGCATTTGAAAACTTTTGTGGCAGGTGCGGAGGAGGGGGGAAGCCTCCATGGAGGTTTTTAAAAATGGCGCACTGGGGAATATCCCAGCTAGAACAAAGGAGGGGGAAGCCTCTGTGGAGGGGGCTGTTTTAAAAACTGAGCAATGGGAGGAATCCCAGCTAGAGCAGAGTGGGGGGGAAGCCTCCATGGAGTGTGTTATTTTAAAAATGGGGCAATGGGGGTGGGGTGTCCTGGTTGCAGTGGTGGTGGCAGGTATGATGTGGAGAGGCCCCATGAGGGTGGCCTCTTTGGGGACAGAGGTTAATGGGGGTGGCAAGTGTTCATACCTTTACTGAGGCTGTTGCCCTGTTGCTGCTGTTGACTGAAACAGAAACTGAAACAGACAATCACCCGCTTCCAGCAGGAGGGGAGAGACCGGGAGAAATGACATTGGCTTAGGTTACTTTTTATTATGTGACACACATGAGAGTGCTGATATATCAAGACACTGCTTGATTATAAAGCAAACATGTTCAGAAATTTTTGCTCGTTAATAAAAATGTTCATAAACCAAGTTACTTATTACTTAACCAAGGTACGACTGTAATTATAGTTGATTTGAATTTCAAACGAACATGATTCAGGTACAAATATCTGTCATGTGGAAAATGGACTGTAAAAAGATGCAAATGGTGAGGATCAAGTTCTGAAAAATGATGCAATAAGTTGCAAGGGGCCTATAAAGCCATTGAGTCTTAATGCTTAATGTAGCTGCTCAATGTAGGATTCCAAATCAAAGGATATCTGCAAGGTGGTTGTCTACTTCTCTCTTGATGCTTCCAATTTTGAAACACCACCACCTCTTGAGGTAATTGGCTCCATTGCTATAGTGCTGTAACAGTTAAAAAGTTTTTCTTGATATTCAATATTAATGTGGCTTCCTGTAATTTACTGTAAGACCACTGGTGTGCTTTGCATGCTGTCTTTTGAGGTATCCACCTATTAAACCTGGAGATTACACATCTCCATCGTGGCCTGTAACCTGTGATGGACTTTTCCTCCAGGAATCTGTTCAATCCTGTTTTAAAGGCATCATTCTGTAGCAGATAGTTCCACAGACTAACAACATGCTGAGTAAAGAAATATTTTCTTTTCTTCTTACTTTCCCAGCCTTCATTTGAGTGGATGAACCATAGTACTGGTGTTGTGTGAGACGGAAAAAGCTTACCTCTATCTATTCACATTATCCATGTCGTGCATACCATATTTTTCCATGTATACAGAAATCATGGCATGAAAAATTAAGCAGTGTCATATACATGTAAGTAAGCCTGTCTTGGTGTGGGGGTGGGTAGGGGAAAAGCCAAACTGATATTGTGGCTTCCTTTCCATGTTCTGAAGACTTTGGTTTTTGCAAGGACCAGAGCTTTCATTTCTGCAGGGAAATGCTTGGGGTGGAGCAACCCATTAAGAAGTCAATTTTCACATGAAAAAGAAGGGTCCAATCCTATAAGAAGAAAGTAGAGAGAAGGGCAATCAAGTGCTCCTGGAAAGAAAGAAAAACAGCAGGGGTGGGAAACAGCAGGGGGTAGGGTGAAGGAGAAATGAAACAGCCCTCCTATTAAACAGTAACCTATGCAAACCTTGGTTTCCATTCATCAGTGGCTCCTATCCATAAGAATATAAGAACAGACTTTCTGGAACAGGGCACAGCCCATCTAGTCCAGCATTCTGTATCACACAGTGGCTCACTATTTGCTTCTGGGTATTCCAAAGCAGATGTCTTCACCTGCTTATGATTGCCTGCAAATGGCATTGAGAGATATCCTTTTTAAAAGTGTTTTTTTGCCATCAAGTATAGGAGGTAAGGACCCACAATGGAACTGAGGTAACACAAGGGGGGCAGCCATTGAAATTCTGCTGGGTAGGGCACGATATGGCGGTAGGAGTGGAATGTGCCTGCATAGGAGAAGAGAGGTTAGATAACTTACATCTCTCTGCTCTTTTGATTCCACTCCCAGCCAGAAGGAATCAGGTGACCATATCAGTGAGCCCACAAGACACACGGTGCTGTTGTTGAACACCAGGTGAGTATAAAATAAGACTACCCTCCTCAATGGTATTATTCTGGATGTGGGTGCTGACCTGGCATGTATCACTGAGACCAGTGTGGTCCCCCTCTCCCAGCTATCTGCCCAGGTGCTCAGTCCAGCACCGGTGTCACCTGGAGGGTCAGAGAGGGGGGTTGTTATAGTCTATAGGAGTTCTATCTCCTTGACCAGGCTTCCTAGCTCTTTGGGAAAGGGTCTGGAGGGCCTTTATTTTGTGTTGGGCTCATGAGACAGATTGGGGATTCTGTTGGTGTTCTGACCACTCTGCTGCATTCCATCAGTCTTTCTACCTGAGCTGTCGGAGGTAGTCTCAGACCTGATGTTGAGGACCCCCAGACTGTTGGTGCTGGGGGACTTCAACATCCATGCTGAGGCTGCCTTAACTGGTATGGCTCAGGTCTTCATGGCCGCCATGACAACCATGGGGCTGACTCAATATGTTATCGGCCCCAAACATGAGAAGGGCCATTCTCTGGACCTTGTCTTCTCAATAGGACTGGATGATGGTGGTTTGGATGTGGTGGGGTTTGACCCCATTGTCATGGTCAGACTACTTCCTAGTCGAGTTTAGGCTATTAGCTACTTCAACCCTCTGCAAGGGTGGGGGATCCATTAAGATGATCTGCCCTCAGAGACTAATGAATCCAGATGGTTTCCTGAAAGCTCTGGGGGATTATCCGTCTGATATGGTTGATGCTCCTGTTGAAGCTAAGGTTGTCCTGTGGAAGAAGGAGATGAGCCGGGCAGTTGACATGATCGCATCTAAGTGCTCTATCCCTATATGCAGAGCCTGGAGGGTTTCTTGGTATACATGTGAGCTGCAGGCAATGAACTGGGAGGGGAGATGGCTGGAGCACAGTTGGAGAAAATATTGCTATGAGTCTGACTGAGCACAGCTTAGATCCCACTATCGAGCCTGTTCTGTGGTGATACGGTTGGCAAAAAGGCAACATCTCACCAACCATGTTGCTTCCTCAGGGTGCTGTCCAGCAGATCTCTTATAATAATAATAATAATAATAATAATAATAATAATAATAATAATAATAATAATAATAATAATAATAATAATTTATTGTATAGTATACACATACAACGAAATTCAGACACCCAGAGACCAGATTACACACACACACACACACACACACACACACACACACACAAATCCCCAGACACTCTCACACACAATAAAAAACCCTTCAACACACACACATAAAAATCCCCGAACACTCCCCCACCCACCCACCCCCTAAAAACACAAGCATCTACACAATAGGCTAGGTAATCCTGTCCAAGTGCTCACTGCTGGTGGTCCTTGAGTTCATTATTAAGTGCAATTATAGCTCTGGGATAAAAACTGTTCAGAAGAGGTGTGGTCCGAGTTTTAATTGTTCTGTATCTTCTGCTAGAAGGCAACAGTTCGAAGAAATTGTGAGCAGGATGGGTAGAGTCTCTCAGAATGTTGTGTGACTTCCTCAAACAGCGAGATGTGAAGATGTCATACAGGGTTGGTAGTTGGAGCCCGATAACATTATGGGCAATTTTAATTATTCTCTGTAGAGCTTTTTTGTCTGCTACAGAGCTGCTCCCATACCATGATAGCATACCATAAGTTAGGACACTCTCAATGGTGCTGTGATAGTAAGACTGAAGTAGATGCTGAGATAAATTCATCTTCCTGAGCATTCTCAGGAAATACAGCCTCTTCTGTGCCTTCTTCACAACCATATTGGTGTTTGCAGTCCATGAGAGGTCCTCTGAGATGTGCCCAGATATTTAAAGCTACCAACCCTCTCCACCTCCTCACCATTTATGTACAATGGTAAATGTACATCTTTCTTCCTCCTAAAATCAGTTATAAGTTTTTTAGGTTTTTTTTTGGTGTTAAGTATAAGATTATTTTCTTTACACCACTGAGTCAACCCTTGTACTTCTTTCCTATAAGCAGACTCATCGTTCTTACTAATGAACCCCACCACTGTTGTATCATCTGCAAATTTTATGATTGTGTTGGTGTTATACATTGGGGTGCTATACAATGGGGTGCAATCATGTGTGTACAAGGAGTAGAGGAAGGGGCTTAGCACACAACCCTGAGGAGCTCCTGTACTGGAGTGGTCTGGAAACTTTTTCAACTGGGAGAGACGGTGGAGGTCCTGGACCACTAGTCAGCTCATTATGATGAGTTTGCTGTCCACTTTGAGGGGAAATTGCTCAGATTCGCAGTGAACTAGACTCCACCATTTGCACAGAATCAAGGGATGTGTCCAGTGCACTGTGCTTAGGTCCAGTATTATTGGATGAGTTTTAATTGTTGAGACCTGAGGATGTGGACAGGGTGCTTGGATCTGTCCATTCTACCACCACATTGACCTTTGCCCTACTTGGCTAATTGAAAGATCCGCCAAGGGGGTTCGCACCTGGGTCCAGGAGACTGTGAATGCATCTTTAAGAGAAGAAGTGGTCCTTGCTGCCTTGAAAGAAGCAGTAATCAGGCCACTCCGTAAAACAACTAACCTGGATCTAGGGCTGGTGGTTAACTACAGACCAGTAGCAAACCTTCTTTATTTGGGCAAGGTGTTGGAGCGGATGGTAGCCAGACAGCTCCAGGCACTGCTGGATGCAATGGATTTTCTGGATCCATTTCAATCTAGTTTCAGGCCAGGTTTTGGAAAAGATACCACCTTGGTCACCCTGTACGATGACCTTTGTTGGGAGAGAGACAGGGGGAGTGCAACCCTGTTGATACTCCTGGACCTCTCAGTGGCTTTCGACACCATCAACCATGGTGTCCTTCTGGACAGGCTGGACAGGTTGGGGATTGGAGGCACTGCTCTGCTGTGGTTCCAATCCTTCCTGGCTGACCGTGTCCAGAAGGTGGTGCTGGGGGACAGTAGCTTTACCCCATGGCATTTATGTCATGGGGTTCCTCATGGCTCAATACTGTCTCCCATGCTGTTTAACATTTACATGGAACCACTGGGAGAGGTCATCAGGAGGTTTGGACTGAGGACTCAGAAATACGTTGATGATACTCAGCTCTATCTCTCCTTCTCCACCAATCCAGATGAGGCAGTTTATGTGCTGAACTCGTGCCTCAGTCAGATAATGGACTGGATGAGGGTTAATAAACTGAAACTCAATCCACACAAGATGGAAGTGCTGTTGATGGGTGCTTTGCTGGACAAACTAGAGTGCCATCTCCCTGTACTGGACAGTGTTGCACTCCCCTAAGGGACAGGGTCCGTAGCTTGGGGGTGCTCTTTGACCCTGATCTAACTCTGGAAGCCCAGATGGACTTGGTGGCCAGGGGTACCTTCCTTCAGATGCAGAAAATATACCAGCTGCAGCCGTACCTGGACAAGCAGAACCTCATGACAGTTACACATGAACTGGTAACATCCCATATTGATTATTTATTTATTTATTTATTTATTTATTTATTTATTTATTTATTTAACTTATATCCCGCCCACTACCCAAAGGTCTCTGGGCGGTTTACAATCCAAAGAATAAAACAATTTAGAATAGTTAAGAGTAAAATATCAATAAATCATCAATAAAAACCTTACACTAAAATCATTATTCTAAAATTGTCATCAGTGGACCCACAATCTATATTATATCAATTAAAAACCTTCTGGAACAGGAAGGTTTTTACCTGGTGCCGGAATGTAATCAGTGTTGGCGCCAGGCGGATCTCGATCGGGAGGGCATTCCATAGCTTGGGAGCAGCTGCCGAGAAGGCCCTGTGTCTACAGGCCATCCCTCTCACCTCCTTGAGGGATGGCTCTTTCAAAAGGGCCCCCTGGCTAGATCTTAATTGCCGGGTAGGTTCGTATGGAAGGAGGCGATCCTTCAGGTATCTAGGTCCTAAGTCGTTTAGGGCTTTGTATGTCAGAACAAGCACTTTGAATTCAGCTCGGGCAGCAACTGGTAACCAATGAAGGTTACGCAGAATCGGCGTGATGTGATCCCTGGCGGCCCCACCACTTACCAGCCGTGCCGCACGATTCTGAACCAGTTGCAATCGCCGGACCGTCTTCAAAGGGAGCCCCACGTAAAGCGCATTGCAGTAATCAATACGGGATGTTACCAGTGCATGCGTAACTGTCATGAGGCTGTGCTCATCTAGGTAGGGGCGAAGCTGGTATATTTTCCGCAGCTGAAGGAAGGCACCCCTGGCCACCGAATCCACCTGGGCTTCCAGAGTTAGACTGGAGTCCAGAAGCACCCCCAAGCTGCGGACCCTGTCCCTTAGGGGGAGTGCAACCCCATCCAAGACAGGAAGATGGCCCTCTAACCTGTCCAGCAAAGCACCCATTAACAGTACTTCTGTCTTGTCTGGATTGAGTTTCAATTTATTAACCCTCATCCAGTCCATTATCTGGCCCAGACACAAGTTCAGTACAGAAATCGCCTCACCTGGATTGGTGGAAAATGAGAGGTAGAGCTGAGTATCGTCAGCATATTGCTGACTCCTCAGCCCAAACCTCCTGATGACCTCTCCCAGCGGTTCCATGTAGATGTTGAACAGCATGGGAGACAGTATGGAGCCCTGGGGAACCCCGTGACGTAAACGCCACGGGGCAGAGCAACTGTCCCCCAGCACCACCTTCTGGACACGGTCAGCCAGGAAGGATTGGAACCACTGCAGAGCAGTGCCTCCAACCCCCAACCTGTCCAGCCTATCCAGAAGGACACCATGGTTGATGGTGTCGAAAGCCGCTGAGAGGTCCAGGAGTATCAACAGGGTCGCACTCCCCCTGTCTCTCTCCCGGCAGAGGTCATCATACAGGGCGACCAAGGCGGTCTCAGTACCAAAACCCGGCCTGAAGCCAGATTGAAATGGATCCAGAAAATCAGTTTCATCCAGCAGTGTCTGGAGTTGTCCAGCCACCACCCACTCCAACACCTTGCCCAAATAAGGGAGGTTCGCTACTGGTCGGTAGTTAACCACCAGCCCTGGGTCCAGGTTTGGTTTTTTTAGGAGTGGTCTAATCACCACCTCTTTCAAGGTGGTGGGGACCACTCCCTCTCTTAAGGAGGGGTTAACAACCTCCTGGACCCAGGTGCGAACCCCCCTGGCAGATCTTTCAATTAGCCAAGAAGGGCAAGGGTCGAGTGGTGTAGTGGTAGCACGGACAGATCCAAGCACCCTGTCCACATCCTCAGGTCTCAATAATTGAAACTCATCCAATAAAGCTGGACCTAAGCACGGCACACTGGATACATCCCTTGAATCTGCATCAATAGTGGAGTCCAATTCCCTGCGAATCTGAGCGATTTTCCCCTCAAAGTGAGCGGCAAACTGGTCACAACAGGCTGATGAGTTGTCCAGAACCTCCACCATATTTCTTGGTTGAAGAAGGTCCTGGACCACCCGAAACAGCTCTGCTGGACGGCACTCTGAGGAAGCAATACGGTTTGTGAAATAATGCCTTTTCGCCAACCATATCACCACGGAATAGGCCCGATAATGGGCTCTAAGCCGTGTTCGATCGGACTCACAGTGATATTTTCTCCACTTGCGCTCCAGCCGTCTCCCCTCCTGCTTCATTGCCCGCAGCTCAGATGTATACCAAGGAGCTGTCTGGGCTCTGCGTAAGGGGAGAGGGCGCTTAGGTGCGATCGTGTCAACCGCCCGGGACATTTCCCTATTCCACAGGGTGACCTGAGCTTCGACAGGAGCGCCGACCATATCAGACAGATAATCCCCCAGAGCTTTCAGGAAACCATCTGTATCCATTAGTCTCCGAGGGCGGATCATCTTAATAGATCCCCCACCCTTGCAGAGGGTGGGAGTAGCCAATAGCCTAAACTTGACCAGAAAGTGGTATGACCATGACAATGGAGTCAGAACCAACCCCTCCACATCCAAACCACCATCTCCCAGTCCCGTTGAGAATACTAGGTCCAGGGTATGGCCCTTCTCATGTGTTGGGCCGATGACATGTTGAGACAGCCCCATGGTTGTCATGGCAGCCATGAAGTCCTGAGCTGCTCCAGTTAAGGTAGCCTCAGCATGGATGTTGAGATCCCCCAGTACCAACAGTCTGGGGGTCCTCAACACCAGGTCCGAGATCACCTCCGTCAGCTCAGGCAGGGAGACTGTTGGTACGCAGCAGGGTGGGCGGTACACCAAAAGAATCCCCAATCTGTCTCGTGAGCCCAACACACAATATAAGCCCTCCAGACCCTTTCCCAAAGAGACAGGAAGCCTGGTCAAGGGGATAGAACTCCTATAGACTATGGCAACTCCCCCTCCCCAGCCCTCCGGGTGACACTGGTGCTGAACCGAGTACCCAGGTGGGCATAGCTGGGAAAGGGGGACTCCACCCTCCTCTCCCACCCAGGTCTCGGTAATACATGCCAGGCCAGCACCCTCATCCAGAATAACATCATGAATGAGGGCAGTTTTATTCTGTACTGACCTGGCATTCAACAGCAGCACCGTGTGGCCCGTGGGCTCGCTGATATGGTCACCTGATTCCTTTTGGCTAGGGGTGGAATCAGAAGAGGGGATAGGTGTAAGATATCTAACCCCTCTTCTCCTATGCGGGCACGTTCCACTCCTACCGCCATACCTTCCCCTACCCAGCACAGTTTCAATAGCTGCCCCCTCCATTGCCCTCCCCCCTTCCTGTTCCCTTAGTTCTATTTTGGGTTCCTTCTGTCATTGCAATGTGTTCTACGTCAGACAACCTTTGAAGATGGTTTGGTGATTTCAACTGGTTCAGAATCATGCTGTGCAAATGGTGGGTGGTGGGGCTGCCAGGGATCACATCATGCCGATTGTGCGTAACCTGCATTGGTTACCAGTTGTTGCCAAACCCCCATTGAAAGTCCTTTTTTTTTTAGATATAAAGCCCTAAATGGCTTGCAACCTAGATACCTGAAGGACCACCTCCTTGTATATGAACCTACCTGGCAATTAAGATTGAGACAGGAGGCCCTTTTGAAACAGCCATCCCTCAAGGAGGTGAAAGGGATGTATTTGGTTGAAATCTGACCAACAAATCTATTTTATTCCAAGATTTAGATATTCATTCTTTTCATTTCTTTCCCTGTATTGGGCAATCTACTGCCACACAAATTCTTACATTTCAAGTTCCTTCTTAATTCAGAATGTGTGTGTGTGCACGCACACACGCATGCATGTAAGCCTGCTGGGGTCTCAGGCTTTTTTATATTTTTGTTCATCCATGATAAGTATGTTTGTAAGTTATAATGGATGGTCTTCCAGTCCCTGATGCTCTAGCCAGTTTTAGTGGCTGCCATAATGGCTGTAGTTTTCCATATTGAGTTCTGGCCAGCATCCCTTGTCCGTTACCCAAGTTCAGTTGGCTTTAGAGATTATTAATTCCCTTTGGACTCTAAAAGGCTCAAATTTGGCTGCGGTTACACCAGCGTTCTCTGCGTATATAAATTTCATTTGCATTTTGGGGGGGCTGTCATGTGGTTTTTAATGTGCAGTTAGTGTCCTCTCTTCTGCATTGTATTTTCCCATTCTGGTTCTGTCTCTACCTGTCTACTTCACATTTTTCCATGGGAATCTGTCAAAAAGGGGGAACAACTGATTTTACTGCATATTTTCTGTGTCCTGTCATGGTTACAGAAGCAAATAAGTAAGCATTTTCGAGTGAAGTTTCTAAATCCAGCCCCTGGCAGTGGTTATTGAAACTTTGCTGAACTGCTGTTCAGGGATTGTGGTCAGCCAGGACCGGAATTTACTTCTCTTCGTTGTTAGGATGCAATCTTTTTATGCACAGTTAGCCGAAGGGAAACTATGGAGAAAATGCAGGTATGACTGCGACCAAAACCAACCTCTTCTGTTTTTTCTAGGAAGCCAGTTAACTAACCACAAGCTAATTTATCACCACCCAGCCATTTTGCAAGAGCAACGGTGGGGTAGTAGGCAGTGACAGACAAGGCCTTTGGAGACTTGAATTCAAATCACCACTTGGCCATGAAAGCTTACTGTGGAGGTAGAAATGATAAACCTTGAACATCTCACATACCTTGAAAATTCTTTCTTTCTTTCTTTTACTTACTTAGGGTCATCATAATTTGGAAGTGATGCAATGGCACATGACAACAAAACCACTTTGCATTATGTTCACATTTCACCATCCTCTAATGCTTCATGTCTTAAAAAGCAGTAGTAAATATGTGCATTGAAGAGAGGCATCTTTATAAAATGATTCATTTAAGGGAGCATTTATTTTCCCCTGCAAAATATTGATGTGTATGAGAGCACAGAAATAAAAACATAGTTGTGGGAAATGGGCACAATCAAGATCAGGTTCTGAACTGGAATGGAAATTAGATTTGTAGTCAACACACAATTGCTGTTCATAACAAGGAATGATCTAGAGGGTAAGATTGAAATCCAAAAACATATAACTCAGTCCCCTAAGGTCTGAAAAAATCAAGGAGAATATTTAACTGAAAACACAGAGGGTCACAATCTTCTTCAAATATTAAACAATAAGAATCATCTGTATATATAGTTTCTCTTCTATTCATCCCTTTATGACCAAAGTTGGTTCACAGATATTGTCTGTGATATTGTTATTTGTGATTGTGCTGAAAGCTGAAGGTGGAGATATTGTAGCAAAGATGTTTTATGAAGAATATTCTCCACATATCTTGCAGAAGAGTGAGTATTGAGTTGTCCCGGTATAGTCAACCCCATGAAATGTTGCATTTGCTATACTTAATATGCAGCATATGTATTGCATCTGTTGAGCAAATGATATGAAAAATAGGATTCTAAAACTATTTGAAATAAAATGTACTTCACACTAACTGAAACACACTATAGATATATTGTGAAAACACCTGAAGTATGTGTGTGGTCACTGTATTGTTCTGCAAGCCGTGTGCTGGTTGTGTGCTTGCTCTTTTTTGTTCAGGCCTCCTCTCTAGCTGCTGCTTTGCAAGAAAACACTGCCAATAAATCTATCATGGAGAAGGTTATTTTCCATAATTAAAGACTCCCCACTCCTTTCCCATGGTTTCCATGACTTCTTGAGGATGAAAGATATAAAGAGCTTTGGGAGAAAACGAGGCAATATTTTCATTCTGAACCAATGCCAATGCTGATGCTGTTATCAGCCTTACATAGCATTTTGTTGTGGGAATAGAATTTCAACCAGACTGTGCCTTTTTAAATACCTTGTTTGAATGGGTGATACTAACTTCATAATGCAGCCAGCTTCCTAAGAACAGCAGTTGGTGGGTCTCTGATTGACTGGCATCAACTTTGATAGCTATTTGCACCCAATATGTTTTATACCTCATTGTACTAATGTCCTCGGTATAGTTTTAATGAGTTTTATTTCCTTTATGGCTGCTGTCATCTGTGCATTTAATGTTTTGTGTAGTTTTTAATGTGTTTGTTTTTATTTAAACAATATGCTGTTCTGGAAGGCTAGAACTGAAGTGTGGCCTACATGTAGGTTGTTGATGTAAATAAGTAAGTAAGTAAAGGTAATGAGAACAAATAACTTCTATCTAAACTAGCTGAGATCACAATAAGCCTTCTAAGAAACCATGTCTTGGGCTATATCATTGTCATGATTCTGCACACAAGTATGTGAACAGTAAGGTTCCCCCCGCACATGTGTGCTAGTCATGTCCGACTCTAGGGGTGGTGTTCATCTCTGTATTCAAGCCGAAGAGCCAGTGTTGTACAAGTCCATGGCCATGTGGCCGGCATGGCTGCAAGGAAACACTGTTTTAGCTTCCCACTTTTTATTGCGGTACCTATTTATTTACTTGCATTTACATGCTTTCAAACTGCTAGGTTGGCAGGAGCTCGGATTAACAGTGTGAGTTGATGCCACTGTGTGGCACCCAGGATTTGAACCACTGAGCTGCTGACTTTGCAGCTGACTGTTTCAGTGTTGTAGTCCACTGATCAATATATTTCATCAAAATGCTGACCTTTGGTTGTTTTGGACTACAACTCCCATCATCCTTGACCTTTGGCCATTTTAGATGAAACTGATAAGACATCTACAACATGTGTAGAGCATCATGCTAAAGAAGGCTGACATACAGAAGTGGTGAGAGAACCATTTCATGACATAAAAGGCAAATACTTTCACTGAAAGTTTCCCTCAGTGAAAATGTGGCCAATGATATTTTACTTCTATTGACATTCTAACTCTAATATATCATCATTTGATCTGGCAGCCATTAGTAATGGCAAGGCCAGTGGCTTTGCTTTTCATCTTGATCATTAGCAATTTCACTTCCACATTCCATTCCCTTGTTTTTTTTTGAATGTGAATATATTATTTTGACCTCTATCTGTCTTATTTATTTTATTATTTATATTTGTACTTATTAATTGCCCAACTTCCCTCAGGAACTCTGGGTGATGTACAACAAATTCTAAAACAAAGCAACTAGACCCCCCAAAACAACCCACAAACAAAATAACTGAAATAAAAAGATAAAATACAACAATAGCATACATACAGACAAACATAACTCCAGCAAGAAAGAGGCCGGGATAGACAAAAACCAACCAAACTAAATATCGTAATGCAGTCAGTGATCACCGAAGCTCTTCCTAAAGATCCAGGTCTTTAGAGCTGTCCTGAAGGCCAGAAGAGACCCTGCCAGTCTTATCTCCAGTGGCAGAGTATTCCAAAATGCCAGGGCAGCCACTGAGAAGGCCCGATTCTGGGTAGAAACGTTTTGGGTCTCCCCCAGAGTGGCCACCGAGAGCAAAAGGGAAACTGAAGTTGACCTCTGAGAGATCTGCTCTGCCAGATAGTCAGGCCCCAGGACATGGAGGGTTTTGTAAACCAAAACCAATACCTTGGACTGTGTTCCTCTTGCTTCACTAGTTCATCTTCATAATTTGTGATTAGAGATGGGCATGAAATGCATTTTTTTTGTTTTTCATTTTTATTTCATTCCCCAACAAAATGAAAAATGAAGTAACCCATCAAAGAAAAACAAAATGAATGAAAGTGATTTTCATTTTCTCATAGGAATGCATTGAAGAAATTCATTCCTATGGGAAACTGATTGAGCGCAGGAAACAGTGGGCTTTTTACACTTTTTTCCGGCCTGAAGACCCACACACCAGCTGATCGGTGCCTGGGTGGGAAAAATGTTTTAAAAGCCCACAGTTTTCCCCACCCAGCTTTTAAAACCTTTTTTCCCTCCCCCAAGCCCTGCGCACCAGCTGATCAGTGCAAGGGTGTGGGGAAAAACCTTCCTCCCCCACCCCAGCACTGATCAGCTGGCATGTGGGGTTTGGGGGAGAGTTTAAATGTCTTTGAGCCAGCCTCGGTGGCTCCAAGACATTTTAAAGCACCCATACCTTCCCCCCAACATGCCCCATTTGGAGGGAAAGGCGCAGGGTTTTTAAAATGCCTTTGAGCCACCAAGACAGCCTCATTGGCTCAAAGACACTTTAAAGGACCTGCACCTTCCCCCCACTTGCTTTGGTGCCTATTTTTTTTTAAAAATTGGGCATGTTGGGGGGGAATGGTGTGGGGATTCTAAACCAACAAAAACTGAAAATACATGAAAAACAAAATGATTTTTTAAAAAAATCATTTCAAACAAAATAAAAAATAAAAAAGGAAACAAAAATGAAACTAAATGCCATTTTGGCATTTCATGCGACCTCTATTTGTGATCCAATGAGTCAAAAGTCACAACATTCCATGCCTCATAATTTGGTATGCATAAATTTGCTTACTTTTATTGCTATTGGTTTTTTTAAAATAATTATCCCTTTGAAAGCAGCATTTCAAAGCATTTCTCCCATGATAAATGTATATTTTGGGTATTTATGTTATTTTTACCTACACATTCCACTTAAACATTCAGGGAATATGAAATCCAGTGAAGAGCAAAGTTCTTTTTCACATTTCCATTTAAAATGGCTGCCGTCCTGTTTATGTACGTCCCACAGTGTAAGACTGATGATGTCATCAACCAGGACATTTCCCCCTGCCCATCACAAAGCCCATACAAGTCCTAATTGATCCCTTTTAACTAGACATGGGCACAACTTGGCGAAATTGTCATTTCCGTTTTTGGATATCGTTTCCATTACGTAACGGAAACGGTAATGACAATTAAGCTGTCAGAACTCGAACTCGAACCGAAAAAAGAAAAATTGGGTCTGATTTGTTGTTGTCGTTCCTGGCATCATGCGGCGATCGCGCGATGCAGAGCGGCACAGAAAAAAGGTTTTAAAAATAAAAAAACCCGGATTCCCAGCCAAAAAAGCAGGCTAAAATATGCCTGCCTGAGGGCACCTACCAGAGGGGTGGTTTCTGGGGGGGTTCCCCAGCCTTCCCCCCCTCCTGTCCTGGGCTGCTGGTACCGGGCTGGGAGGGGGCATCCTCGGCGTCTCCATTTGCCATGCGGTGCAGGGGGATCCAAAATGGCGTCCGCAATATTTTTTTGAAATTGTGGTCCAAAAAACCACCAAAGCACCACAGAAACATGTGGAAATTAGCTATTTTAAATGCTTGAATTTTTACAGTAGCAGCAGTGGGTTTTTATAGCAGTAAAAGGTCGCACTGATTTTATTTTATTTTATTTTTATTTTTATTTTTTTACACCTGCGCAATGATGGGCTGGCCATGGGAGTAGACCATGCAAATTTTTGGACCCATTCTACCAATAGCATGGCCAGGTTTTGACTGACACTTCTGGATGTGAAAGAGGGCATAAAAAGCCGAGGCACTCCCAGAAGAGTCACAGTCCGGGCTTGGATGTGGGTGGGAGAGGGCTGTGTGTAGCTGGCTGCTGTGCTAGACTAGTTTCGATTTCACGGAGTCTTTAGATTTCAGTTAGGCAGGCAGGGAGGGAATTGATTCAATTGAATTTTTAGGAAATAATAACAATTCCTTTCATTCTCTGTCTGCTGTGGGGAATAGCAACGCAGTTTATTCTTTTTTATTCTCCTGCAGTTTGTTAGGATTTCTTTTCTGATAGTGCTTCAAAGGGGGGGAGGTTTGAGTGGGAGGGGAGGTGTGGATTTATTTTAAACATTTCATTTGCTTGGTGGCAAGCCAAGGTCCTTTCATACCCTGCCTGCAGCTCTGCTGTGGGTGCACTGCCCACTTTGTTTGCAAAAATTGCAATTGCTTTATTCGATGCAGTCTTGTGCAGCAAGTCAGTTTAAAGTGTTTTCTGTCTGCTCTGGGTCATTGCGGGACCCGCACCCGCCGCCCGCGTGCCCACACGCCCACCCCTTTCCCTGCCACTGCCACCGCCCGCCCATGCCCCCCCCCGCCACCCTGCCCGCCACCTAGGGCGCAAAAACACCTAGCGCCGGCGGGACGCCACTCCCTGGGACGTCAAACCGTGCGAAATCGCGGCGGCGGAAACGACAAACGACAAACGACACAACAAAATGACAAATTTTTAAAAAATTTCACGAAAAATGGACATGAGCTGAAACGGACCCGTCCCGAAAAACGACAACTCGAAAAAAAAATTTCTGGTTGTGCCCATCTCTACTTTTAACTGACGAAAACTGGGGGCTGGGGGACAGGAGGGTGAAGTTTTAATTACTAAAAATCATCACTGTCAGGATAATTTACCTGAGCCTCCTTATAGCAGCATCTTTTGGTTAACGACTTTCTCCTCCCATCCCCTAGACTGCATGGTTTCCAGCAATGAAAAGGATTATTCAGGAGCTGCAGAGGCTTTGTGAAAGGAGGGGAAAATGCTTAACTTCCAGAAACACTGCACTTGCTGAATACATCATCTCCCCAACACTTCAGAATTTACACTTCAGGTATTTCCTAGGCCTGGAACAGTATATACATATATTTTCTTCATATTTATCTCTGCTGGAAAATATTAGAAGCCATCAGGTAGAATTCACTTACATTGTCATGTATTATATGGAAATTTTTCTTGTTTTGTTGTACAATCCAGTAAGTGTTTCTGTGAAATGAGGCATGAGTTAAAAAAATGACTTTAGACATTTTGCAGATTTGTCACATTTTAATTTGAGTTTATTATAGCTGTGCTTATGCACATGGAGAAATAATCTGATGGCTTGAATAGGATTTCATGTGACAGGTTGAATGATTGTAATTTACAGCACCGTGCAGCAGCATTATAAAATCTATTACATGGTACTCGGTATATATGAGGGGAACAAACTAACACAACAGAAGCACATTAAAGTTCCAGTTACCTCATGAGACAGCTAACTCTCCTGTTAAAATCAGTGCATTGTAAAACCACTTCACTTTGGCTGGATCAGGCACATCTATTTTAAGCTGAAAGGATAGGAACATTTCCTGAAGTCCATATACGCAAACCCACAAGACTTAGATCTAGCATGCCCTAGTTTGATTTGGCAGAAAACAAGCAAACAAAAGCATAAATTGTGGCTTCAGCTTTGGACATTGTGTCTTTAGATATGTCATTCATTCATTCATTCATTCATTCATTCATTCATTCTTTAGCTTTAGAAGACATTTTTGGACAGTGTTAGGTAGTATATCTGTGCTCAATACTACTGAGTTTCATTTCTTTTCACTTCTTTTCACTTCAGGTTGACAATGTTATATAATTCTTAAAAGCAGAAGGAATCAAAACTATAATGACCCTCCCACTTTCACATATTTTGTGAAAGTAAAATGCACAACCTGATACACATTTTTAGTAGAGATGGGCACAACTCAGCAAAATTTTCATTTTCGTTTTCGTTTTTTCATTTCGTTTTGTAACGAAAATGAAAATGAAAATTTTCCAAAAACCAAAACGGAAACGGAAACGAAATGACCAATTTTGCCGTGTTTTTCATTTTCGTTGCGGCAAATCCATTGAACTGAAAAGAATGCTAATGAAACAGCAATTTTTCATTTTCGTTTTCATTTTTTCATTTCGTTACGAACCGAAAACAAAATGAAAAAAATTTCAAAAACAAAACGAAAAACAAAAACAAACCAAACGGATCCCCAAACAACCAAATGAAAAATGAAACACAATTTTTTTGAGTCGTGCCCATCTCTAATTTTTAGTCATCTGAGACCAATGCCCTGGAGACCCTCAAATTATCTCCCCATTCGGACAGCCTGGGTAGCCTCCACTCTAGTAACACACTCTCTGAAATAGTCTTCTGTGCTGGTCAGGAGCCAATTCATCCAGGTGTGGAGGAACTCTCTGTAGTCTCTTGTCATGGAGAGATTAGCACCTGGTGGAACTCACAGGCTTTGCAAGGGCAGGAGACTGATTAGGATGGTTCACCTAAGGAGACTGGCAGTTGCAACTGGATTTTATATATATATATAAATATATATATATATATATATATATATATATATATATATATATATATATATATATATATATATATATATATATATATATATATGTTTTTTTTCACGGGTATAGGTATGCATGTTAGGGTGGATTCGGGTTTCTTCCCGTGTAGAAATCTGGTTGTTCTGGCGACGTTTCGACGAGGTCTCACTCGTCATCTTCAGGCTGGTGTTCTGGCTTCTTTCTTCTTGAAGCAAAGCGTGGTCTCAGTTGAAGTCCTTCTATAAATACTGCTGGGGGTGGGTGGTTTGCTTGCTTTGTTGCTGATTGCAGGTTCCTTTGTTCTTTTGTGATCTGCTGTGTGGCTGAGGCGATCGTTAAGGGATTAACTGCTGATGGCTGTTTAGATGGCTGTTACATGCTGGTGGGTTAGATGGCTGGTGGGTTCTGGCAGTATCCTGGGCTTTGGTGGAGTGGGGTCCTGTGTCTTGTGAATTCATTTTGGTCTGGCTACGTGTCTGTGGTCTCCCAATGTTTTTTTGGGGTGTGTGAGTGTGCTCCATGTGGTGACTGGAGTGGGGTGCCGCAGTAGATGGTGCAGTCGTGGTTTTGTTATTGGATGGTGGTTTCGTTTCATCTGTGGGAAGGGTCTGGGTTTGTGTTTGGTGTGGATGGAAGGTGGTGGCATCTTGTGTCCTTTTGGACCTGGTGTCAGTCTTTGTGACAGAGGCTTGTCTGTTGACCAGGGCTAGTTTCCAGATGTCAGGCAAGCGGGAGGTGTCATCACGTTTATTCATGTTGTTTGGGTGTTTCTCTATTTCAATGGCTTCCATGATTATTCGACTGTTGAAGTGTTCAGTTTTGGAGATGAGTTTGCAAAGTCAATTTCATGACCTGTTGTTTTTATGTGCTGGAAGAGAGAGGAAGATTTTTCTTCTTTTTTGACTGCGTTCTTGTGTTCTGCGATGCGTGCGCTTATTCTCCTGTTTGTTTGTCCGATGTATGTGGCTGGACAGACTTTGCATGGTATTTCGTAGACTCCTTGGTTTTCTAGCTCAATCTTGTCTTTGGGGTTTCTTAAAATGTTGGCTATTTTTTGGTCGGTGCAAAAGGCTGTCTTGATATTGTGTTTGTGGAGAATTTTGCTGATTTTGTCTGTGGTGCCTTTGATGTAAGGGAGGAGGGCGGTGCCGTTGTTCTCTTCTGTTTCTTGGTTCTTGGGGGGGTGTTTCCTTTTGGATTAGTTTGGTGATGGTGTTTTTTTGGAATCCGTTCGCAATTAAAACATTCGAGAGAGTGTGTAATTCAGTTTTTAGGTGGTCTTTGTCAGCGAGGCGTTTGGTTCTGGAGATGAGGGTTTTTGCTACGGAGTTGATCTGTGCAGGGTGGTGGTGTGATTGTGCATTTAAGTAGCGGTTTGTGTGTGTTTTTTTCTGGTAGATGGTATGTCCTAAGGAGCCGTCGGGTTTTTTGTAGATTAGGACGTCCAGGAAGGGAAGTTGGTTGTTGGCTTCTATTTCCATAGTGAATTGTATTTTGGGGTGTAGGCTGTTGAGATGTGTGAGGAAGTTGTTCAGTTTATCTTTCCCGTGTGGCCAGATAACAAAGGTGTCGTCAACATATCTGAGCCAGAGTTTGGGTTTATGTTCGGACTTCTGTAACGCGTTGGTTTCAAAGTGTTCCATATATAGGTTTGCGATGACCGGTGAGAGGGGTGATCCCATGGGTGCTCCTTCTATCTGTTTGTATCTTTGTCCATTGTGGATGAAGTATGTGTTGGTTAGGCAGTGGTTGGTCAGATCTAGGATGTGTTTGGGGGGGTTGTATTTGTTGTGGATAGCTGTCAAGGCTTCTTGAATGGGCACTTGTGTGAAGAGCGAAACAACATCGAAGCTCACGAGTAGGTCATTGGGTTGTAGGTCTTGTTTCTTTATAATTTCTATGAAGTGGAACGAGTTTTGTTTCGCTCTTCACACAAGTGCCCATTCAAGAAGCCTTGACAGCTATCCACAACAAATACAACCCCCCCAAACACATCCTAGATCTGACCAACCACTGCCTAACCAACACATACTTCATCCACAATGGACAAAGATACAAACAGATAGAAGGAGCACCCATGGGATCACCCCTCTCACCGGTCATCGCAAACCTATATATGGAACACTTTGAAACCAACGCGTTACAGAAGTCCGAACATAAACCCAAACTCTGGCTCAGATATGTTGACGACACCTTTGTTATCTGGCCACACGGGAAAGATAAACTGAACAACTTCCTCACACATCTCAACAGCCTACACCCCAAAATACAATTCACTATGGAAATAGAAGCCAACAACCAACTTCCCTTCCTGGACGTCCTAATCTACAAAAAACCCGACGGCTCCTTAGGACATACCATCTACCAGAAAAAAACACACACAAACCGCTACTTAAATGCACAATCACACCACCACCCTGCACAGATCAACTCCGTAGCAAAAACCCTCATCTCCAGAACCAAACGCCTCGCTGACAAAGACCACCTAAAAACTGAATTACACACTCTCTCGAATGTTTTAATTGCGAACGGATTCCAAAAAAACACCATCACCAAACTAATCCAAAAGGAAACACCCCCCAAGAACCAAGAAACAGAAGAGAACAACGGCACCGCCCTCCTCCCTTACATCAAAGGCACCACAGACAAAATCAGCAAAATTCTCCACAAACACAATATCAAGACAGCCTTTTGCACCGACCAAAAAATAGCCAACATTTTAAGAAACCCCAAAGACAAGATTGAGCTAGAAAACCAAGGAGTCTACGAAATACCATGCAAAGTCTGTCCAGCCACATACATCGGACAAACAAACAGGAGAATAAGCGCACGCATCGCAGAACACAAGAACGCAGTCAAAAAAGAAGAAAAATCTTCCTCTCTCTTCCAGCACATAAAAACAACAGGTCATGAAATTGACTTTGCAAACTCATCTCCAAAACTGAACACTTCAACAGTCGAATAATCATGGAAGCCATTGAAATAGAGAAACACCCAAACAACATGAATAAACGTGATGACACCTCCCGCTTGCCTGACATCTGGAAACTAGCCCTGGTCAACAGACAAGCCTCTGTCACAAAGACTGACACCAGGTCCAAAAGGACACAAGATGCCACCACCTTCCATCCACACCAAACACAAACCCAGACCCTTCCCACAGATGAAACGAAACCACCATCCAATAACAAAACCACGACTGCACCATCTACTGCGGCACCCCACTCCAGTCACCACATGGAGCACACTCACACACCCCAAAAAAACATTGGGAGACCACAGACACGTAGCCAGACCAAAATGAATTCACAAGACACAGGACCCCACTCCACCAAAGCCCAGGATACTGCCAGAACCCACCAGCCATCTAACCCACCAGCATCTAAACAGCCATCTAAACAGCCACCAGCAGTTAATCCCTTAACGATCGCCTCAGCCACACAGCAGATCACAAAAGAACAAAGGAACAAAGGAACCTGCAATCAGCAACAAAGCAAGCAAACCACACACCCCCAGCAGTATTTATAGAAGGACTTCAACTGAGACCACGCTTTGCTTCAAGAAGAAAGAAGCCAGAACACCAGCCTGAAGATGACGAGTGAGACCTCGTCGAAACGTCGCCAAAACAACCAGATTTCTACACGGGAAGAAACCCGAATCCACCCTAACATGCATATATGTGTTATATATATATAACACATATATTTGTGATATATATATCACAAAGTGCTGGTTATTGCACTTTGTGATTCAGCTCCTGACAGCAAGGATGGATGAGTTTGTTCTTTTTCTTTGCCCCCTTACTTGAAGAGGGCCCTTTCATCCCCTGAAACACTGTGAGAGTGGAACCCCCAGGTATGTCCAGGGAAGGCCTTGGAAAAACTGGGCCATGATAGACCCTGAAACACTGTGAGAGTGGACCTCCTAAGTTTGATAGGAGTAGTGCTCCTTGTTTTATTACTGTTTATTACTGTTTTTGAACAGAACAAAACGTACAAAACCAAATGTGTGTGTGGGGGGGGGTCTTAAGAAGTGGTCCTGGACTGGCCGGTGATTTTATTTATGAATAGAGAGGAGACTGATTGAATTTACACATGATACCAGATTGGAAGGGGTGGGTAATTCCCTAGAGGATAGGATGAAAATCCAAAAGGACCTTGACAGATGAGAGTGCTGGGCCAAAGCGAATAGAATGACTTTCAACAGAGACAAATGTAGGGTCCTGCATATAGGAAGAAAAAAATGATTTGCAGAGATATATGATGGGAGATACCTAGATGGAGAATAGTACATGTGAAAGGGATCAGGGAGTCTGGGTGGACCACAAATTGGACATGAGTCAGCAGTGTGACATAGTGGCCAAGAAAGCCAATGCAATTATTAGTTATATCAACAGAAGCAGAGTTTCTAGAGCAAGGGAAGTGATAGGACCACTCTATTCTGCTGTGGCCGGACACCACCTGGAGTACTGTGTACAGTTCTGTGCTCCTCAATTTAAAAAGGATGTTGACAACCTTGAGTGGTTCCAGGGGAGGACAACTAGGATAGTTAAAGTTCTGGAACATATGTCTTACAAGGAACAGCTTAGAGAATAGATTAGGGATCTTACAAAGATACATCTGAGAAGGCATATGACAGCCATGTTTAAATATCAGAAAGGATGTCATGTCAAAGGGGGCTGGCTTGTTTTCCATAGCTTCAGAGACAAGGACTCAGATAAATTGTTTCAAGTTACAGGAAAAGAGATTCCCTTTGAATATTAGGAAGAACTTCCTGATGGTTAGAGCTGTTTGGTAGTGGAATATGCTGCCACAGAGGGTGGTGGAGTCTCCTTCTGTCAAAGTACTTTGAGGGGGTTCCTGCATGGCAGGTGGCTGGACTGGATGGCCATTGAGGTCTCTTCCAACTCTATGATTCTATGATTGCCATTTGCTTTTCAGGGTGGGCCTCATCATACTTTAAAGAAATGATGAGATTTCTGACATTTGATTCTAAATATCTATTTGGAAGGAATCCCACCTGATCTTCAAGGATAACATCCACAAATGCTCTCTTTAATATTATTGCCAGGATCATTGCAAATATTTTATAATTGATCTTCAAGAGATATATTGGCCCATAATTCTGGATTTCTACTGGATCAGTATGTTCTGTATGAATAATAACTATTACTGCTTCCCCCCATGTTTTTATATTTTTCCTTCTTTTTGGATTTCATTGACCAATTTATTGAATGGTGCCACTAAAATACCCTTAAATTATCTGTAGTACTCAGCAGGAATTCTATCTTCCCCTGGCAATTTCATCTGTTTTTGTTTTGTAAATGCTTCTGAGACTTCTTGTATAGAATATGTCTGGTTCAGAATTTCTGTTTTTGTTTTGATAATTTAACATGACTCTTCTTTTGAATATACTCCTTGTTCTTCAAAGGCACACCTCTGTCACTATACAACTCTATATAAAAGTTCTCTACACTTATCTTAATTTCTTTCTGACTCATGGCAGCTTCTCCATTTTTATTTTTGAGCTTTAATATGAATTTTTTAGTTTTTTTCTCTCTTTAATGTATGTGCCAGCCATTTTCCAACTTTATTGAAGTTTTCAAAGTATCTTTGCTTAACAAATTTTAATTTGGTTGTCATGCATTCTGCTATTTAAATATTCAATTTATGTTGTGTAATTTGAATCTTCTGTTTTAATTGAACTGGGCTTTGTTTGAAATTCATCTCAGCTTTTTAAAGACCAGATTCAAGTTCTTTATATTTTTGTCCTTTTCTCTCCTTGATGCTGCAGTGATTCTTATAGCTATACCACGAAATACCACTTTACTGACCTCCCATATCATTTGCATAGACATACCTTGTGAGGAATTTCTTTGAAAGTAATTGTTAATCACCTCTCTTATTGTCATAACAGTGTCTTCATTCCTGAGAATATTTGTGTTTAATCTCCATTGTTGGTGATTTATATGTCTGTAATTCCAATGTTATTGCACATTGGTCTGAAATTGTGCTAGGAAGAATCTGTACCTCCCTTATGCTTCCTATCCATGTTCTGGGAACCCAACATGCATCAATTTTAGAACAAAATTGGTGCCTATCTGAGAAGAAGGTGTAGTCCCTAATTTTTTGATATCTTGTTCTCTGTGTGTCAACAAGTGTGAGTTCATTTGCCAACATAAGAAATGCTTTTGGTATCAGTGAATGACTTTTAAAAGTTGTTTTAATACATACCATGTCTCTGTTTAAGACTGCATTGAAGTCACCTACTAAGCAGCACTGCTCATATTCTCTTAATTCTTTGTTTCATTATAATTTTTCAAATAAGTCCTTCTAGCCTTAATTATGTGCATAAATATTGAGAGTCAGGACTCTGTCCTTCCCATTGGCAACTTCTACCATCATAATCGTCCATCCTCTGAAGCACAGATTGATTTTGGTTGTAATATTTGTTTAACATAAATAGCTACAGCTCTTCTTTTCCCCTCTCTTCTGATGCTAAAAATAGGGTTCCCAGTTTTTTTTAACTTTTTGATCAGCTTTGAATCTCCTTTGAATGTGTCTCTTGAAGGCAAAGGTCTAATTTTGTAACTGATAAAATACCTTCTTTCTTCTTTGTGGGGAATTCAAACCATTGACATTTATTGAACATAATTTCATATTCCTTTTAAGTGTCATTGGTTTTCTTATTATCTTTATATTTCTCCTGTTGCTCAATTCTTGCTCTGGTAAGTCTCCCTGGCTTTGCTGCTGCTGCCCCATCTCCATTTCCATGCTTGATTCTTCTTCTTGTGGCTAATCTCCTCCTCCCTCAGACTCCTGATTTTCTAGGGTTTCTTCTGATTTGTCTGTCGAGTTGTCATCATCTATGCCATCTGGAGCTCTACTTTCATATTGTACCTTTGGCAGAATCTGTTCCACTTTCAAAGTTGAAGTAATGTAATGTTTCTGCCCTAGAAATTCAAAGGTCAGGCCTTCTGGAAGTAACCACCTGCAGGGCATTGACTTGGTTCCGAGAAGGGTAGCTAACTTCATATTTTTAGTTTCCCTTTAGCTCTAATTTTCCAGGGAGTATGTTTCAATGCTTTCACATTTCTTTCATCTTTGATTAGCTGTTTGTCCTGGATTAATTTTAAAATTTTATCCCTGTAATAAATTTAATTTGAATTTCTCTTGGTAAATGGTTCTTCCTTAGATAAACTAAAGATACCCTTAGAACAGAATAAGTGTTTGATTCAATCTCTTGTTTCTTAACTCCCATCCATTCTGATAGTATCTCTGTCACCACCTCGAAAAACTGTTCTTTTGAATCTGGGACATTTTGCGATCTTAAGATATGGGAAGTATGGTCCAATTGGATCTGGATCATGACAACTTCATCTTGTAGTCTACTTTCTTCCACTTTCTTCAAATCAATTTCAGTTTCATCCACTTTTTTCTCCACTTTCCTAACTGTTACTTTTAGTTGTTGAATCTGCTGCTTTTGGTCTAAAAATTCCTTTTTCATTTAGGTCAACTGTAGATTTAAATTTTGAATACTTATATGCATTGCTTCCTTATTTCTTCTTATTTCTTCTGTCTTAGTATTCATGTCTTGATTTTGTTGCTCCTGACATGTTTAAAAAAAACCATTTGTTGAGCCTGTTGTTTTGTAATTGCTAACATCATCTTTTCAAACATGTCCTGGATAGATAAAGTTTGAGACTCCTGAGTGATCCATTTTGTCAAATTAAATTCCACTGCAGGAGAACACCTAGTCCCTCCCCTCCCTCTGGAAGCCATATCTATGCCACCAATAAAAATAATTTTACTGAAATAGAAACATGTGTGGAATTTAGTCAGCTTAGAAAAAAACATAGGGAGAGGAGATACAATTCACTGTGGGTCTCAATTATAATTCCAATCTATAATTCTAGTATCTTCTACTCTCTTTCAGATATAATCACCTCAAAAATCCACCAGATGACAGTCTCCTCTTTAAAAAAAATCAAACTCCAAATATTGTCTCAAAATGAAAAATCCATTAGGTAGCAGTGTTCTCTAAAAATATTAAAGTCTAAATACAGCTGGCTTGGGAAGAAAGGAAAGGGTGAAATTTTCCAACTTTGATTGGAGTGTTGCTCTAATCTCTGGATACAAAAAGCCGAGAAACAGATTTATACATCCAAGGCCACACCGAGGAGTACCTTATTAATTAATCAATTTCCTTGCCACTGAGTTTCAAAGCTCAATGAATAGACATCCAGGAATCAACCAATCTCCACCCACAAGTCAAAATAAAGAAGCAAGAAAGCAAACAAAAAACACTCCACCAACCACCAAAGTTTTATATTCCATTATTTAGATTTGAGTTTTAGCCAGCCCAATCACTTCCACAGCTATATATTTATGCAGCTCCCATAAAGTAATCTATAATTCTAGTCTCTTCTAGTCTCTTTCAGATGTAATCAGAAATCCACCAGATGACAGTGCCCTCTAAAAACAAACAAACAAACAAACAAACAAACTAACTAACTAACTAACTAACTAACTAACTCTAAAAATCACCTCAAAATTGCCTCAAAAATGAAAAATCCTCCAGATGGCAGTGCTCTCTAAAAATATTAAAGTCCAAATACAGCTGGCTCAGGAAGAGAGGAAAGGGTGAAATTTTCCAACCTTGATTGGAGCGTCACTGTAGTCTCTGGAGAGACAGTTTTATACATCCAAGAACTCCCTTTTTGCAGCCCAGGCGCACCTTCGGGATCTGGGTTATCTCAAACCAACAAAATCCCTTAGGAAGCAGCATATCTCAGAAGACCGTTCACGGTACAGCCACTCACCGTCCTCGGCTCCTCCCCCTCCCCAAATGTATATTCCTTAATCAGCAAAGCCAATGGCTATATTTACTGGGGGAAATTGGGAATTATTATTCAAAATGTAATTTTTCTAGGCTTTGGTAGGTCTTCAGCTCCTAGTAACCATTAGATTTTCTTCTTGGTTTCAGACAGAGAGGCAAGGCAAGCTTTCTCTGAGGGCTTCCAGTAGGGCACAGCATTCTCACACAGTTCTCCATTTTTTCTTTTCTAATAGACATGGTTTATTTCAATTGCCTTTTTTTTTTAAAGAAGTGCATTAATTTTTAAAAGCTTTTCTTCCTCTGGGACTTCAGTAAACTTCATAATCCCCTTGAGTCTTGTAATGACTTCTCTCTTGTTTCTGAGGGGATTCTAGATCAATTGACAACCATCACTTGAGCTTGTGGATAATGGGAATGATGAAAGCCCTTTCTAACATTCTGTATCAAATCACCAACTTAATGATGGACAAGCCCTGAATACTGAAGGAAACTAGATAATGATATAGAATAAAAGCAGGCTTGTCAGAGAACTGAGTGTGGGCGCTGTCTTGTGGAAATGCTTTGGTGGCCACCTATCTGCTTCAATTCTGACAGTTTGTGTCCCTGGCATTCAACAGTTTTTGGAGTGTATTGCCAGTAATGACTTTAGCTGCAGCCTTTTAAGTAAGGGTAAAAAGTTCAGAACCATGTTTCTTTTGCAATTAAAAAAATGCAGTAGTACTACAAATTCCTACACCCCCTCATGCAATGGAATATTATTTACTTGTTTCTTTTTTTTTTCCTTTCCTTTCCTTTCCTTTCCTTTCCTTTCTTTTCTTTTTTTCTTTTTTTGAGGCCACTTTAAAAAAATGAGGCAGGGAAGCCTAAGTAAGATGGGTTTGGTGTTTATCTTTGACAACTTTTGGATTACTTTCCTTCTTAGATTTTTTTTAAAGAATAACAAAAATGAGTTCGGCCAAGGTCTGTGAGGAAAACAACATATAGCTATGGTAATGAATTATGGGAGGCTTTGATTTATAGAATCAGTTTCTTGTTGGAAAGCATGATCTGACTCTTACTGACAGAAATCTCATAGAAGATAAGATGTACAGTACCAGGTGCTTAGATCACCTACTGCATTCTCTGATAATTACTGCAGAAATAAAACCTTACCTTCATATGGCCAAACCTGTTCATCATGTAATAGCAGATGAATGAAAATAATGTTAGAACTGCAACGCTGGAAGGGCCTCTGTGGATCATCAAGTCCAATCCCTAGCAAGAAGGCATGGTGGGAATTGAACTCCTGATCTCTGGCTCCCCTCCTAGGCACATAAACCACTGAATTATAAACATCCATCTTTGTGTACTGGGCTAAATAAAACTATTAATTCCCATATAAAGAAGGCCCAGTAACTCCTTGAGGTTTCTATAATTTTTAAATGACATACACTATCAATTCAATGATTCTGTTCTAATAATTTGGAGTCTGTACTTAAGCTTTTCTTCTTGTCTTCAGTCTATTTCCTAATATGCTTTACTTACCTTTTGAGCCAACAGCATGACATGGAAGAACTTTTGAATTTACTTACATATAAAAGCTATACCTCTCTTGTATAAACAACAGAACCATTAGAAAGATTTTTTTAAACTGACACTTCTGTGTGAAATTTACTTGCATTTCTTACCATCGCTAGGAGAATCTGGCTTGCCCCTCTGCAGATATATAAATGCAAGTTCTAAATGGAATGAGGGATCAGACATGGAGTATTAGTCATGAAGTCATTTCTGCTTATTTAAAGTATTTAGTGGTATTTTTCTTACATTCCCCAGTGCTTGAGGGAGAATTTTTTTTTCCATCTCATGACAATCATTTCTTAATCATTGCTCTCCGGTCAGCACCTGTTAGGTATCTTTTCTTCATTATCTCATCCGTGACCTTCAAATGCCCTGGAAAATGAGAAGGAGGAGAGAAGGGCTATTTCTGCTGCTGCAGTGGCTGTTTGTATACACCAGGCTCCTGTTTTCAACCTTAGATTAGAAGAGCAGGAAAGAAATTGTGTTGGCAGAGTGTTTGTAACTCTTATCAGATGATTTACTCCCATCCTCATGCAATAATACTGTTTTAAAAATAAACTTCCTCTGGTTCCTATCAGCCTCTCATGCTCTGCAGGCAGGTTTAGATTCTGGAAGATGCCTTTCGGGGACGGCGATTAGAAAAAGAAGTTCCTTGCAAAATGGGCAAAATGCAATGAAGGGCTTCTATGACCTTTCGGCAATGATTGCCATACACAGCTGGATTGATAGAGGACATTGATGAGATTAGACGGCAGGAGCTTTTTCTAGGGGGCTCACAGCCCATCACCACCAATGGCTATTGCATTAACTGTGAACACTAATTAGGTTAAGCCAATACAAAGAAAGAGCATGAAGGAGGAACGTGCTCAGAATGCAAGAGAATGACTTTCCATGGCAAAGTCAAATGAAAAACTTCCAAAGTAAACAATCTTTAATCTTCACATAAGTAGCCATGTGTGCAAAACCTCTCCGTTTGTTTTCTTTGATTTGCTCTCTCCTGTCTGTTGTCATTGTTGGTGCCACATTGTCAGAACATGAACCCACGAGGAACCATGAGTAGTTTATAACTACTTATAACCGTATGGGATTACATTGACACTATCTTTTTTATATGAATCTACATGATCACATAGACTTTGTGTATATAACTACTTATAACCTTATGGGTTTACAATGACACTATGCTTTCAATGTTAGTTTCCATCACTCATAACTTTTCATGGAATTTTACTCCCCTTCAACTGCTCACGTTCTCTTGTAGCTTTAATGTAATGTTGTCTATTAAAGCTGTAAGATGTCACTCAATTCCTTGTTCTCAATACTTGAACATGTCTTAATTGTACTGGACTGTATATTATTCCTCATTCTGTAAGCCACCTTGGGTCCTTTTTCCAAGGAGAAAGGCAGGGTAAAAAAATACTTTAAAATAAATAAAATAAAATCCACATGGTATGCGTATTAGTACTATCCAATAGCTCTTCACTGATATTTGTAAGTAGTATCTGAGTCAACATATCAGTGGTGCACAAAGATATTTCATGGGCTGCACACACATCACTGAATTGATTTTCATGTGAATGGAAGCAAAGGGGAAAGTGGCTTTTTCAGGGCAAAGGCATATTAATTCCTCAGCCATATACCACAAGAAATGAATCCATTTATGCCTCCACTCAGGCCTATATACTGCATTTGAAAATTGATGGTTTGCTTGCAATTCCACAATTAATTTTTATATACATTTGTGGTCTTTTCAAACCTGAGTTGAGAGGTATTTACATACTTTCATTAATTTTTATAATGCTTTGTGATGTTCTGCTGAAAGACAGTTTCAGTTCATTTCATTAATGGCAGCCATTCACGGAAGGAACTGTTTTTAAATGCTTAAAAATTATGTAAACACTTCAAAAATATGTGAAAATTATTTTTATGCCTGATTATACCTAGAAAGTTGATGCCCAGTGCTTAAAACATCCAAAATGTGTTTTTCAAGAGACCTTTTTTAAAAGGAAAAAAATGGCTGCCGCATACTTTTCTTAAAGACAGCGAATCCGTGCAGAATGCAATTTTTAAGTTATTAAAATGTTCTTAAAATACTTAAAAACCCAGCAAAATTAATATTTCTGGCTGATAATAACTATCAGGGGTTGACCAGTGCTTAAAACATCTAATTATGTGTTTTCTCAGATTTTTTTCATTTTATTTTTAAGATTTTGGGGGAGGCTTAAAGTGGCAGGCAGAGGCAAATATGTTCCCTTCTCTTTTTTATTATTTCATTAGGGTTGATTTGGGTGTATTGTATTTTGATTGTATTTTATTTTATTTTTATATTTTTTTAAAGTGCAAGGGGGAAAAGGTGTCATGCATGCATTGAATACACTTTAGGATTAGGCAAACCTGCTCCCTTTCCTCCTTTCTCTTTCTTATTTTTAGTGTTGATTTATAGCACTTTTGGATTTATTTTTAATTTTATTGTTATTTTATTAATCATGCAGTTGAACAGCACATGGCTTTGTCAAGTGCTTATTGGACAAGTTGCAACATTTGAGAACCAATAGCAAAGCCTGGTTCCAGTGGGAGGGTCTTGATGCTGGCAGAGAGCATAAAAGCTCTTGCAGGCAGGTGCCTCTTTGCTGTCCCTGGAGGAGTGAGCTTGTAGGGGAGGGATTGCTGCCACTCAGTGGCTCCTGTGGGCTCATTGGCTGGTCACTCTGGGCTTTGGCCTGTGCTGTCTCTCTGTTAAAAACAGAACAAATTATTATTTACCCCCTTTTTATTTCTTGTGAGATTGGGTTTTGGGATTGGATTTGGGATTGGCTTTTGGGATTGGATTTTGGGTTAGGCCTTTTTTGTTCAGGGGAGTTTATTTTCCCCCTATTCCTGTCCTGCCCTGTTGTCCCCCAACCAACCCATTGTCCGCCAATTATATTATTATTACTTTAAAGCTGCATTTGACTCAGTGGACTGGGAACTTTTATGGGCCAAGCTACGGGCTGCCGGCTTAGATAGAAGACTCCTTTTTTTAAATCCAAAGGTTACATACACAGAACACTTGCTATATTCGATTATCTAGCAATGCTGAACTCTCCAGCAGTGTTCCTATTAACAGAGGAGTTAAACAGGGCTGTGTTCTTGCCCCCACCCTATTTAATCTGTACATCAATGACCTTGCTCCTCTCTTGTTAGGAGTAAACAGCCACTGTCCAAGACTGGGCCATCTGGCAGTGCCCATTCTCTTGTATGCAGATGACATGGTACTGCTTTCCAGAACCAAGATATGTTTAAGATGACTAATTTTAGAATGCATTAATTACCTTTCTCGCAATAAACTGTCCCTCAATTAAAATAAGTCCAAAATAGTTGTTTTCAGTAAGAAATGGAAACTCCATTCCTGGATTTTCCATGGGAGAGCAATACAAGTCAAAGAATTTAAGTACTTAGGTCTAAATTTCTTTTACCGCAATACCTGGGCCAGACACAGGCAAATTACTATCAACTCAGCCAGGCTGACCATCCAAGCTATCTATCAGTTCTTTTACGTGTGGGGCAATCAGCATATCCCCAGTGCCCTGTAGGTGTTTAAAGCCAAGGTCATCTCCCAACTGCTATATGGGACACCAGTTTGGCTGGACGCCATCAACCCATTGGTTGAAAGGCTTCAATCTGCTTTTCTTTACAAAATACTGGCAGTTCCCCATTGTGTACCCTATGCAGCCCTTTGTCTGGAGGCTGGACTCTGCAGATTGAACACTCAGGCACAACTAAGACAATTCAAATACTGGTTGAAAATTTGTTTCATTTCACACAAAGACCCGCTGATAGAGGGCATTCTGTCTGATTGCTTTTACTCTCCTGGCCTTAAATTGTTTTTTCAAGGAATTACGGCTCTCAGCATTTCACCTGAACAACTGGGGGCATTACCTTTTATGCAGGCCTATAGGCTGCTAAAGCTTAGATTGCTAGATATTGAAAGGCAAGACCTCTATGCAGCACCCTCTAAAGCATGTTCCCCTCTCAGTCTTCAACTTCCGCTACTTGTTGGCAAGCCGGCCAGTTACCTACATCTCTTAGAGAACCCACATGAATGACGCACTTTTACTCTAGCTAGATGTAATGTGCTCCCTTCTAATGTCTTATATGGGAGATTTGGCTCTCTACCACTGGAGACTCGATTATGTCCCTGTAATTCAGGGACCATTGAGTCTCTGGTGCATATGATCTTCTATTGTCCTCTATACAGGGACATCTGTGCTTCTCACCTAGAGCCACATCTTGCTTGACTTCCTGGTCGTCAGGATGAGGTCATTTTGCATAACCTTTTGTCAGGCTCAGATAAAACCCACACTAGGCAGATTGCCATATTTATCAACTTGTTCATCCAGTGCAGGCCACAGTTACTCAATGGGCCTTTTGTTTAATACCCCAGATATAGTCTGTTTATTCTGGGTGGTCTACAGTCAACTATGGCTGGATAAATATAATGCTTCATGGAAACATCCTCCAGCTCTCGTCTTGTTACAATTCACCTATATTCCCTCTACCCTTTCCAGTTATTTGAGTAATACTGGTCTGGGCATGCACACTCCCATGATTGTGTGTTTTTATTATCTACTGTCCATTGTCTATTTTATGTATTTATTTATTTTATGCCAATAAAGGTGTCTGACTGACTGACTGAATTATTTTATATCTCCCATCACCTCCCCCCAAAAAAAACTTGTTTCCCACCCAGTCAGTGTCCTGTACTTCTGTCCCCCTTTGAAAGGCTTTAGTCTTGTTTTGTTTACATTTTAAAAATAAAATAAAATAAAATAATTAAGAGTGGCAAGGGGAAGGGCACCCCCACTAAACTTAAAAGAAGTGGGTTTTGGCAGGCTAGGGAAGGCTGCAGTGCTGCTAGTGATGCTGGTATTGGCACCACCAGCAGCAGCACTGCTAGAGGAGCATCTTGCCCTGCCACTGTGGGCAGCAGGAGAGAGCAGATGATGCTCCCACCAATCCCTACTCCCCCCCCTTGTTTGAGGAGGAATCAGAATCCTCCCAGTGCTCAGTCAATCTTGAGCTGGAGGATTCTGAGGACCTTTTGGCAGGCAGGGAGGAATTGCAGGCTTCGTCCTCTGATGCAAGGTCCACTCGTCGTCCCTCCCAGACTAGTGGTAGCACCCCATCATCCCAGGGTGCGAGTCAGGCCACCACCAAGGCAGGCTCTGATGGAGGCAGCAGCTTGCACAAGCCTCGTGGCTCTCTCTGGAAGTTTTTTGAGAGCCAGGAAGACCCAAGGCTTGCAGTGTGCAGGGGGGGTGACCCAAGGCACCTTTCATCGAGTTCCTTGAGGAATCATCTCCTGCGCAAGCACCCTGGGATGCTGCCAGGGCCAGCAGAGGCACTGCTGGGAGGAAGAGGGGAGTAGGAGAGGCAGGAAGTAGGATGGAGGCTGGGGAGAACTCCACTGAGCGTGAAGAGGCAGGGCATTCTGCATGAAGTGGTGCCTCTCAGTGGGGTTTTTTTTTTTTTTTTTTTTTGAGCCAGCATGCTAGGGGCAAGGCCCAGGACACCACCACTCACGTGGCTGGCAAAATGGTGGCCATGAGCAGTTTGCCTCTCTCCTTTGTGGAGTCAGCAGGATTCAGGCACCTGCTGCAGCACCTGAATCCCTGGTATGAGCCTCCATCCTGGCATACCATCAGCAGACGAGTGATGCCTTCCCTTTATGAGTCTGTCAGGGAGATGGTCCATGCCCATTGCAGGTGGCCAGAGGTTGGACAGTCCACTTCACAACCGACCTCTGGACCGATGGGCACCATGGCTGTCTGGCCCTGATGGCTCATTGATGGCAACCTAAGGATGTCCAGGGCATCCGAGGAAGTGCCACAGGGGAAGGCACAAGGGAACACCTGAGGGTACTGGGTGGCCCTTCTCCAGGTGCAGAGCATGGAGGACTTGGCGACAGGCACCACATTGCCGAGGTCCTCATGTCTGCCCTGTGAAATTGGGCACCTGAGGGGCAGGTGAAGCTCAGCTTCGTGGTTATGGATGCAGGCTATAACATGGTTGCCGTGCTTCAGAAGGCAGGTTTCCAGGGCATTGTGTGAACTGCCCACAAACTCCACATTGTGATGCACGATGCCCTTGGGCTGGGTCCAGTTAGGGACACCTGGTGTGAGGGGACCAGGGAGACCAACGCTCTACTGGACAGGTGCAGGCAACTAGTCAGGCACTTCTCATGCAGCTTCAAGTCTGCAAGGATGCTGCATGAGAAGCAGGCAGAGCTGGGGCAAGCCGAGCACGTCCTCGTGCAGGATCTGCCCACCAGATGGAACTCCACCTATGACATGGTGAAGTGCCTGGTGGATCAGAGGGATGTGCTCGAGAGCATCATGTCCGCCACTCCCATTCTGCCAGGAGGGGAGGAGTTGGACATTGGTGCTACCGAGTGGCTTGCCCTCTCCCAGATGGTGGGTATCCTGCGGCCGTTTGAGGACACCACCAATGTCCTCAGCAGTCACAATGGCAGTCTGGGGCATGTACTCCCCCTTGAGGCCTGTCTCTGGGAGGATGCCGCTGTTCTCCCAAGGGGCAGTGCCTTGGCAGACAGGCTGTTGATTGGCGTCGATACCCGCCTTCACCCATTGAACAGGGAAAGGGTTACCAGCTGCTTGCTTTTGCAACCCTCACATCAAGGGGTCTTTGGCAGCCAGCCTTGCGGACTTCCATGCATGGAAGGCAGAGCTATGCTGTTAGGTTTGCAGGGCTGGTGCAATGCAAGGGCAGGCATTGCCGAGGGCGCAAGCCAGCCAGAGTGAGGCACACCCAGAGGCCAGGTACATTTCCAGTCACTTGGCCTAGCCATGGCAGTGTCCTGCTCAGTGGAGGGAAGGGAGGCAGAGGCAGAGGAACAGGCCCCAGCTCGGACCATGGTGAGGGAGTACATGGCTGAGCCCCTCCAACCCCTAATGTCAGACCCTCTCTGATACTGGGCCAGAAAGGCAGAGATGTGGCCCACGCTATCGAGTCTGGTGTTGGACATCTTGTCCATCCTCCCCACCAGTGTCCAGAGTGAGCAGGTGTTCTCTCACATGGGAGATGTCCTGAGGCCACACCGCTCACGCTGGACCAGGGACCGTGGAAAGGTTGACTTTCATCCGGTTCAACCTTTCCATGTTGGGGTTTCCCCATTCCAACCACTAGGTCTGCACAGTCCTTCCACCTGTTCCACTGCCAATCTGCCTCCCTTCCTAACATGCACAGCTGCCTGCACACCTGCCTCTACACCTCTCTGCCTGCCTGCCTGCTCACTCCCTCTTTTAGGGGGGTCTTTGTAAGCTCAATGTTTATAGGCCTTCCCTGGGCATACCAAGGAGGACCACTCTCCCAGCTGTTTAGCTGTCTTTGTAGGGTCTTTTCTAGGCCCAGCCTTTCTAGGGGTTGGAACCTTCCAAGGGGACTTGGAGCCCTTGGCAGCCACCTCCTGCCTGCTCAAGGGGTGACTTGGGGTTGGAGCCACTCAGCTGCCAATGGGTAACTTGAAGCCCTATATTACCTGCCTGCCACAGTGGGTACTGCCCTTCCCTGAGGGTTTGAGCCACTCAGGTGCCAACGGGTGACATGAAGCCCTATACTACCTGTCTGCCTCAAAGTGTACTGCCTTTCCCTGGGGGTTAGAGGCACTCTGCTGCCAAGGGGTGGCTTGGAGCCCTTAATCTCTGCCTGCCTGCCTCCATGGGTGACTAGTGGGGGAGTGACTCAGCTGCCTGCTTTTAAGCCCACTCTCTCCTTGCCTCAGTGGATGCTATCTTCTATGGGGGTTAGAGCCACTCTGCTGTCAATGGGTGACTTGAAGCCCTTGTTCTCTGCCTGCCTCCATGGGTGACTAGTGGGGGAGTCACTCAGCTGCCTGCCTTAAAGCCCACTCTCTGCCTGCCTCGGTGGGTTCTGTCTTCTATGGGGGTTAGAGCCACTCTGCTGCCAATGTGGGTGTCTTGGAGCCCTTTACTCTCTCTCTCTCTGCCCGCCTCAGTGGGTGACTTGTGGGGGAGCCACTCAGCTGCCTGCCTTAAGACCTCTCTCTGCCTACATCAGGGGGTTCTTCTATGGGGCTGGAGCCACTCTGCTGCCAATGGGTGACTTGAAGCCCTTTACTCTCTCTGCCTACCTGCCTGCCTCAGTGGGTACTGCCTTCTATTCAGCTGCCTGCCATAAAGCCCTGTACTCTCTTCCTGCATCAGGGGGTGCTGCCTTGCTCCTATGGGGGTACAGGCAGATAATAGGAAAGAAAAGAAGAAAGAAAAGAAGAAACTCTTTCCTTCCCATTTCCAAACAAAGTGATGGACTCGGACAGTGATCCTTCCATGGGATTGGGGATTGATGAATGAGATTCATTGATGTGAGTGTGATGACATGATTGATATAAACACATAACACAATGCAAGGATGATGTGATGATTGATGATGATTATGATTGATGATGATTATGATTGATGATGATGATGATGATGATGAGGAGGAGGATGCCAGTCCAGTTTGTGCAGTTGTCAACATCTGTGGGTTTTTTTATTATTTTTGAAATAAATGTTTTCCATCTGGGGCAGTTGGACGCCGTGTGCCGTCAAACGGATTAATTCATGCAAAGAGGGGGGGGGATGAATAATTAATCAAAATGAACCAACAAAATGAATATTTCCATAAAAATTCATTAAAAATGAAATGAAACAAAACGAACCTTAAAACGAACCAAACCGAAATGAATCGCCATTGTTTTGGTTCGTGCCCATCTCTAATCACAACGGGAAGCTCATTTTCAACTCCCCAGAATACTTTCTGTGCAAATTAGATCCACCTTATGCTTGTGATGTTTTAGTGGTATATAATCCACACTTGACTTCAGATTGTTTAAAAGAATTGCATGACTCCCACCCTTTTCAAATAAACAATTAAATCAAAGAAGTAATTCTTCTATGTCCTTCAGAACTACAGGTAGCAATATAACAGCAACCCATCCAAACATGCTACAATCTACCAGTATCTTAATTTGGCACATACAGTAAATTCTTCCTTATCATCAGGCAGAAGGAGGAGGAATGATAAGATTCCCCACCTCACCAGGAAAGAGGGCAATCTATTCCTTGCACAAGGAATTTCCTAATACTTTATGACATTCTTACTCCATCAAGTAGCCTATTCAATTCTTTAAAAAATACTTCACATTGTGAATGTAGGATATTGTGATTCTGCATCCATAATTGCACTAGGAAATGGCCCAACAATACCATATTGTCCACAATGCCAGAAGGAAAAAAAGATGTCAAGCTGTACATAGCAAATGACAGCCTGAATGTTGGAAGCACCAATGACAACAGTCAAGATAGTCTAAAGGATACCTTCTTGAAATCACTATCCTTCAAGCTTATCCTGAAAGAGCAATGCTTTGTGTTTTGTGTTTAGGTGAGAAGTTATTAACAGATGGAAAAGGTTTATGGAAGTTTTCTTTTCTTGGTGTCACTTTGATTGGCAAAAAAGCACAAGAGGGTTTCCTGTTGGCAAAGTATGCTTGTTTTACTTTTAAAAATAAAATAAAACAACTTCAAACCTCTTTGCCCAATAAAATTGGGATACATTCTGAGATTCGTGTAATGCAGAGATTAGTGAACAATGAATAGCCATTATGGGCAGCTGGCAATGCATAGACAAGCAGGTGTTGATGTCTCCATGGTACATGGGAAAAACAAAACTTTTTAGGCAGGGAAGCATGACGGTAACATGTTTGAATGTGTTCCAAGTCTGAGCTTTTCTTTATTATGTGGACTTAGCTGGAGTTTTGGTTGCCTTTCCCTGAATTGCTGTTGTGAGTATAATTCTGTCCTTCACTTTCTCTTCAAAAAGTACCTGTAAACAAGAGACACAGAGATGCTGTACATGTGTGGAGTCAATGTACAGTGTAGGATGCATAGTAATCATAAAATAGTGAGGAAGACAAGTTCCACCTGCCCACAGTGACTGACTTGTGGAGAACCACACCGTTTGACTCAACAGTTCTATTGAAGTCACACATGGCACATGTCCCAGACATGGTTTTATTTTCTTGCTTGTTTAGATGAGTCAGTACTATATGATCCAGATTCTCCCTATTTTCTGATCCTGTCAGAGCAGTAAGCTCCAAAATCAGAAAATAAAATCCTGCTAGAATAATGCTGGCTTTAGAAAAGCTGTGTTTCTAGTTTGGTACAGAAATAAATAATAGATTTTTGGCAACAAAACAAGTTCCTTGGCATGTCTTTACCAACAAGGACATCCAACCTGCAGGCAATTTGTAGCCTCAGGAAGCAAAAGGCATTTCCTTGCTTGCTTCCTTGCTACCTTGCTTGCTTGCTTCCTTCCTTCTGGCCATAATTGTAGAATTCATCAAATCTTTAACTAATGTTCTTGTCTTTTATTAAAAAATAAGTCTTCTTCTGTTTTATTGTTTTATTACTCTGTTGTTTATGTATAATTTGATGTAGTTGATTATTGAATGTCAAACATTATAAGAAGAACGTTGAATGTTCTTTATGAGATGGGAAGAACACAAGATAAAGCATGCATTTTGTCCTTAGATCTATTTAAAGCTTTTGATTGTGCTCAATGGTCTGCGTTAAAACTTATATTACAGAAATGGGGATTTGGAGAAAAAATTTTAAATGCAATAAATCAACTCTATTCTCATAGCACCTTGTCGATTATTGTTAACGATGGGATGACAGAACAGATCATCTTAGGCCCTGGAAGGAGACAGGGATGTCCTTTATCACCAGTTCTGTTTTGCATAGTTATGGAGTTAATAGCTAATGCAATACGGGAAGACCAACTAATTAAAGGTATGGGTAAGGAGGGTAAGATTAAAATGAGTTTATTTGCGGATGACGCTTTATTAACAATAAAAAATCTGCTAGAAAACATACCAAGAATAAAAGCCATTTAAAAGAATTTGGCGAAACAACTGGATTATATATAAACTGGCAAAAACCAGAAATTATGCTCTTTAATCATGATAATTGAGACATGGAGGTGATTTCCAACTATGGATTGAAAGTTTGCAAACATATGAAATATTTAGGAATACTTTTAGATAAAGATATTTACAAGACTAAAGAATGAAACTTTATAAAAATAAAGGAAGAGATCAGAAATAAATTACAAAAATACTCTAAGCTAATCTTATCATGGTTTGGTAGAATAGCAATGGTAAAAATGAAAATACTTCCAAAAATTAATTTTCTTTTCAGAATGCTACCTATTCAATACACAGAAGCCGAAATTAAAGCCTATCAAGATTTTGTAATGGCGGCAAAAAAGCAAGAATAAGTAAAAGCTTATGGTATAGATCCCAAAAAGATGGAGGTATAGGTATTCCTAATCTTAGAACTTATCATACACCTAATCAGCTTAGTTCTATGGGAGAAGTTTTATTTTAACCTGAAAAACTAATATGGTGGGAACTTGAATCAGACGAGTTAAATGGCGATATAAACAATTTTTTGTTCACCCTCCCCCCCAAAAAACACTTAATTAAATATCCGCTGTTGAGTTCCCTATTACTCACTTGGAAAAAGTACGGAAGGAAACTGACATCAGAAGGCTCCCCTTTAGGTTTGGTGATAGATCAGATAAACTTTCCCACGAATATGAAGAAATATGGAGAACTATTTAAAATAAGGAAAGTGGCAAGATTAAAAGATTGGATCAAAAAGATGAGAACAAAGCAGGAAATTAAACGCATACTGCAAGTCCAGGAATTATCCTGGTTGAATTATGTCCAATTGGAAAGTTGGACGAAAGAATGGATAAGGAGAAATACACAACTCAGGGGATACACAAAATTTGAGCAATTCCTGTTAACATATGAATCAGAGAAAGGAAATATAGGGAAAGGAGCAGTAGGCAAAATATACAAAATAATTCAAGATTCACTTGAGAATAGGGAGCTGGATACAATAAGAGAGATATGGAAACAAGACATAGACAAAGAAATAAATAATGACGAATGGAAAAGAATTTGGAATTTGAGGATTTTACGCTCATTGTCAGTTAGAATAAAAGAAAATTATTTTAAACTAGTTTTAAAATGGTATATGACACCAGTAAGACTGAGCAGAATGAATCCAAGATATTCCAAGTTTTGTTGGAAATGTGAAAAAAAGTTAGGTACCTATTTTCATCTGTGGTGGGAATGTGAAATAGTTCAAAAGTTTTGGCAACAGGTTTTTAATGAGACAAGAGAAATATTACAAACCAATATTAAATGTGTACCTGAAATTGCACTGCTATCATTACCACCCATTAATGATTATGATGTGAAAACAAAAGAATTAATTGCAAACCTTATGACAGCAGCAAGATTGATTATAGCTAAAAAATGGAAACTAAAATCAGATTTTACAATTGCTGTCTGGTATAAGGAAGTGTGGGATATAGCTTTAAATCTTGTAATATAAAAGTTTTGCGTGGGGAAATGAAAAAGGATATTTTTATGACATTTGGGGGAAATTTCTAGAATATGTATTACTAAAGGGGAAAGGAATACAACCGATTTATAATCCAACACAGTTCTGGAGAAAAGGACCTTAAGAAGTTGACGAAAAAAGAAAGGAGAAGATGAAGAAGGAAGAGAAGATTTATGAATACTGAAAGGTCCCGGGGGGTGGGGGGCACTTTGTAGTCTTTATTATTGTTTATTATTGTTTATTCTATGTTTGTATGTCTTTTATTTTATAAATTAAAAAAGAGACTGGAAATATAGTTTATTAGTGGGTTTTGAATTGCAGTTTGGACACTCAGTCTCTAAAAGGTTTGCCATCACTGCTATAGACAGTTAGCTCTTTTGCACGTCTCTCTCGACCCCTCTCTCTTCAAAAAAGGTGATACAGCAAAAATCAGTGGAGTGGAAGCCCCAATTGATATCTATCTCAATTGATTTACTGTTTCTAGTACAAGGACCCAGGATACCTCCATTTCATTAGTGGTGGGCCACATATGTTTGCAAGATGTGAGTGGGCTAACCTCCTTTCTTAATTGATCCTGCTCTGTTTTCCTTTTGAGGCCATTAAGTATGTTAATAACAATGGAGCACCTGCATCAAGATGCTGATTTAATAACCCTATATAAATGCTTTTCTCTCAGCAGAAGCCAAATTTATATGGAGAGAAAATGACATGATTGCTGCTGTTCTATTTCTGCAGGAGGAAAGTGGAGACAACTAATAAAATGTTGCAATTGTTTAATCTATCACAATCAGGGAGTCATCATCTGATGCTAACATGATTGTTATCTTATTATTGCTCTTTGTTACTGATTGCCCCTCTCATCTCAAGAGCTTCATTCCTGTTTTATGTTAATAATGACATTCTTCTCAATCATATTATTGGAAAAGGAAACCAGAGCTAGCAAAAACACCCTCACTTTTCTTTTTTTTTTGGTTTTCTAAAGAACTGACATGCTCCAGTGACGTTAGGATATACCGATGGAAAACTACTGAGCAGGGATATTCAGAGTGACCTCTCTTCATTGCCATGCAAACTATGTTAGTTTTTCTTGAACTTCCTTGATCAGGGACACTGCAATTCACCTTAGCATTTGATTTTAGACTTAAAGCAGTAACACCTAGGGTACATGAACCCCACTTAAGAAAAATCACTAGGCTTATTGAAAATTTGTTAGATGTTTTACTTAAGCAGGAAGGACCAAATATTGAATCAGTGCCATGCAAGGATTCCCATGATGACCTGAAAAGCATTCAGATGAGTCCCTTCTTATAACCCTTTATACTTTCCAGACCCAGGAGGCTGACAGACTGTTGCATATTTTAGATATTCCTTGTTCAAAACAATTTCAGACATTTTTCAGTTTGTGGGCAGAACAGGTTTCTTTGCTTCTCCACCGTTCCTCAGAAATCCAAATGATTTCATCTTAGTACAAATGTCTATACAAACTCCTAATTTTACTTATAAGCAGTTTCTTGCTTATTGAAATGTTCAAAAGTGACTTAGCTAGGATCTAGATTTTCACCTCCCACCCCCATCAGCAAGACTGTTGAGGGGAATTAAAATGGATCATGCTGAAAGATTTAGCAATGGATCTTGAGCATTAACCATATTTGGGTCCCCAACAGCATAGAGTGCATAAAGGAAACATTATTAAAACAATGTGTCTTTTTTTTACCAGAATTAGTATTATCTGCTGATCTAATTGGTTAGGATCCAAGTGGAAGACACAGCTTGTGCAATCCCAGATTGTATTTATGATTCTAAATCTTGGGCCCCACTGATGATAAAACCCATGATTATACCAGGTCCTGTTAAAAGCAATTAAAAACAATTTAAATTTTAGCACAAACACAAGATAGAGGCATGATACTACGTCAGGGCAGTGAGTTTTTCTACACCTCTGCCAGATGTCCATTTATTTTGGGGTAAATGTGGAATCAATTCATTGGAATAGATTCAACATATATGAATGCCCCATCTGCTCTTTTTTAAAAAAAAATCCTGTTGTCTGATACATCAATATACCAGATAGTGGGAATTAAAAAAATTCCTAAAAATCCTGTCACTTGCCTGGTCACTGAGACCTGCCCATCTGATTGTTCCTCCACCCCTCTTAATGCCCACCTTCCTCCTGCCCCAGCATCTCATTCAACCACCTGCTCACCCTACTGTCCCTTGATCACCCTCCAATCTGAGGTCACCTGTCCCCATGTCCTCACCTCTCCCATTGCCACTTATTTCCCTTTCCACCTCTTTCCCTCTTCTTCTCTCCTTCCTCTTTCCCTTTTCATGGTCCCTGCTTCCCCCCTCCTAGCTGAGCAGCCACACCGGATCAGAGACAGCAGAGGTGGTGGTGGCAGTGGTAGTGATGGTCGCTGGGAGCCTGAGGTGGCGGCAGTAAGAATGCATACACCCACACAAAAGTTTTGGATTTGGGCTAAAGCCCACATGATTTTAGCCCTTAAATGGGATAAAAAAAACCACAAATAAAAATCCCAGTCCCTCTGCCAGTATATTCTGGCCGTGGGAATAGGCCCTCACTTGTTCACACAGGGAGACATATTTGTACATATAGTTCTTTGGTTATCCCATTAGAGTCTCGGAGATGGTAGAAGGCTGGGAAGAGCAACAGGCAAAGGTGCTATTTCTCACCCACTCCAAAAGCCGTATGGGTTCCTATCACAGTGTCCACACAGACTGGCACTGATGCTATCTCAGATACTCAGATAATTAAATCAAATACAGGTTAAAAGAGAGGAGGTGTTAAGACTAATCGATAAGTTGAAGATTAACAAGTCACCAGGCCCAGATGGCATCCACCCAAGGATTATTAGGGAACTGAGAAATGAAATTGCAGATCTCTTAACGGTTATATGCAACTTGTCTCTTAAAATGGCCACAGTGCCGGAGGACTGGAGGATGGCAGATGTCACACCAATCTTTTAAAAAGGAAGGAGGGGGGACCCAGGAAACTACAGGCCATCTGTCCCAGGGAAGATGGTGGAAAGCCTCATCCAAGAGAAAATCTTAAAACACATAAAAGAACAAACCTTGCTGAGAGAAAATCAGCATGGCTTCTGTAAGGGTAAATCTTGTCTGACAAACCTTTTAGAATTTTTTGAAAAGGTCAACAGGCACGTGGATTTGGGTGAACTGGTGGATATAGTCTATCTGGATTTTCAAAAGGCTTTTGACACAGTCCCTCACCAGAGGCTGCTGAGAAAATTGCACAGTCAGGGGATAAGAGGACAGGTCCTCTTATGGATTGAGAACTGGTTGAGATCCCGGAAACAAAGAGTAGGTGTCAATGGGAAATTTTCACAATGGAGAGAACTGAAAAGCGGTGTGCCCCAGGGCTCTGTCCTGGGACCGGTGCTTTTCAATCTGTTCATAAATGACCTGGAGACAGGGATAAACAGTGAGGTGGCCAAGTTTGCAGATGACACAAAACTTTCCCGTGTGGTGAAAACCAGAGAAGATTGTGAAGAGCTCCAGAAGGATCTCTCCAAACTGGGGGAATGGGCTGAGAAATGGCAAATGTGTTTCAATGTAGCCAAATGTAAAGTAATGCATATTGGGGCAAAAAATCCAAACTTCATCTATCAACTCATGGGCTCTGAGTTATCCGTGACGGATCAGGAAAGAGATCTTGGTGTGTTGGTGGACAGCTCCATGAAGGTGTCTACCCAATGTATGGCAGTGGTGAAGGAGGCCAATTCCATGCTAGGGATGATCAAAAAGGGGATTGAAAATAAAACAGCCAACATTATAATGCCATTATACAAAACAATAGTAAGGCCGCACCTGGAGTATTGTGTATAATTCTGGTCACCGCATCTCAAGAAAGACATAGTGGAACTGGAAAAGTGCAGAAGAGAGTGACTAAAATGATTACTGGGCTGGGGCACCTCCCTTATGAGGAAAGGCTAAAACATTTGGGGCTCTTTAGTCTGGAAAAAAGGTGCCTGAGGGGGGATATGATTGAGACGTACAAAATAATGCAGGGCATGAGTAAAGTGGATAGAGGGAAGCTCTTCTCCCTCTCACAAAATACCAGGCCTAGGGGACATACACTCAAACTGAGGGTTAGGAGAGTGAGAACAGACAAAAGAAAATATTTTTCTCCCAGCGCGTTGTCAGTCTGTGGAACTCCCTGCCACAGGATATGGTGATGGCATCTGGCCTGGATGCCTTCAAAAGGGGATTGGACAGATTCCTGGTGGAAAACTCCATCACAGGTTACAAACCATGATGGAGATGTGTAATCTCCAGGCTTAAAACCAGGGTACTTCAAGGGCCAGATGCAGGGGAGTAGTATCAGGAGACATATATCTAGTCTCATGCGCTCCCAGACGCATCTGGTGGGGCCACTGTGAGATACAGGAAGCTGGACTAGATGGGCCTTTGGCCTGATCCAGCATGGCTCTTCTTATGTTCTTATGTTCTTATGTACTCCCTACAGCCTTTCAAAGGCAGGTCCTACAAAAAGCCAGGGTATTGTCACCATCTTTACATTCCCCATGTTGTCTCAAATAGTTTGCTTCACCCAGCTCAGCTAGGTTGACTGACTGCTCCTTCTGTCTGAGCAGTTAATTGTATGTGCAAATAAGTTGCCAACACATTCAGTAGGAGATTGTCCATAGCTCTCATGGCTTTATTTATTCATTTATCGTCCTTTAGACACTTAGAGTGATGCTTGTGAGGAGTAGGGCTGGGTAAGAAATGGTCTCTGCTGAACCAATTCTCCTTCTTTTAAAATAAATTTGCATCTTGATGCAGAACAGGATACAGTTTGTATTTGCATGTCTTTATGTTTCTAACCCTTCAATGCATTTCATAGAAAAATGTGATTGACAGTGTGTTCCCATCTGAAATGTGTGCAAAGTAAAGGATATACATAACTAGGGATGGGCTGTTCATTTCAGAAACAGTAGGAAGGAGAAAGAAGTTTCCTGATGTCATCTGTCCTCCCCGGTGTTGGCCAATCAGACAGGGAGGTGGGATTATGTATTTCCCTGCACAGCTCCTGATTGGCCAGCACCAAGGAGAAGGACAGATGATGTCAGGAGACTTCTTCCTGGTTGGAGTTTAACCTGATGTGACCCTGCAGGAAGGTAAGTGATTGGCTGCTTGCATTTAGGAGGCTTTCAAACAACACCTGGGCTCACATGGGTCCCTTTACATAACAGCCCATCTCTATACATAACATTTCTAAAATAGAAACTGATTTCAGTTGATTGTATCTGTGTGCAGATATGAATAAATGTTAATGATGTACACAAAATACATAGATAATTCCAGAAGTGGAGAATAAAGCTTGCATGAAGCTGGGATACAATTATTTTGGTGGTGGAAAAACAGATTCACCCATGTCTAATGAAGGTCTCCTTTAATTTGTTAAAACAAAATAAGAAGCTTATTTTTTCACCTTATTTATTTTATTTATTTGTTATTAGGCTTCTATACCGCCCACCTTCCAAAATGGAACTCTGGGCGGTTTACATAAACTGAATACGATCAGTCGGACGACAACACAAACTAAACAACAGTAACATATGCAATATTAAAATGTAGATTAAAAAGAATCTAAGAATCTAACCCTGGCGCGTGCATTAGGCTGAATGTTCTGAGGGATGGCGTTAAGAAAATAAATAAATAAATAAATAAATAAATAAATAAATAAATAAATAAATAAATAACCCAACTATACTAGGTCACCAAAGGCCTCCCGGAACAGCCAGGTCTTTAACGCCCTCCGGAAGGCCTGCAGGGAATCTGCTAGGCGCACTTCGCAGGGAAGGTGGTTCCAAAGGAAGGGAGCCGCCATGGAAAAGACCCGGTTCCGGGTGGAGGTTTTCCGGGCCTCTCTGGCCGTTGGCACCTGAAGCAAGTGCACCCGCGACATCCTCGTAGGTTGGGCCGAAGTTAACCGCTGGGTGATACGCTCCTCCAGGTAGTCAGGTCCCAAGCCATGGAGGGTTTTATAAACTTAAACCATGACCTTGAATTTAATCCGGGATGCAATGGGTAGCCAATGCAGACAAGCCAGAACCAGGGTGATGTGGTCGAAACGACGCACACCCACCACCAGCCTGGCCGCTGCATTTTGCACCCGCTGCAGACGCCGGAGAAGATTCAAGGGCAACCCCATGTAGAGCACATTGCAATAGTCCAGTCTCGAGACCACCAGAGCCTGCACAACAGTTCTCAGGGAGTCCCCATCCAGGTATGGGCGGATCTGGGCGATTTGGCGGAGATGGAAAAAAGTGGTTCTGGACACGGCCGCCACCTGGGCCTCCATGGTGAGGGCCGGGTCCAGGACCACTCCCAGATTCCGAACCCTGTCCGCAAGCTGGAGGGAAACACCCTCCATGCTGGGGAGAGGGCCTCCATAGTCGGAAGTGGAACACCCAAAGAACATCACCTCGGTCTTCTCGGGGTTTAGTTTCCATTCATGATCTATGAGTCTCTTGGTTGCTGTTAATTGTTTTTACTAATTCTAGATTTTTCAGGGTTTTTACTGATGATTTAATTATTCTCTGTGTATCACTGCATTGTTTTTGAATATATATTTTTAAATTGAGAGATTTGAGGGTTTTAAGTTTTATTTTTATAAAGCACCCAGAAGAGTGCTTGTTCTAATGAGCCATTATGAACAAAAAAATGAACAAACAAACAAATGTACCAGCTCCCTGTACTTCTTTAAACTTGTAATTCCAAATCATTTATAGTTACTGCCTGGAAATATTTTCAGGTAAAGCTAAAACTTGAGAAGATAGTTTTTCTCTTTCTTTCTTTCTTTCTTTCTTTCTTTCTTTCTTTCTTTCTTTCTTTCTTTCTTTCTTTCTTTCTTTCTTTCTTTCTTTCTTTCTTTCTTTCTTTCTTTCTTTTGAGGGATGTACTCTGTAGATATCATGTGATTCATAATTTACTTGACTTGCTATTTTACCCTTCAGGATTATTAAAATCCATCTAAATTTTTCAGTGCTTCTTCCCTCAATACTTTACGGGTCAAAAGTCTATGGCTGGAAAAGTTATTATTAGCCAGCTAATACGAATCCTTCCATCTTAAATGTAAGATACAAGTTTTCATAGTGAAGTATTAGCTGAGAATAGTTCATTTAATTCTACATTAACTCCTTAGAGTGAACATTACATTATCACAACAAATGTGTTATATATCTGATTTAATGCTTTCATTTCAAATGGAAAATCAAAAAACTAAAAATTCTGCAATCCATTACAAACAGATTTTAGTATAATTTGACATAGTCACTTAGTATGAATGATTTCAGAAGACCAGTACTGATGTACATTATTGAAGGAAATAGTTCTTGAGTGTGTTCCCCCCTCCCCCCTACAAGACAGATGCTCATGAAACATCCTGGGTGAAATCCCCCTAAGTAAGTTTCCTAATTCAATTGAAAACCTTTCTGTTTCTTTCAAAATCCTTCAACTGTCAAAATCTAGGGTGTGTGGCACTGCCATACCTCAGGTTTTCTAAAATATTATGACTCAGGACTTCACCTGCCTACATTTTCTTCATATTTTCCCTTGTGTGGAATTTCCATAGCAAATTGCAAAGGAAACAAAAAAGGCTTTTAAAAAAATCCTACAGTCCAGGACTGCTCATTTCACTAATGCATTGCAGCAATGCATCTGTAACATTTTTTGGCTAATGTCAACATTTTCTGACAAATTTCTTGTATTTATTATGATTAACTGACCACTAAAACTGGTAAATTTAAATGCCATTTTTTACCCTTTATGTACATGATATTACATGATTTCTAGTACATCCTGTAGCAATCCTCCCTAAATTTGGGAAATTTGAAATTTGTAGCTAAACTTCTGCTTGGGTGAAATTTCACTTAAACTAAACTATGAGAATGATCCAGTCCAAATGAAGCACATGCCAATTATACTGGACAGAATAATATTGGTACTTGTCAATATCTTGCAGGGTTCACTGTGGCTCACTGCAGTTTTTCACATGCCCAACAGTGAAGGTGAGATGCATCCCCACACTTCATTGACGAGCCATGGCAGTGAGAGGAAAATGAGCTATAGCATGGAAGTGGCCAGTAGAGATGAAAATAGTCCATAGGTCTGATAAACAGTGCAAACTTTGTTTCATGTTGGGAGTCCTCACAGAGAACAAAGGACTGCTAGAGAGAGATAATATGTGATGAGATATGTACTGTAATAGAGGAATTGATATTGGGCATGAGTTAACCACAGCTTCGAAGTTCCACCATTCTCTGGGAATCATAGAAAACCACAAAAGGGCACAGGTAATGTCATGGCTATAAAATGTTTAATGTTACATAACAATATTGCTTTAACCCACAGGAGATTTTTATGTCTTCTTGCCTATGTGCCCAAACTGAAATTAGTACTGTTACTTTAAATAAAGCAATTTGTGTTAAGGCAGCCTATTTGCTTCAGGGTAATCCAAAGCAGAGGTCTTCAGCTGATTATGATTCTCTGCAAATGGCACTGAGAGAGATCCTGCCTCTCTCTCCAACCCGGAGGTTGTCCTTAGGCATCCATCATGATAGCCATGGATACCCTTGTTCTCCATGAACTTGTCTAATTCTTTCTTAAAGCTCTCCAGGCTGACAGCTGTCACCACTTCTTCTGACAGGGAGTGCCGTAGACCAGCAATCCTCTGGGTAAAAATATACGTTTTCTTATTTGTTTCACATCTGGTGCCTAAAAGGTTCATGGATTGCCCCATAGTTCTAGTGTTGTGCAATAGGGATAGTTTTTCCTTATCTACTTTTCCACACCATGTATGATTTTATAAACTTCAATCAGGTCACCTCTTAGGCTCTGTTGTTCAAGAGTGAAGAGGCACATATGTTGTAGCCTCAAATTGTAAGGAAGGTGTTCCAGTCCCCTAATCATTCTGGTTGCCCTCCTCTGCACTTTTTCCATTTCCATAATATCCTTCTGATGGTATGGTGAGCAGAACTGTACACAACACTCCAGATGGGGCCTCACCATAGATTTATAAAGAGGCAAAATGACACTTGCTGAGTTGTTTTTTATACCGTTCCTAAAGATCGGAAACGCCAGAGAATGCTCCAACTATCGCACGATTGCACTCATTTCACATGCTAGCAAGATTATGCTCAAAATTCTACAAGGCAGGCTTCAGCAGTATGTGGAAAGAGAACTTCCAGAACTACAAGCTGGATTTCGAAGGGGCAGAGGAACTAGAGATCAAATCGCCAACATGCGCTGGATTATGGAGAAAGCCAGAGAGTTCCAGAAAAACATCTACTTCTGCTTCATTGACTATGCCAAAGCCTTCGACTGTGTAGACCACAACAAACTATGGCAAATCCTTAAAGGAATGGGAGTGCCTGACCACCTTATCTGTTTCCTAAGAAATCTATATGTGGGAGAAGCAGCAACCGTCAGAACTGGATATGGAACAACTGACTGGTTTAGAATTGGGAAAGGAGTACGACAAGGCTGTATACTGTCACCTTGCCTATTTAACTTATATGCAGAGTACATCATGAGAAAGGCCGGTCTGGATGAATCACAAGCCGGAATTAAGATTGCCGGAAGAAATATCAACAACCTCAGATACGCAGATGATACTACTCTAATAGCAGAGAGTGAGGAAGAATTAAAGAACCTCTTAATGAGGGTGAAATAGGAGAGTGAAAAAAATGGGCTGAAGCTCAACATCAAAAAATCTTAAGATCATGGCCACTGGTCCCATCACCTCCTGGCAAATAGAAGGGGAAGAAATGGAGGCAATGACAGAGTTTATTTTCTTGGGCTCCTTGATCACTGCAGATGGCGACTGCAGCAACGAAATAAAAAGACGCCTGCTTCTTGGGAGGAAAGCAATGGCAAACCTAGATAGCATCCTAAAGAGCAGAGACATCACTTTGCCAACTAAGGTCAGGATGGTTAAAGCTATGGTTTTTCCAGTAGTGATGTATGGAAGTGAGAGCTGGACTATAAAGAAGGCTGATCGCCGCAGAATTGATGCTTTTGAGCTGTGGTGCTGGAGGAGAGTCTTGAGAGTCCCCTGGACTGCAAGGAGATCAAACCTATCCATCCTGAAAAAAATCAACCCCGAATGTTCACTGGAAGGACAGATTTTGAAGCTGAAACTCCAGTACTTTGGCCACCTCATGAGAAGAGAGGACTCCCTGGAAAAGTCCCTGATGCTGGGAAAAATCGAAGGCAAAAGGAAAAGAGGAGGACAGAGAATGAGATGGTTGGACAGTGTCATCGATGCAACCAAAATGAATTTGACAAAACTCCGGGAGGCAGTGGAGGATAGGAAGGCCTGGCAAGCTCTGGTCCATGGGGTCACGAAGAGTCGGACACGACTGAACGACTGAACAACAACAACAACAAAGATCCCTAGCATTGAGTTTCTTTTTTTCACTGCTGTGCAACACTGGGTTGACATCTTCATTGAGCTGTCCACGAGGACAGCAAGGCCCCTTTCCTGGCTTGTTGAAGAGATTTCATATCCCATTTGTTTATAAATGTAATTTATAATTTAGTGCTACTCTCTGTTTCCTGTCGCTTAGCCAGTTGCTGATCCAGGACAAGACCTGTCCATTTATTCCATGACATGAAGTTTATTCAAGAGCCTTTGATGTGGGACCTTGTCAGAAGCTTTCTGTATATCAAGATAAACAATGTCAACTGGATCTCCTTATCCATATGTTTGTTGACACTCTAGAAGAATTCCGACAGATTAGTGAGGAACTTACAAAATGGTTACAGAATGGTTATTTTGAAACTTTGAATGCTACAAATACTGGCCTGCAACATAAAATACATTCTCCAACCACATTATTATCATTTAAACAGCCAGAACATAGGATAAAACAGAAGACCAATTACTTGCAAAAGTATAGGCAAGGCAGCATTTTAAAGGTGCCTCCTCCAGGGAGGCCACAGCCCAATAGCTGTAAAAGTAACTGAAATTACTGTTACACCCCAGAATAAATATTGTTATCCCTAATTACATTACAACTGAAATTTAATCTAGTTACACATGTATTGCTGGAAAGCAAAATTAAATACAAATTAAGTAGGAATTCATCAGTCGTAAAGAGATTCAATTGTTTAAAAAAGCATAAAACAATACAACATGAAACATAATGTTCATGAAACAGCAACACCACTCTGGTTTATAAATGTGAGATAGCATGGTTCTGTGTGCACTGGAAAATAGTAGGATACAGTATATCATGCCCAGACTGCAAACAGGAAAAACAATGTTCACAAAGTGGCACCAAGGGAAATTACCATAAGCTGACTCCCTTTTTCATGAGTTAATTGTTTTCCACTCAAATACAAAGCAATTTTTAGGGCTGATTTTTTGACAAGTATGAATGGTAGGGACTTGAGCACAAGAGGATATCCTGTAGACCATCTTGACTGTTGCCATTAGTGCTGTCAATATTCAGGCTGTCTTTTGCTATGCAAATTTTGGCATCCTTTTCCCTGTTGGTAATGTGGGCATGCTATGCCCAGTCTTGTAGCAAAGTTTTCTCTGTGTGTGTATTCTCGGAGGCTTTCACGGCTGGGATCTGATAGCTGTTGTGAGTTTTTTGAGCTGTTTGGTACAGAGATAACTCCTAGTTCCCTGAGCTCATTGCCCTGTGAAGATGCCGGCCACAGAGTCTGGTGAAATGTCAGAAAGAAAAACTTATAGAACATGACAAACAGCCGAAAAAAATTCACAACAGCTATTCTCTTTGTCTCTCTGTCTCTGTCTCTGTCTCTGTCTCTGTCTCTCTCTCTCTCTCTCTCAAAAATGACCTTTTTTGAGGACCAATCTTTCAATCTCTGCAGCCTGGATTCTTTTCTAAGAAACATAGAGGGTGGGGTAAACCATTCTCTTTCAAGATAAGCAATACCTGTCTCTTAGGTGGTTACTTCATGTACCTCCACGGGCTGCGTTGAGCTTGGCTCCGATCTGAATTCGGATGCAGTCACATGGTCTAATACCGGGGCGGCCCTCTTTTCTGTGTACTCAAGTGCATGCTGGGTGAACGCGAACGCATTCCAGCCTCACATCTTTGATGCGCATTGAACCAATGGTTTCCTTTGCTTTCCACCGGTTCAGTATGCTGTTTCTTGTTTTTGTTTTTAACTCTTTCGATGGAGGAGTGGTAGTTTGTGGTTCTCCCGGGAGTGAGGAAAAGCAGAGATGGTTAGAAGAGGAAGGGAGGATATTTAGGAGACAAGGTGTAAATTGCCTTTTACAGCAGCCAGCATGTCATGCCGGGCGGGGTGAGCTAGATAAGATCAGAGTAATTGTTGTTTTTCCCCTTTGGTCCTTGAAGAGGTCAGAGAGTCAATTTGCAAAACAAAAGGGGCAGCAGTGTTCCTGTTTTAAATCATGGAGTGAGAGTACCCACGAGAAGATTTCGATTTTCCGGTTTTCTGAAGGCGGGAAACAAAAGCAGGTACGTCTAAAGGGAGGGAGTGGTTATGCACTTCGAATCAACAAGAAACACATGTCTCTTCGCTTCGCATCGAAAAGCGGATTGAGCAGATTCCTGAAGTCCAGGAAGGGAATCTGTCAGCCCGCTTGGAACGCAGTTTAGGGGGCGTGGTCGGGGCAGCACCGACTTGACTTCGCAGGTACGTGAAGATCTATTGAAGCCTAACTGGCGCCCAGCGGGGCGGCACCGAGCCCAGAGAGGTACGTGAAGTAACCGCTTTAGTTTTTATGAGCTGTTTTTAATCTGGGGACTTTTAGAATCATTTGATGCTGCAATGGGAGCAGTAAAACTGTTACTTTTTAGACTTGAAAACCCTTTGCCCAAACTTCCCCAAATCTGGCACAGAGCAAGAACAGACTATCTGCTACATTCATGCCAACCTTGCTGTTGCTCCAAATCCCAGTTTCAACTTTTTTTGTTTGTTTCAGCAGCCCACATCATTAATTCTATCTGGTGAAATGTTGATGAGCTCTGCTGTACCATAACATTGATGTATGATCACGCAGCTATAATTTTGTCAGTTTGTGGCAGGACCTGTCTTACTAGGGCTTACTACAGCTAGATGGAAGCTTACTGACCAGATGTTCAGACCTTTTTCAATTCATAAATTAACATTCAGTGAAATAATGATGAGTCATAATGGAGGATTCCTTTTCATTTCATTAACTTTGCAGAATAAACCTACAGCTACAGCCTCGATTGCACAAGCTGAAGACTTTTATATCTGAGTTGGCTGACCTTGACATTCTATAGTTGGCTGTTTTCATTCCTTCTGATAGATAGATAGATAGATAGATAGATAGATAGACAGACAGACAGACAGACAGACAGACAGACAGACAGACCTCTGTGTACGCACCCAGACCCTTAATTACCGGCAAAAATACAGGGCTTTAAGGAAAGACTAGTATTTCACTTCAACATCTTCCATAAACTATTATAAAGCCAGCTAAGCTAGTCCACAAATACAGAGGGATGTTATTACATGCTCAACTAGCTGTCAGGGGGCTATGAGTCAGTGGCTTACAGTTATCAAAAGTAACAAGGTTGTTCAGACTTTCATCCAACAAAGACAAACAGCTTATGGGAGGATTAAGCTCCCTTTGATTAGAACAACTGGAGCACATCCTGCCCTTTTAATTAGCATTCTCTTTGTCTTTGTTGAGGTAGTGGGATTTCTCCTGAAAGTGTCCAGTCAGTGTAAGGAGCAAAAACATAACAAAAAGGTGCTGTTGCTATTTTGTCTTGGGACTCTACAAGCAGCACCATCTGCACCAGTTGTTTATGTGAGTCACCTTTAGGGTTCAAGTTCAAATTACTGTAATATCTCAGAGATTTTATGTCAACAGGTACAGAGAAATAATAATACAGTAGTGGCTATAATGAATGATTGTATTGGTGAGCCTATATGCAAATGTTATTGCCCCAAAGCTATGGTTTTGGGTTGTTTTTTCTTTTGAAACTGGGATAAACATACATTTTTGACAGCCTTATTGATATTTTACAGGTTTGTGCATTAATTTGTACCATCAGAAGGGTTTGTCTGTGGCAATCTTCTGTCTGCACTAGTGATGGCATGAGCAACATGTCTCCTGGAAAAATAATCTGCTATCTGTCAAAGTAGATTGGCAATATGATGCCTGACATATTGAAACTGAAATAAAGATATTTTCTTTTGTGTGAAGTTATGGATGGACACATTATATATCAATTGGATTTGCCATGCTCCATACTTTGTGCAAGATACAACCAGGGACATGCATATCCTTCTTCCCGCTCCCTTCTCCTGGCTGCTATTCCAATGTCCCAAAGGTTGCACTCAATGTCCAGGACAGTTACCTTCAAATTAAGTGTTCAATTTTTGTAAGACAGGTTTTAATATTTTATATGCTTAATTGGCAGTGAACTGCACAGTTTTCTGTGCATTCCATAACCTATTCTGATGCTTCCTAAAACCACCAGCACAATTATTTGGGAAGCTCATGACTTGGACATAAGTGCAGTAACCTTCTGCTGCATTTGTTTCACCAGGACCAGCATTGACTGAATGTTCCTGAAGGTCATATTTAGCTATCACACATTGCTTTCTATCACTTTTTAAAATCCCCTTAAAACATCTTGGAATGTAACTAGAAGGCCCAATTATCCTGGCCTCATTGATCTAGATTGTGTTAAACATCGTCACTTTGAGCTATGGCATGTCATTTGGGGAAATCTTGTCATGTGCAAGAATCAAGCACCCCAACGTGCAAGTGACACGTCTTAACACAGTCTAGACTAATCCTCTTTCCTAAATAAAGGGGGAAAATAATAAAACACAAAATGTGCCTCCTATCTTGTCCTCCATGCTTTGCCTAAGCAGTTTAATGATCTTGAGAAGCAGGAAGCTTCCTTGCCACTTGGCTGCAGAAAAGAAGGAAGAGGACACGATCCCATTGTTTTTAATTGTTGCTAACCAACACAGCAAATCAGGACATAGTGGTTTTTAGGTGTGGGTAGGGTTGCTCTGTTTTGGTTCATTTCTAGCATATGTGATTGTTGGGATGGAAGAAAAGTTTAAACAGATAGCATAACTACTTAATTATATGAGACAATTGGAAGATTAAAGACCTCTTTCCTCTGCTCCAGAACAGAAGGAAGAAAAAAAAAACCTTTTTAAGATCCATTTAGGACAGTGCTAATGTATGTAATGTAATGAGGTGGCTCAGTGGACTAGAGTGCTGAAACAGTTGGCTGCAAAGTCGGCAGTTTGGTGGTTTGAATCCCTGGTGCCACACAGCAGAGTGAGATCCTGCTGTTAACCCCAGCTCCTGCCAGCCTAGCAGTTTGAAAGCATGTAAATGCAAGTAGATTAATATGTACCCACCATAAAAAGTGGGAAGGTAAACAGTGTTCTGTGCCACATGGCCATGGACTTGCACAACACTGTCTCTTTGGCTTGAGAATGGAGATGAACACCACCCTTTGAGTTGGACACAACTAGCATGCATTGGGGGGGGGGACCTTTACGTTTAACTTTAATGTATTGTACCCTCTAGAGAAAATCAAAGAAAATGGAGTGGTTCTTCCTGAAAGTAGGAAGACACAGGAGGGGGGCTTTCTTTTTCTATTCTTTACAGGTTTTGTGTTCTTAACCCTTTTTCTTAAAGGTTTCCTATGTAGTTAGCATTTAGTCTTCTCCTCCTACCCTCCTCAAAATCTTAAATGAGTCATCTCTCCTTGCCAACTGGGCAGTTTCAGGAAAAGGGCTGAAAGCTCCGTTTCTGAACATTCCCCTGGAAATGGCAATGGCAAAGCATTTTGGCTCCTTGCTTCCTTCATTCTCTTTCCACATGTAGGAGGAAGGCTTTGTTTTAAATTTTTCTTTAAAAGGTGCTGGGTGTCAGCTGTGTCACAATTTTCTTTACAGTTCTTCTGTTCTTAAAAGTAAAACTTTTTTCAACATCTCCTTTCTTAAAGAACTGACAAAATAGGGTCATGCTGATTTGTGGATCCTATATATCACCTGCTATATGGGATCTCTACCTGACTTTAAGTGGCCCCATCAAGTCTGCATCAGTCCACTCCAGATAAGCCATTTGGCCAAGTCCCCCGTTTCTCAGATATTCCTTGTAGACTTTGCAAGTCTACACAAATTCTTTAGGTGAAGTGTGTTTGCTGTTGTCCCCTTGAGCCTCTGGAAGAATGGAAAGTATGTGAAATTTCAGGGACAGTTAAATCCAATAAAAATATTTTTCTACTTTGCCCACAACTACAATCAGAAAATAAAGGTCAAAAATATAGAAAAGATAACAACACAATGCAAAGAAAAGCAAGAGAGGATTGCTGCAATTTATATTCATTCAACAACTGGTACCCACACAGTGCAGTAGCAGACCAGCACAGTCACAAAGTCTATTTCTTGCTCCATACACAGAAGCAAACAAAACTCAACCCCACCCAGCAAAATAACCTTTAACATAATAGATGCACAGCAAATAAATTAAATAATATATATTTTAAAAATCAAAAAGGAGAAGCTCCTCCCCTTCTCACTGAGGAGTAAAATACCAATTAAAATACACAAAGCCACCTTCCAAACCCAAGACAAGGAAGAAAAAAAATAATCAAACCAAAACTGCTAGCACACAGGAACATTTATTTCCCACTTTTTCTTGATAACATCTCTTTGAGCCCAGCAGTCCCGTTATGAAGCAGCAAAAATAATTCAAGAAAGGAACTGGTTTAGAAGAATGGAGACAGACAGACAGACAGACAGACAGACAGACAGACATGATGGGGTTGGACTGGATGTCCCTTGAGGTCTCTTCCAACTCTATGATTCTATGATTCTAGGGCACAAGCAGGCTACTTGTAATAACAGCAAAAATAATCCAAAAATGAATGACCCATTATCAAGATGCAGCAGGCAGACTATAATCTAAGGTGGAAGGCACGAGGAATTCAGTACACAGTAATTCCTCAAGGAGTGACTCAAAGAAAAAGCATTCCTCATTGGGTTCTAGGCCAGATTATAGATTTTAAAAAGTCACTTCTCCCAAAGTGTCTTGCCAAACTGACTGTTAACATTTTTCACATTACTATTGGATTAGAAAAAACAAGAAGGTGATTTAACAGACAAAAGAATGAAAATGCACCAAAAGGTTATAAGAGAAAGGGGGCATGAAAGAAATATATTTTTTTATTAAAAAGAATAATTCATGTTTAAGACACTCTCTTTGGCAGTTGTTGAAAGAACATGAATTATATCAAAGAGAGAGCCTTTCCTGGTTTTGCTCTTGGATTTAGAAATGAAAGGCATATCCCTAACGCCCAGGATTCCTCCAGGTTCCTATTCATTTTTAAAAGTGTTATACTGATCACTTTCCAGCCATCATAAATGGAAACTGAGTTTAGGAATAAGCCATATCTATCAGTAAGACAATGGTTTCACATTTCAGTGCTTTAATAACATTCAGGAGCATGTTGTCTGGATTCAGTGATTTGTCAGTTTTCTATAAATATTTCTCAAGCACCAATGTCTAACGTATATCCTTTCGGCAGTAGAAAGAAATGAAAACAATGCATGATGCTTCTCTGTAATCTCCTAATCCTTTTATAGCACAACTTTAATTCATCTTTCTATAGCCCAACCACATATCTAGCTTGTTTTCCATCTCCACTATGTTTATTATTTTACTGTTGTTGGTCTGGATGTTTTTATTGACATTCCTTATTGAATGCTTGCCTTTCAAGGAAAATAAAACTTTGTCCCTTTTTATTCTTGTCACAACAAGGCTATCATTTTCCATAAGTAGACCTTTTGTCTTTAATACCTGCATTACCTCTGTTTATGCTTGGGCTTGATGGTGATTTTCCTGATTTGAATTATAGCTGCACAACAACAGTGCATATATATAAAATGGTTCTGGTTCTGTTCTTGTTCTGTGCTAGATGTGGGGAAGTTTGGGAAAAAGATTTCCAAGTGATGATTTTTTGTAAATAAAATGTTACCCCCATTCAGAAATAGGTGGTCCCAAATGACATCAGGTTAGAGATAGGTACTCTGTAATCATATCTCAATTTCAAATATGACCCATGGCACCTGCTGAGCCACTTACTGCACTCTGCATGGCAATGGATTCTTCATTGATGTTGGTGCTCAGATCCCTTCAGAAGCCCCTTCTTACCCTTCCCTGCCTCCCTGTGTATCTGCCTACTTTGGTGTGGAGTCTGAACAGGGAATCTCCCTGCTCAGTCACTGAAGAACCTCAGTGCTGTATGGAACACAGAATCAGCTGGTTCTAGGGGGTGGGAATTGGGTCATATTTGTATCCTTGATCTATAAATACAAAATTAAACAGATCATATAATTTGAAAAGACAAATCTTGTTTATCAGGAAAGACAATAATTGTTCCCACTTGATTTTTTTTTCATTTGGAAAGAATCCAGGCTTCAGGGGCTGAAATACTGATCCTTAAAAACAATTTTCAAATGGGAGAAATATTCACTTTCTTATAGACTGAGTATGTGCAGAATAGGTTTGCATGGAGGAGTTTTGTAAAATGAGACATTGCATACTCTTATAGACAGATAAGAAAGAGATGTATTTGGAGAACTGCGGGGCAACAAAATGCCACAGAAACGGATTGAAAAGACAGGCTTTCTTGAAAGATGACAACTTTGCTTTGAATAGATTAATGGAACAATTAATAGAACAATGGAACAATTTCAAAACTCTGTTGCAGAGTTTTGAAATTGTTGTGATTAACTTTCTTCAGCTGCACAGCAGAGGTAGATGAACTCACAGAGTAAAATACCTTAGCATTGTCAGACAGTCCACTCTTTTCTCATCAACTGGCATTTATCATCTCAGTGACTCTCTCAGAGACATTTGGAGATGAAAGAAAAATGTTTTAACTTAATTATAATTGAGAATCTATCAAGATGAAAACAACTAATAAATGACATGACTGATGCTAGGACCCTGCCTGTCATAGAACCAGAATGTGAAGGGTTAAATGCTGAAGAACAGCAGGAGGAGCCTTGCAGTTCAACTCAGCAGGCAGCTGAGTCTGAGGACGCAGCTGAGGGCACATCTCCTCCTTCTATGAGGGCTAGGAACAGGATCCTGCAAAGAAGAACTAACAAGAAAGCCAGGGAAAGGATCTTTAATGACAGGCATAGAATTAGATCTGAAAGCCCTGAGTTCTAGCAAGAGCCTTGCCAGAGATATGGGTGTGTTCCCTGGTTTAGGATAAAACTAGCAAGTTTACCCTGAAACCTCTGTGGGAGTAACGCGTCACTTACCTTGTCACAACGTTCCTGTGTGTATCCAGACTCTGTTTCCTGACCTTGGACCGGCTTTCTAATTACGGCGTTCTCTGTTTCCTGACCTTGGACCGGCTTCCTGACTACGACGTTTCTCTGTACCCTTGAACTTGGTATTTGGCTCTGTAAGGTATTTTGGCTTTGATTCTGACTGTACTTTGTTCGTTATCTGGATTACAACTAAAGTTCCTGGCAAAGAACTGAACTTGGCTTGCTGTGTATTCTGTGTGCGGGGCTTGACAACTGATTTATAACAATCTGCTTGGTGTGTATTTTCTACCAATTGCCATCAACAGAAATTAACAGACTCCCTGAAGAAAAGAAATTTCAGTAGGGAGGTATGTCTTAGAGGAACCATGGGAGACTGTAAAAATATCCAACAGTATTTTCAGGGAATTAGCATAAAAGATTATAAGGCATATTCACATTATTTCCCATTACCTTAGAAAAAAAGATATTATGTATTTTTAATTCTATCAAACCCCCTATAAACATCAAGATTTCTGAGAGTCTCCTCACATACATTTTCAAATGGAATATTAGCTCCACTTCTGGGGCATTCTGGATTTTTTGCTGTCAGTCAGGACCTAATTGGCTGTTGCAGCCTTGTATCTTGCCTTTAAGAGATTTTGGCTGGGAGAACCCCTTCTAGACTGGGGTAAATGTCAATCAGTCTAGCAGCTACCAATTGTTCCCTCTCTGCCTCAAAATGTTGAAGATTTATCTTTTTTGCTACATCCCCTGACTTCTCCCAGCAATATAGTCTTTTATTGTATGTTCTGGATTGTCATATGTGCAAAGTAGGATAGCCTCAAGTTACTCATTTTTGCTCTAGTGAGATTTCAGACTTCGCTGGATTGAACACTCACTTATTTGCATTCCAGGTGGTCTGTGGTCTCTGCAAGGTTCACCTCCAATACTACATTTCAAAGGATTTTACTTCCCACCCTACCCTTGGTCCTTCTTCACTGATACTGAATGAATTTGAACTTGGTTTCCAGTGATTGTCTTTGCGATTTCCCTGCACCATTTTTTTAAATTTCAAAATATGAGGGGACATAATTTGGAAAATGGAAACACATTTGTAGAGATTTTGCAAAAGTATGTATGTTTCTCTATAATATCACAATACCTTGGTTTGAGAGCATTTTGAAAGACAAGCAAACATTTCTTTTAAATTTTGTCTTGATCAACAAGCAATGTCTTGTTGCAATACAAGCACTGGAACAGTCTTATGATCCAACAAGTGAGGCAATGGTGGTTCTCTCTCTCCCCCTGCTGGATTGTGGGTGATTGTCTCCAACGTTCTGTCAAAAAAGCCTCAAAAGCAGGGGGGGGAGAGAAAAGATAAAATAAGATAACTTTATTATCATTGTACATTGTACAACAAAATTGTACAAAGGGCAGGCTAGTCATGGGGCAGCTAGTCAAGTGTGTATAGAGCTACAAATTGCATTTTATTATTGTTACATTAAAATCACAGAGTAAAATCCAGTTCTTAGTCCCAAGCAGAGCAGATTCTGCAATCATGTACCTAAACGATGGTGTGGACATGGACTTCTAGCCAACTTCTTTTTTTGAGAGTTTTGGCATTTTGTGTGTACAGTATGTGGTCTATGGGGCCCCAGAACGAATCATCTGAGTTTCCATTATTTCTTATGGGAAAATTTGCTTTGATATCAGATTGTTTTGGTTTACAAGCATGTTTCTGGAACAAATTATGCTGATAAACCAAGGTATTACTCTATGTGTCACACTCACTCACATTTTTGTTTTACCACTTCATTATGTTCAAAACAGTCTTTCAAAATATTTTGGCACAGAGGGACAGCACATTTAGTGCTGTTGCATGATCTTTGTAAATGTTAATCCTACCAGTTGACAACATATTAAAACAATAAATAAAACTAGTAAAATATAGCACTTAAATCCATCAATACTGTAAATGAAGTGAAAACAAAAAACTGCAAACATTGTAAAAACATTCAACAACATTCAAAGATCAAACATTAAATATTCCCTAGTGTAGATTCTGGCAGAAAATAACAGTTGTTGCAGCTTTTAAAGCACATAAAAATATCTTGGGAAACCACTCCAAGGAGCAGTTACCAAGCTGCTGCAGTGTAGTGACAGATAGATTGAGCCACAAATTAGCAGAGCTCTGAAAAAATTACTTTCTGTGACTACAGCTTCCAAAAATCTCAGATCTAATATGGCTGTGCCCCCCCCAACTCTTTCTCTTCCATCTTTAATGTGCAGGGATAGGGAGAGACGAATACTGATTACCTTGCAGGATTATAACTTGATGATACTCACAAAGTAGGAGCTGAACAGCCGACTCATGTGGCTGGCAACATATAGGCACACACGTAATTTTCAGTGGTGCTAGATATTTTTAGAGTTCTGCTAGTTATATTACAAATGTTCTTTTTGATATATTTTCTCTTTCACATTATTTTTGTAACATGGTGCAAAATGCAAATCATTGGTTTTAATCTCAGCCTGAGAGTGATAACTGCTTTGAAGGGAAGAAGTGGCACATGAACACCTGGGTGAATTCTTTTTTAAAAAATTTTATTTAATAAATTTTAAACTACATACAAACAAAATAAAAACAAAATAACAAGGAACAATTAACAATACAAGTGTACCCCCACGCCCGGGACCATCCATGAGTTCTTCTTTGTTACTCCGTCTTCTGTTGTTCTAGTAATCTTCTTAAAGTCCTCTTCTCCAGAATTGTCGTGAAGTATTCGTTGGCTCTTTCCCCTTCCCTTCAACTAATACATAGTCTATAAATTTTCCCCAGATATCGTAAAAAACGTCTTTCTTCATTTTTCCTCGTTTAACTTTTAAACTACAAGGCAATTTATCATTTATAGCTATATCCCAAAGTTCGTTGTACCAATCTTCCATCTTAAGTTCTAGTTTTGACTTCCAATTTCTTGCTATAATTAATCCGGCTGCTGTCATAAGATTTGCTATTAACTCCTTTGTTGTAACATCATAATCTTTACTAGTTAACAATGATAATAATGCTATCTCTGGATTACAGTCTATGTCTAACTTAATCATGTTACTTAGCTCTAAAAAAACCTTTTTCCAAAACTTTTGAACTATTTAACATTCCCACCAAAGATGCATATATGTACCAAGCTTTTTTTCACATTTCCAGCATATTTTAGAGTAATCAGGATTCATTCTATTCAGTCTAATTGGTGTTAAATACCATCTAGAAACTAGTTTAAAATAATTTTCTTTTATCCTGACCGATAATGATCTCGAAATTCTCATATTCCAAAATTTCACCCAGTCTTCTTTCTTTATCTCTACATTAAGATCTTGATTCCAAACCTCTCTCAGATAATCTAACTCCTTCATTTCCAATGAATCCCCTTATATTTTATAAATTTTATGTATTATTCCTTTCTCTATATTCTCCTAATCAGATTCCAGCGATAGTAAGAACTGTTCAAATTTTGTCTCTAATATGACTGTTTCTTCTGACCCAGTCCTTTGTCCATTTTCCTAACTGAATGTAATTTAACCATGTTAAGTCACTAGGTTGCAGAATATTTTTATGTCATGAACTGTTCTAATCTTGGCCATCCAATCCTTTAATCTAGCTATTTTCTTAGCTTTAAATAACTCTAAATAATGTGTCAAATTTTTAGGGAAATTTTCCAGGTCTGTAACTAAACCTAGTGGGGAGCCCTTCGGTGACAAAAATTTTCTATATGTACTCCATGTGGTCATTAAACCATTCAGAAGGGGGTTGTCAATCTTTACTTTGTTTTTAAAGTCAGTAAATAGAAATTTATTTATTTCCCCCTTTATATCCGATGACTCTTGCTCCCACCATATTAACTTCTCCGGTTTGAATAAATTTTTGCCCAAACAACTCATTTGATTGGCTATATAATAATTTCTTATATTGGGTATACCTATTCCTCCTTCTTTTTGGGATCTGTACCACAAACTTTTGTTTATTCTTGGTTTTTTTCCCCGCATTACAGAACCTATTTATCTTGTCTTGGAAAATTTTAAGTTCCTTTTCTAGAAACTGAACCGGTAGCATTTTAAAAATAAAATTGATTTTGGGAAGTATTTTCATTTTTACCAATGCTATTCTACCAAACCACGATAAATTCAGTTTAGAGTAAGTTAGTAATTTATTTTCCATCTCTTCCTTTAATTTTGAAATATTTTTTTCTTTAGTTTTAGTAAACTCTTTATAGAATTCTAATCCTAGGTATTTAATACTTTTCCCGGGTTTAAGTCCAAGTTTTTCAATTATCTTAAAGTCTTCTCTTCCATAATTAAACAATAAACTTTCTGATTTTTGCCAGTTTACACATAATCCATTTATTTCCCCAAATTCTTCTAGATGAGCTTTTACTCTTTGGATACTCTCTATTGTGTCTAAAATGGTCAATAGAGCATCATCTGCAAATAGACTGATTTTAGTTGCCCCATCTTTCCCTATACCTTTAATGGATTCATCATCCCTTATAGCATTAGCCAGGAGTTCTATAACGATACAAAAGAGAACTGGAGAAAGAGGACATCCTTGTCTAGTTCCCCGGCCTAGGGTAATTTGTTCAGTCATTCCATCATTAACTATTATTGAGGAAGTACCCTCTGAGTATAATTGATTTATTACTCCTAAAAAATTTTTCCCCAAATCCCCATTTTTCTAGCAGAATTTTTAATGTAGACCATTGAACACAATCAAAAGCTTTAAAAAGATCTAAAGATAACATGCCTGCTTTAGTAGTACTTTTTCCCATTTCATCAAGAACGTTCAAATTTCTTCTAATAATATTTGCCATTTGTCTTCCTTTGATAAATCCACATTGATCATCTTTAATATATTTAGCTACAAATTTATTCATTCTTTTAGCCAGGATTGCAGTAAAAATCTTAGCATCTTGGTTTAATAGGGATATTTGTCTATATGACCCAATGTCCATTAAGTTTTTATTAGGTTTAGGTATTAAAATGGTTAAGGAGTGGGTCCAGGATCTCGGGACTTGTTCTCCCTCCAGTATTTTATTGAATAGCTTTTTGAGTTTTGGTATTAACACTGCTTTAAAAAGTTTATAAAATTCAGGTCCCAGACCATCCACTCTGGGCGTTTTATTATTCTTTAATTTATCTATTACCTCACCTATCTCTTGGTCTGTAATAGGTTTCTCCATTTCCAGCATATCTTCCTCTTCCAAAACTCTCTTTAAATTTTTAATAATATATTTTTCTATATCTTCCTTGGACTTGTTTTTTGCTGTGTATAAAGACTAGTAAAACTCTTGTATAGCTTTTAATTTGTCTTTCATTTGTATACACATCTTGCCTGAGGAATCTTTTATAATCCCTATCGTGTTCTTATCTCTTCTTTTCTGGGCTAATCTGGCTAAAAGTTTTGAATTTTTATTGCTGTATTCAAAGAAATTTCTTTTTAAATAAAGTAAATTTCTTTGTGTTTGTTGTAGTTCTAAATCATCTAGTTCTTTTTTCTTTGCTTCAATCTGCCTCAATATCTTCTTATCGTTATTAGAAAAAATGGGATTCTAAATCTGCTATTAAATTTTCTAAATTTCTTTTATTGAGCTCTTCCTTTTTTTATTATAAAGTTTTCTCTTATGATAAAGCCTCTAGCTACAGCTTTCAAGGTGTCCCATATAATTGTCATTTTGCTACCTGCCTTTTCATTTATGTCCCAAGTTTCCAACCAATCCTTTTTAACTCTTTCCAGCACTTCTGGGTATTGAAATATTTTTTAGTTCATTCTCCATCTTTGGCTTCTCTATAGTTTTTGTTTATTGCTATGTCGATTGACATTATTGCGTGATCAGATGTTTTTATGATCTCGATCTCAGTGGTGTTTACTTTAGGTATTAGACTTGGTGAAACAAACACAAAATCTATCCTAGAATAGCTCTTGTGTACTGGTAAGTAGAAAGTATATTTTCTTTCATCTCCTTTCATTTCTCTCCAAACATCCTTCAATCCTGTAGTATTTATAAACTTTGCTAGTATTGTGTGTCTAACCCTCCAGTCTTCCTTCTTACAAACTGATTTATCTTTGATTTTATCTAACACCATATTAAAATCTCCAGCCATTATTAAATACCCCTTTTTAACAGTTTCGATCTGATCCCAAGGAGATTATAAAAATGGTTTTGATTAGCATTTGGTGCATATACATTTACCAAAGTATATTGCTCTTTTTCCATTACAACTTGCAATATTATATATCTGCCTTCTGAATCTTTCACCACATTTTCAACAATACATTCACAATTCCTTGAGATTAAGACGGCAACCCCTCTTTCTTTAGATGTACCAAAACTTTTTTCGTATATATCGATATTTGGATTTTTTAATTCATTGAGACCATCTCTTATTTGATGAGTCTCTTGCAAAAAGGCAATATCAATTTTATGCCTTTTAATCATTGCTTCAATTCTCTTCCTCTTCAAAATTGACCCCAAGCCCTTTACATTCAATGTAGCTAATTTTATGAACTTTCCCATAACTTAATTTTTTTTCTTTTAATGTTCTGGAGTGGTACCGTTGTGTATAAAAAAAATAGCACCAACAGTTAATAAAGAAACAACTAAAATAAACCTAACCCTCCACCCTAAAAATATGTTCTTTTCTCCCACCCCACTAGCTGTCATACTCTTTAGCATGTGCCCCCAAGGGATGGGAGGGAGGAGATCCGTCCATGGACAATGGCCGGCCAAGATCCTGCAAGCTCTTTAATTATCATAATACTGTGTATCAATTTTTCCCAGAAAATTGTCATATCCCCCTCCAAACCACCCTCTCTCCCCCACCCCCCTAGAAAAAAAGGGGGGAAGGGGGGAATTAAAAGGGAATAAGGGTGAATTCTGAGATTTGTAGAGATACATTTTAAAAAGAAATAAATCTGAACCCCATCCCACCCCCAACATCTATGACACTTGTAGCCTTGAAATTTCAGAATGCAGTTTGGATTACAATGATGGAACAGACCATTCTAAACATTGGGGTGGCTGGTGGCTGGATGTAAACATGTTCTTAGGATATGACTGAACATTTGAAAGAAAGGAAGGGAAAAGCACATTAATACTGAGCACTGTCTTTGGCCAAATACAGAATTCTGGGTTAAATCAGGCTTATTTCTGTTGTCCTTGGATGCAATTTCAATTATAATGAATCCAACCTAGTACGAATTGAACTGTCTCAGATCACTTGTGAGGAGGAAAGAAAATGTATTCAGACAGCTGAAAATAATAATAATAAAAATGTGCTGAAAAGCAGAAGAATGGAAACAGAGGGCTAAAATAGCATGTAAGGCAGAAAGTGGTCAGCTTTGACACTTGCAAACTTCAAATCTCAATTATCTATCTATCTATCTATCTATCTATCTATCTATCTATCTATCTATCTATCTATCTATCTATCTATCTATCTATCTATCTATCTATCTATCTATCTATCTATCTATCTATCTATCCTCAAAGCAGATAGCTTCAACCTGCTGTGTAAATAAAGGATCTTACCTCTCTTGCATTCTCCAGTTGCTGCAAGTATAAAGGGTGGGTGAGTAAGGTCCCTTGGGCTTTCATGGTGTTTGTTCTACATTTCTACCAAGTTTTCTTTGATGCTGACTAGATTATGGCAGATGCTGTAATTTTCACTTTTTGTTTCATTGGGGTTCAGCCTGTGTGTGACTCCACTGAGTTTTTGCATTTTTGTCTGATATAGTATTTCTTTCCCCTTTCTCTCCTTCTCTCCCTTTCTCTTTTGGTGTCTTCTTCCTCCATATCCACAAGAGATGGATAAAAACATTCCTTTTAGGTGTTGATGCTACATTGTAACATTTTGCTTCAGTACCTCCTTCCAATGACTATTTTATAGCTGAGACTTAGAGAACCTGAAAAAAACATACAGTACTGTATATAGTTTCTATTTATGACGCCTTCTCTCCTCTGTGAATGGGGAGTTGTGATGGGTACTTACATACAATGGGGAGTTGGGGTGGTGGCCCTTCCTGCTTACATGCATCCTACTTGCTTTCTGTCTTAACGGCTAACTAGTCCAAGACAAAAGGATAGATAAGATGATTAATAGTCTTGCATTACAGGTAAATCTACGCAAGTTCATCAGTGCTAATCTTCAATCATCATAAAATATTAGTTACTTACTTTATAGGAGCAAAAATAATTTGGCTCATTGCACTTTGAAATTGATAGATGGAAAGTACACAAGACATGAATTCAGACATAACTGGATAGACAGATGGGTGGACAGACTGGGAAAAACAAATTAGGAACAAAAATCAGAACAAATTCTTGTATTTTGGAAGCTAGAAGCAGCAACACATCCAAGCCCTGGGGGGTTCACAAGTGATGAGCCAGACCTAATATACTTTTTGGCAACAGGGAGAATGGGCTGACAATTGTGCATACCATAGGCAGTCTGTATTTTAATTAGAACACATTTACAGTGGATATAAAAAGTTTACACACTCCTGCTAAAATGTCAAGTGTCTGTGATGTAAATAATTGAGACAAAGATAAATAATTTCAAAACTTTTTCCACCTTTAATGAGACTTATGAACTGTACAACTTACTTGAAACACAAACTGAAATCTTTTACGTAGAGGAAGGGAAAATAAAAAACTGAAATAATATAGTGGCATATCCCCTCTTATAACTGGGGATGTAGCTGTGCTCAGCAGTAGAGATGGGCATGGAACGAACATTTTTTCGTTTCTGTTACCGTTTGTTGTTTCCGTTATGTAACGAAACAACAAACAAAAATTGTGATGAAAATGAAACAAAACGAACAGAACCACGAAAACTGTGGTCGTTACGTTTCGTTTCCGTTAATGGCGACGCACAATGAAATGAGCTGTTTTAAATGTTAAAAAATGCCCTGGACATCCGTAAAAATGCAGCGATAATTATTTATATTGTCTGATAATACCTACCAGGGGGGTTGGGGTCCTTAAAATGTTTGTTTTTGTCTTCTCCCATCACGATGTATTTTTCTTTTCCCTTTAAAATGGATGTCGCCACCAGCCACAAAATGGAGGGAAGCCATGTGATGTGGGATCATGTTCAACCAATAGCATGCCCAGATTGCAGACTGGGTGGGCAGGTCTGGCAGCCACAGAGGGCATAAAAAGCTCTGGCAGCCCCCATCCTCCTTGCAGTCTCTGGTGGGAGTTAGGGTGGGATTGCTGTCTCTGCTTTAGCTTTAGTCCTGCAGCCTCTCTGTGTGCGTGCGTGCTGCGTACCTCTCGGTGAGTACCCTGCCCTGCCCTGCAGTGCAGTCACTCTGCGGCTGCCTTGCACCCTGGGCAACACCCACCACTGCCTTTGCAGCCTCACTGCATACCTAGTCTATACTGTGTCTCTGCCAGCATCCATTTTTTTAGTGTTTTCCCTCTCGTCTGGGGCATTGGGGGATGCCTGCACACAGAAATGCTTTAAAAATCGCGTAAAAAGTGGGTAGAAATGACAAACGAAAAAACAAAAAATGGTAATGAATTTTTTCAAAAAATTCCCGACAAACGGAAACGAACCGAAACAGACCTCTCAACGACAAACGAAAAACCAAAACGCCATTTTTCTGTTTCGTGCCCATGTCTACTCAGCAGTAAAAAAATCACATTCAAACTCATGTTAAGTAGGAGTCAGAACACACCTGTCATCATTTAAAGTGCCTCTGAGGAATCCCAAATAAAGATGAGCTGTGCTAGTAGGTCTTTCCTGACATTTTATTTGTCACATCCTACAGCAAAAGCCATGGTCCGCAGAGAGCTTCCAAAGCATCTGAGGGAGCTCCTTGTTAAAAGCCATCAGTCAGGAGAAGGGTACAAAAGAATTTCCAAGGCATTAGATATACCGTGGAACACAGTGAAGACAGTTATCATCAAGTGGACAAAACATGGCACAACAGTGACTTAACCAAGAACTGGATGTCCCTGCAAAATTGATGAAAATACTAGAAGAAAATTGGTCAGGGCAGCTGCCAAGAGGCCTACAGAAACATTAAAGGATCTGCAGAAATATCTGGCAACTACTGGCTGTGTGGTACATGCTACAATCTCTTATATTCTTCATATGTCTGGGTTATGGGGTAGAGTGGCAAGATTGAAGCCTTTCCTTATGAAGGAAAACATCCACGCCCAGCTAAATATTTCAAAAACACATCTGAAGTATCCCAAAAGCATGTGGGAAAAAAGTGTTATGGTCTGATGAAACCAAGGTTGAACTTTTTGGCCATAATTCCAAAAACAGCACTGCACTTCACCAAAAGAACACCATACCCACAGTGAAGTATGGTGGTGGCAGCATCATGCTTTGGGTCTGTTTTTCTTCAGCTGAGGGGACAGGGGCCTTAGTAAAGGTAGAGGGAATTATGAACAGTTCCAAATACCAGTCAATATTGGCACAAAACCTTCTGCTAGAAAGCTGTTACGTGAGGAGGGACTTCATCTTTCAGCATGACAACGAACCAAAGCATACATCTAAATCAATAAAATAATGGCTTCACCCAAGCTGTATAGGACTTTATAAGTAATAAGCAGAAGTAGGCCCACAAATGGACTGATAGTCAGTGCAGTTTGTTGCTGTATGGAGTCCCAGGGTCTCAGCTTCTGGAATCGGGTTGATTTATAGCCTCATCAGCTCTCCCCTGCAAAATAACGCAGCTGATCTGGTCCAGGAGCCAAGAGACTTTCAAAAAACAACACACCAATGGGTCCATAATTAGATCAAATGAATATCTTCTCCAACCTTTCTATTGTTGAGAGCTCCAAAATAACTTCAAAGGCACAACATAAAATATAAAGACATTTATTTGGCCAATAGGAATTACACAGGAATGCGGCTCTAATTAAAAAAATAAAAACAATGAATCCTTCCCTAAACCTAGCTATGAGGCAAAAAGCCTTGTTATCTAATTTCTAAACCACATTGCTAGGCATTATTCCATTAGCCCATATTGCAGGTATAAAATCCATTCGAAAAAAAGTCCCTTCTTATCTTTCACACAGACTGCTCAAAGCATGAGAAAAGTCACATTTTGCTTCTTAGACCAATCAGGTTTCACTTGCTTCTGGCTGAAATGTGTCTTGGGCCAATTTTTAAATATGCACTGAGATAAGCATTTCTAATGCAGCTAAATTGCACTTTCATATGAGCACTATTTACTTTTGGCACAAAGAAAGGCTGCTCTACTTCTAAAATCCATTAGAGTTGTATTAGGGGTGTTATATGCTTCCTATAGCAGTAGTCTGGCTGCTGTATTTTGCATCAGTTGAAGCTTCTGAATCATCTTCAAAAGCAGCCGTACATAAGGAATATTGCAGTAATCCATCCAGGAAGTAATTAAGACATGTGTCACATGTAAAGATAGGCACGACCAGAAAAAATGACGTTTCGATTTTTTGTTTGTCGGAACGGGTCTGTTTTGTTCCGTTTCCGTTTGTCGCAAATTTTTTCTAAAAATTTTTGGTTCAACGTTTCATTCGTCGTTTGTCGTTTGTACCACAATTTAGCGCAATTTGACTTCCCAGAGCATGGGGGTGTCCTGCAATGACCCAGAACAGGCGGAAAACACTTTAAACTGGGTGATGAATAATATATTTAATAAATATATCATAGCATAAGACTGCATTCTATGCAATAAAGCAAACAAAGTGGGCAGAAGGCAATATTCTTTTTTTCTCTTGGTCAACGCTGACTGAACCGGTGGCCACCCTACTTGGTCTGGCTGCTTGTTATCCTTTTTTTGTTTTGTTTTGAATTGAAGCCTTTAATCCATCCCATTTCCCCTCCACCTCTCAGAGACAACAGGACACACAGTATTCCGTTCCTCCCCCAAATCTAGCTGAGGGTCTACTCTAATCCTCTCAATGTCCCCTCCCCATGGCACTCCTTGTAAAGCCAAGCAAATGCCACTCTGGTCAACTAGCGGTCAGAGATTCAGTCTGGTACTGGCACGAGAGTCCCCCCCCCCACTCATCTTGTTGAGTGTCCCTCAACCTCTTGGGGTATTGTTGCCAGCTTGAGTATCCAAAGGAGCTGACTGGCAGAATCCCCAAGGATGAAATTCAGGACAGAGCAGAGGGAGTGCCCGGTGGGAGCACCCTGGAAACGCCATACCAGCGTGGCCCAGCCGAGCCACCTGCCCAGCCTTTGCCTGGGCAGGTTTGGCCTTTGCCTCAGATTCTTGGCCCCAGCGTGACGACCGAGGAGCCCGGTTCGCTCATGGAGCAGAACGTCTCCCTCCTTGACCAGGTGGTGCAGTTCCATGCCCATCTCCAGGGCAGAGACCCTCCACTGCCCTCCACCCCGTCCGGCTTTCCCGCTGTGTCGCTGGAAGTGCCCTCGGTGTTGTCTCAGGCGGCCGCAGGTGGAGGCTTCCCTCCCGCTCAGCATGAACTGGAGGACATGTGGGCCCATCTTCAGCTGCTCTTGTCTCCAGAACGGTGAGAAACAACGGGGAGGGATTCTTTCAGCCCCTCCTTCGGAGGCCAGTTTTTACTACCCAGGAGACCACTTCCACCAACCCAGTGGAGACACAGAGTCCACGCACGCATGCAGCAAATAAGTGACGAAGCCAGAACGGCGGGGAACAACGGGGAGGGATTCTTTCAGCCCCTACTTTGGAGGCCAGTTTTCACTACCCAGGAGACCACTTCCACAAACCCAGTGGAGACACAGAGTCCACACATGCATGCGGAAAAGAAGCCACCAAGCCAGAACGGCGGGGAACAACGGGGAGGGATTCCTTCAGCCCCTACTTTGGAGGCCAGTTTTCACTACCCAGGAGACCACTTCCACCAACCCAGTGGAGACACAGAGTCCACGCATGCAGCAAAGCAGCCACAACGGGAGGGATTCCAGCCCCTACTTTGAGGCCACTACCCAGGAGACCACTTCCACCAACCCAGTGGAGACACAGAGTCCACGCATGCAGCAAAGCAGCCACGAAGCCAGAGTATGGGAGGCCACGAAGCCAGAGTATGGGAGGCCACAAGGCCAGAGTATGGGAGGCCACAAGGCCAGAGTATGGGCGGCCACAAGGCCAGAGTATGGGAGGCCACAAGGATTGTTTCCGGCCTGGTACTCTTCTCTCTGAACAAAGCTTTCAGGGAGAGTACCATTTCTACCAACTCAGTGGAGACAGAGTCCACGCATGCACACGGAAAAGCCACCAAGCCAGAGTTTTGGCAGCCACGAAGCCAGAGTTTGAGAGGCCACAAGGCCAGAGTATGGGAGGCCACAAGGCCAGAGTATGGGAGGCCACAAGGCCAGAGTATGGGCGGCCACAAGGCCAGAGTATGGGAGGCCACAAGGCCAGAGTATGGGAGGCCACGGGGATTGTTTCCGGCCTGGTACTATTCTCTCTCAACAAAGCTTTCAGGGAGAATACCATTTCCACCAACCCAGTGGAGACAGAGTCCACGCATGCTCACAGAAAAGCCACCAAGCCAGAGTTTTGGCGGCCACAAAGCCAGAGTTTGGGAGGCCACAAAGCCAGAGTTTTGTCGGCCACAAAGCCAGAGTTTGAGAGACCACAAAGCCAGAGTTTGGGAGGCCACAAGGCTAGTGTCAAGCCCCGCACACAGAATACACAGCAAGCCAAGTTCAGTTCTTTGCCAGGAACTTTAGTTGTAATCCAGATAATGAACAAAGTACAGTCTGAGTCAATCCAGAATAATTTACAGAGCCAAGTGCCAAGTTCAAGGGAAACAGAGAAATGTCGTAGTCAGGAAGCCAGGTCCAAGGTCAGGAAACAAAGTCAAGATAACTCACAGGAATGTGGTGGCAAGGTAAGTGATGCGTTGCTCCCACAGAGGGTTCAGGGTAAACTTGCTAGCTTTATCCTAAAACAGGGAGCACATCCATATCTCTGGCAAGGCTCCTGCTAAAACTCAGGGCTTTCAGATCTAATTCTACACCTATCATTAAAGATCCTTTCCCTGGCTCTCCTGTTAGTTCTTCTTTGCAGGATCCTAGCCCTCATAGGAGGAGGAGATGTGCTCTCAGCTGCCTCCTCAGACTCAGCTGCCTGCTGAGTTGAACTACAAGGCTCCTCCTGCTGCTCTCCAACATTTAACCCTTCACATTCAGGTTCTATGACAGGCAGGGTCCTGGCAGCTAGAGTATGGGAGGCCACAAGGCCAGAGTTTGGGAGGCCACAAGGCCAGAGTATGGGCAGCCACAAGGCCAGAGTATGGGCAGCCACAAGGCCAGAGTATGGGTGGCCACAAGGCCAGAGTATGGGAGGCCACAAATCCATAGTTTTGCCTACCCAGTGGAGACACAGCCCACCCAGGAAAGCCACGAAGCCAGAGTGCAAATGTTAGGGGGAGATTGTTTCTTCCGCCTTTGGAAGCCCCAATGCTAGTTGGAAGGAATCTCCCCTCGTTCTGCAAAGGGATTTCCCAACCTGGACTGTAACTGGTGGGAGTGAACCCCTCATGTTGGAGGACAGAGTACCCCAAATCTAAAATAAAAATAAAAAAGTTGATGATGACTGTGCCTGTTAAAGTTGGTCTCCTCAAATGATTTTCCGCCTAGAGGCGGGGGCAGCTGGGGTTGCTGCCTGGGCAAGTCGAGGAGAGTGTCCGACAGGGCGCTTGACCATTTCGTAGGTGGAGTTCCACCAGGTGGTCATGTCCTGGATCAGGACATGCTCTGGTCGGCCCGTCTCCGCCTGCCTCTCACGCATTATCCTGGATGCCTTGATGCTGCGTGAGAAGTGCCCGACTATTTTCCTGTACTTGTCCAGCAAGGCCTTTGTCTCCAGGGTCCCCTCATCCCAGGAGTCCTTTGGTGCTCCCAGCCCAATGGCATTGCCCACCACTAGGTGCAGTTTGTGTGCTGCACACACGATGCCATATAGCCCTGCCCTATCAACCGTGTTGATCATGTTACGGCCTGCATCAGTAACCATGAATCTGCGATTGACCTCCCCCTTGGGTGCCCACTCTCGCAGTGCTATCTTGGGGACCTCAGCAATGTGGATGCCTTTGGCACTGTCCTCCATGCTTTGTGCCTGGAGAAGCACCACCCTGTACCCTCTTTGGGTGCTCCCTTGTGGCTCCCCCTGCAGCTGTTCTTGGGATGCCCTGGTGTCAAGGACCTCATTGGGTTGCCACCAATGAGCCGTCAGAGAGAGGTATCCCTGGTGCCGACCGGTCCAGAGGTTGGAAGTGAAGTGGATCTTCCTTTCTCTGGCTGCCTGCAGCAGGGCCTGGACCATGTCCCTGACAGACTCAAAAAGGGAGGGAATCACCCGCCTGCTGAAGGTACGATGGGATGGAGGCTCGTACCATGGAGCCATGTGCTTCATCAGGTGCCTGAAGCCTGATGACTCCACAAAGGAGAGGGGCAACCCGTTCATGGCCACCATTTCACCAAGCCACGCGAGTGGTGGTCTCCTGTGCCTTGGCCCTATTTCGTTGGCTGACAAAACTCCCACACAGCGGCACCACTTCCTGCAGAGTTGCCAGGACCCTGCCTGTCATGGAACCCGAATGTGTAGGGTTAAATGCTGGAGAGCAGCAGGAGGAGCCTTGTAGTTCAACTCAGCAGGCAGCTGAGTATGAGGACACAGCTGAGGGCACATCTCCTCCTCCTATAAGGGCTAGGAGCAGGATCCTGCAAAGGAGAACTAACAGGAGAGCTAGGGAAAGGATCTTTAATGATAGGCATAGAATTAGATCCGAAAGCCCTGAGTTCTAGCAGGAGCCTTGCCAGAGATATGGGTGTGCTCCCTGTTTTAGGATAAAGCTAGCAAGTTTACCCTGAAACCTCTGTGGGAGCAACGCATCACTTACCTTGCCACCACGTTCCTGTGTGTTATCCAGACTTTGTTTCCTGACCTTGGACCGGCTTCCTGACTACGACATTTCTCTGTTTCCCTTGAACTTGGCATTTGGCTCTGTAAGTTATTCTGGATTGACTCGGACTGTACTTTGTACTTTATCTGGATTACAACTAAAGTTCCTGGCAAAGAACTGAACTTGGCTTGCTGTGTGTTCTGTGTGCGGGGCTTGACAAGAGTGGCCTGCCTCTTCCCACTCTCAGCGGAGCTGTCTCTGGAGTCCGTCCCCATGCCTGCTTCCCCACTCTTCCTCCCTGAGGAACCAGGGCCTGACACTGTCCCAGGCAGAGTCCCAGGGTGCCTTCGCATGAGGTGGCTATGCAAGGCACTTGCGGAGAGGTGTTTGGGGTCATTCCCTCTGCGCACGACCACCCTGCATTTCTTGCACACCACAAGCCTCGAGTCTTCCGGGCTGTTATCAAAATGCTCCCAGAGAGAGCCGCGAGGCTTATGGAAAGTACTGCCCCCTCTGTTACTGCCTGCCGCTGCTGTGCTGGTGGTGGTGTGGCTTGTACCCTGCTGGGACAATTGACTGCTGCTGTCACTGGTGGTACTCTGGGTGGAAAGAGGGCTGCTCCTTCCATCACTGCCTGAAGCCTGCCTTTTGTCTGTTCCTGCCAACAGGTCCTCAGAATCCGGGATATGTAGATGCAAAGAGCCCGTTTCTGATTCCAAGTCCTCATCTTCCTCCTGATAAATGGGGGGGGGATGTCCATGTCAAAGCCTGGTGGCGTTGGGGCTTGCATGCAGTCATCCATGCTTCCCTCAGTGACAGAAGATGGTCCGGTGGTGCTGGTTGTGCAGCTGCTGCTTGGAGAGGGAGTGGCAGCAATATCACTATCTGCACTACTACTTCCTGTGCCTTCCTTCAGAAATGTGCCCCTATTTATTTTAGTGGGGGTACCTCTGCCCTTCCCTCTGGCTCTGCCTCCCCTCCTCATTTTTTATATCTCAAAAAGTATTAGAAATATGTTTTCTTTTTATATTTGTGTAGTATAAGTAACAAACTATTCTAATAAACTTATCCTTTTGACCCACATGCTTACTCTCACACTGTGTTCTTTTGTACAAGCATTCAATGTTGCCCTGCTGGCCCTTGGTATAAGTCTCTAATTGCTGATTTCAACTTGATGCACTGAAGTGCAATGTGCCTGCCTGCCTGTGTGTTCAATTGCACACCCAGCACAACAGGTGTATGTATGTAAGCAACAAACAAACACTGGAGTAATGAATCAATAATATAATATTGTAAGGCTGATATCAAGCAGTGGCCTCCCAAAAGAGATATTTGGGGGTAGTAAACAAAAACAATGAATATAGTTTAGTTGCAGTCACTCAGGGACTAAACTGAAAATAATTTCCTGACTTCAACTGGATGCACTGAAGTGCAATGTGCCTGCCTGCCTGTGTGTTCAATTGCACACCCAGCAGCACAACAGGTGTATGTATGTAAGCAACAAACAAACAGTGGAGTAATGAATCAATAATATAATATTGTAAGGCTGATATCAAGCAGCGGCCTCCCAAAAGAGATATTTGGGTGTAGTAAACAAAAACAATGAATATAGTTTAGTTGCAGTCACTCAGGGAATAAAGTGAAAATAATTTCCTGAATTCAAGTTGGGAAAAATAGAAAATAAATGGTATGGTAACTATATATTTTAAAATCAATCCACACCTCCCACTCCCAGTCGACCCTCCCCCTTTATCCAAGAAATATCCCCCTCTCCCCACAAACAGCCAGAGAAGAGGAAAAATAGAAAACCCTAACTGCTTCCCTTTGCCAAAGCTGCAGGGAATCAAAGAATTTTTTCTCTTTCTTCTAATACAAAATCAATTTCCTCCCTGCCTGCCTGCCTGCCTAAAGCCTCCACCCCCTCCCCCTCGAATCCAGTCTCCAGTCTCCACTAGCACAGCACAGCCCCCCTCAACCACATACAAGACCCGACTGAGACTTCTGGAAGGTGCCTCAGCTTTTTATGCCCTCTGGCACATCCAGAAGTGTCAGTCAAAACCTGGCCATGCCATTGGTGGAATTGTTCAAAAAAATTGCATGGTCCCATCCCATGCCCAGCCCAAATGGGCAGGTCTAAAAAAATAAAAAATAAAATAAAATAAAATAAAATAAAATAAAATAAAATAAATGCGATGTTTTATTGCTATAAAAAACCCACTGCTGCTACTATTAAAATTCAGGCATTTAAAATAAATAAATTTCACATGTTTCTGTGGTGCTTTTGTGTGTTTTTTGACCACGATTTCAAAAGAAAAATTGTGGTCGCCATTTTGGATCCCCCCAACGCATGGCATGGCATGGCGACGAGGATGATGCCCCCCCCAGCCTGGTGCCAGCAGCCCAGGACAGGAGAGGAGTGGGGGAGGCCATGGACCCCCACCCCAGAAACCACCCCTCTAGTAGGTGGCAATTGACAAAGCCTCAGGCAGGCATATTTTCGCCTGCCTTTTCGGCTGGGAGGGAGTCGGGTTTTTTTTTAACTTTTAAAAACTTTTCCTGTGCTTGTTGTGGCATCGCGCGATCGCTGCAATACCACAAACGGAAACAAAGAACCCGACCAGTTTTTTTTTTTTTGGTTCGAGTTCGAATTGTAATGGCTTAATCTCCATTACCGTTTCCATTACCTACAGTAACAAAAAAAGATAACGGAAACGAAAATTTCGACGCTCCGTGCCCATGTCTAGTCACATGTCTTAGTTACATCCGTGTAGCCAAGTCGCATCTCAAAGAAGGGAGTAGCTGGTGTACCAGTTTTAACTGTGCAAAAGCACTCCTGGCCACTGTCAAAACTGGACATCCAGACTCAGGGATGAATCCAAGAGTTCACTCCAGCTTTCCATGCTGATATTCATTCACAAACCACAAATGATACCCATCAATTTGTACTTCGGATTTAATATATGTTGTGTTCAGAAATCATTGGCATAAGACATGGTGATGATTATTGGCTTTTTAATCTCCCAATAATTATTAGACATGATTGTTGAATCAAATATTAATGCCTAGCAGGCAATAATTTCGATTATCAATTTTCAGAGAGTTTCTTGCAATATATATGTTATTTTTTCCTATTTGCCCCATGTTTCATATTGGGCAGTGGGTGTCTGCTCATAGATCCAACATCATGTGTCCGTTTCTATTGATCAAAAATAGCACAGGTGAAAGTTCTGATGCTGATGTGAAACAAAGGGCTAGGGATTCAAGGAGGAGAAGGAAATGGTGGGCAAGCAGTGCATGATGATGAATAATATAGTCTTATAATGAGCCATGGCAAGATCCAGAAGAAGCAAGCGATAAACTGAGATAAACTATATTTCCAGTCTCTAGTACAGTGATGATGAACCTCGGGGTCAGCGGCAGTGGCAGTGGTGGAAAAGGTGATGGCGAAGGGGACGGTGGGGGTCGGGATTGGCAGCAGTGGGGGGCCAGGGGGTGAGGTCAGCAAGGGGGCGGGGTCAGGGTCATTGGCGGGGGTGGGGGCAGGGGCAGAAATGGCAGAGGTGCGGTCAGGGTGGGCAGTGGCAGGGGCGGGAAGGGCATGGCGATGGGCACGGCGGTGGTAGTGGGGGGTCGGGATCATCATCAGCAGGGGGCAGGGGTGGGGGCGAGGACAGCAGGGCAATGGGGCAGCAGTGGGGTCAGGTTCATCGGTGGCGGTGACGGGGGGAGGGATGGTGGTGGTGATAGCAGCGGAGGCGGGTTGGGGTCAATAGTGGCAGTGGCAGGGGCAGCAAGGGTGATGGTGATGGGACGGCAGCGGCAGCAGGGGGCGGGATTGGCAGAAGCAGGGGGCAGGGGTGGGGGACGTGCAACAAGGGTGATGGGGCAATGGTGGGGTTAGGGTCATTGGCAGTGGCAGGGGGCAGGGATGGTGACAGAGGCAGCGGCGGTGGTGGCAGGGGGGGCAAGTGTGGCAATGGCAATGGGGACGGCGGTGGCAGGGTCAGCCTGGCACATGACATGCTCCCTCCCCTCCTACTTCCCCCTCCACAAATTCCTCATGGCTGGTCCAGCAGAGGGGGAAGTGGGGGGCAGGGAGCATGTCGCGTGCCAGGGGAAAGCTCTCTGTGTGTCACCTTTGGCACGTGTGCCATAGATTCGCCATCCCTGTTCTAGGATGTCAAGCTGACTGGGCAGTAATTATTTGGTGCCTCTTTTTGAAAATGGGGACATTAGCCCTCCTCCAATCGATGGGAACTTCCCCCGTTGTCCAGGAATTCTCAAAGATTATTGCCAATGGTTCTGAAAATACTTCTGCCAGTTCTTTTAATATCCTCGGGTGTAATTCATCTGGCCCAGGAGACTTATTCATTTAGGGTTTCCAGGTATTCCTGTACTACCTTGCTATCTATTCTATGGTGAAATAACTCATTTAGTCTTCGACTCGACTTAAATCTTTTCCTTTCTGGAGAAAACAGAGGCAAAGAAGGTTCTGCCTTGTCCCTGTCTCCTGTTAGTAAGTGTTTATCTTTGCCATGCAGAGACCCTATCATTTCCTTATTTTTCCTTTTACTGTGGACATAACTAAAGAAACCCTATTTATTATCTTTAATCTCTCTGACAAGTCTAAGTTCATTTTGTGCTTTAGCTTTTTTACCACCCCCCTGCATATGTTAGCTATTTGCTTATATTCCTTTTTGGTGCATTCCCCATTTTCCCATTTCCTGTGGCTGTTTCTCTTTATACTTATACTTAAGAACAGATATACGCAGATAATTTTAAAATAGGATTACATAGATCTTGTGGTGATTGGTCCTAAGAATGGGGAAGGTGAAAGCAAGGGCAAACAGCCCACCAAGAGAAGGCCACCCCTGATATCCCCCCCCCCGAAGCATCATCCTTTTCAGAAGAGGTAGATTGGCCAGTGTGTGAACAACTGAAATGTAGGATTGAGGCCTTGGAGAAGGACAAGCTTGGGGATGTGGGGGCAGCTGCTGCACCACCAACAACCAGGGTTTTAGCCATGGAGGCTTAGGCCAGGAAGAAGTCCAAATTAAAAGCAATGGCCAATTATCTATCTGGAAGTTGAGTCATGGCAACTGGACGTTTTTCCTTGAAAGACTGGAATGTTTTGCTGCTCTTCCAAACAGCTTCATCATCTAAGTAAAGCTAGTTGTGAGTCCTCCATTCTATAGTTCACTTTGACCTCATGTCACCCTGGTCTGAAATAGGCTTATAAGATGAACAATGGCCTGAATAGGTTCGTTAGGTGAACAATATTCTCCATAGGCCTCAGGTGAACAATGGCCTAAGGTGCTGAAACCCATAACATATAGGTCGTTACCTATGGGCTTGGTGGTGGTGGTGTGAAGTATTTTTATTTGTCTAGGTATTGTTGAAATCACTGCCTGATATGTGGCATCTGTTGAGAGAGGGGTTTTCAATACTCACATGAATGGCTTCCCTGACCCCTCTCTCAATCTACCTATCTTCTCTGTCTAATATGTGTACATCCTCTTCTTTGAATGAGTGCCCTTCGTCCTTCAAGTAGAGGTGTACTGCTGATTCTGATCCTAAGCTGTTGCCCCTTCTATTGTCTACCTAATGAGCCTTGAGTTTAATGGACAGTATTACATGGATAGGGCCCTCCCATTTGGCTGTCCTGTGTCCTGTGCAGCTTTTGAATGTATTAGTATGTCCCTTGTGTGGAAGCTCAGGCATACATGGACTGATTAGCTCCGCCCACTACCTGGACAATTTTTTATTTTCTGGGAGGGCAGGCTTGGGTCAATGTGCCTTCCTGTTTGAGACTTTCCAGTCATTAGCACCCGAGTTGGGCCTTCCATTAGCCAAGGAAAAGACTGAGGGTCCACCATCGATATTGACCTTCCTTGGGATTAAATTAGACACCCAGAAGCAGACATGCTGCTTACCAATGGCCAGATTGCAGAATCTGCAGCAGCAAGCTAAGCAGACTAGGATCATGCTCAGAGAGCTTGCAGGTATTAGTGAGGCATCTTAACTTTGCATGCAAGGTGGTTGCCCCAGGTAGGGCTTCTCTGTGGCGGGTCTGCTCTGCCATGCAAGGCATTAGCAAGCCCCATTATGAGACCAGAGTGACATTATGCATGCTAAGGGACTTGAGCATCTGGCTGCGGTTTTTAGAAGGATTTAATGGGGTTTTGTTTTTGGCATACAGATATTTGCCTTAAAACTGACTTTCAGGTGAATACAGGTTTGGTGGGGTCATTAGACTTTGGGATGTATTTCAGGGGATGTTGGTGCAATAGAAACAGCAGGGGGTTACTAGGGATCTAACCTTCTTGGAATTCTTCCCCATTGTAAGTGCCCTATGGTTGTGGGCTGAGGTGTGTGGGCCAATTCTGTGGTGTATTTTTGGTGTAACAACCTGGCAGTTGTGCATGTCATTAACAACTTAATTTCTAAGTCAGAGTGGGTCATGGGACTGGTCAGGGCCTTAATGCTGCATTGCCTGCTATTTAATGTCATCGTTTGACCATGGTATATTCCCGGTCTTAATATCAGCATTGCTGATGCCTTGTCACATCAACAGATCGACCGGTTCAGTGCCCTAGTGCTGGAAATGTGCCACCAGGTAGAAGCACTTCCAGCAGAGGTATGGCAGATTGGTGGGAGGGAGCTGAGAGAGCCATAGGGATAGCATTAGAGCCAAGGACATGCCAGGGGTATCAGGCTACACTAGGGGAATTTGAGGAGTTTAGAATCAGCACGGGCCTCCCAGTGGTCTAGCCTATCCCAGTAGAACAGCTAAAACAGTTTATAATTTACTTGTATCACTGAGGGTTGGCACCCAGATCATGAGATTTAATAACCTTGGGGTACAAGGACAACACTACTGACTACCAGCTGTGGAAAATATTGGATGGATGGGGGAGGAAGTGTGGCTTGAAGGTAGATGATTGCTCCTCCATAGCCTTCCTCATGAGATCCTCATGAGATTTAATAAGGCCTGGAAGGCCTTGTGCCGGGATAGGTATGAGGAGTTGCTTTTCCATGCTGCATTGCTCATAGCATTTTTTCGGGGCCCTGAGAATCAGTGATCTTGTGGCTGCTGGTAAGGAGGATAGGTCTAGGGCATCACTTCAGAGGTCAGACGTGGCCCTTAGTCAGGATAGGATACACATCCACTTGTCTGTCTGTTTATTTTTCTTGTTTGGTTTCAGGACTGGGAAGTCAAACTAGGAGGATGTAGATACTGCTGGTGGGGCATACCTACATCTATTGGGCCACTTACCACACCATCTCCTCATTGTGGGGATGGAACCTGGGCCAATGCCTCACTAATCTGGCAGGGAAAGAGAGGCATACGTTCATGTGAGTTCCTGAAAGCAGCCCAGCTGGTGGCAGCAGGGTTCTCACAAGGTCTAATGGTAGTGCACCTGGGCAGCAATGACATAGCAAACATTAGTGGGAAAGAGCTGATTCTTAAAATAGTCTAGGATTTTGCATGCAATTCCCAAGTAGAGATGGGCACGACTCATCGAAATTTTTGTTTTGTTTTTGTTTTTTCATTTCATTTCGCAACAAAAATGAAAATGAAAAATTTTTTTCAGAAGCAAAACGACAACGGAAACGAAACGAAAAAAATGCTGTGTTTTTCATTTTCGTTATGGCAGACATTGCATTAAAAAGAATGCTAACGAAACAAAAATTTTTCATTTTTGTTTTTGTTTTTTTGTTTCGTTACGAAAACAAAAGCAAAAAATGTGCAAAAAAACCCCAAAAATGAAAATGAACCAAAATGGACCCCTCAACGAAAAATGAAAAACGAAAAATTATTTTTTTGAGTTGTGCCCATCTCTATTCCCAAGTACAAAATAGTTTGGTCTACCATAGTTCCATGTTTGGTTTGGCAGGCCAGTTGTGGCATGGGTTGTCTGAACAAGGCCAGGAGCCACATTAACCAAGAAGTTTGCCTATCAGTTTGTGCTAATTCAGGGGTTCAAATCAGTCACCAGGTCATTCACCCACATTGCCCTGAGCTCTACAGGAAAGATGGGGTGCATTTGTCTTTGATGGGCATTGAAATATTTTTGGTGGATTTGCAAAGGGGGCTGAGTGCCAAACCGGTCGCTCAGCAGGGGGAGCACGAAGCATAGCTGGGGCTAGCTCCATTGCTGTGGTGGGTTGTGCAGTAGCCATGATATTGGTGAGTTCATGAATAAACGTCAGCCTAGCCCATCCAACTTTATGGTGCTGCGGGATCTTGAGATCCAATATAGGGGGAAGGATGCACTGGGAAGCCCCTCCAGGTCAAGGGTCAATCAATGGAGTTCTGATGCCCAGAGGGCGTAATGGACCTTTTACCAGCCCCTGAGAGCTGTCTGTTAGACTGCCCAAAGGAGGGTGTTATAGGAATCCCCCAGTTGGATGCATCTCAGTTGGGGAGTCAGCAGTGACCTCGCGGGCCCAACCATTGCACCACACTAGTTCAGCCCATTCCCAGTTTTTATGTTGATCTTAATAAAGTGTGGCCTGAGTTAACCCATCTTTTGTGTCTCACCACTTTATTCTGGGGTGGGAGGGTAACATACCACTCCACTGCTGAGCCATCTTCAGAGAACAGGGCAGTTTTCCCTCTCGCTCACAGGAATGCGAGACTCCTCCGAAATCCTGTTTGAAGGAGGGGAAGAGGGCTATATAAGTCCAACCCTTCAGTAAATCAGCCTCATTCGAGGCTAGCATCCCACCCACCCTCCCTATAACTAGTGTGAGTGTTATCTGGTCACCTGTCGGGGTTGGATAGTAATTATTTGCCCTCATCCCCAAATTGGCCCAGGGATTATTATGTTTTTGCCTGTCCCATACTGGTTTTAGGTGAAATTCATTGGCTTCAACTTCTCCTACTCCTTGAGAACATTTATTTCTAGACCTGCATTCCCAATAAGTTACCAATCACACACATAAGACAAATAATACACTAAATATCACATGAACATTTGTTTTGTATAGGGCTCGTGAAAGATGTCTGACATACTTTTTTGAAGTTACTGCACTTTATTCCACTTTCCACAAACAGTTTTTTCTTTGCAGAAAATTTCTATGAAATTCCATGTTTTGAGAAATTTTGTGACATAAAAGGCAAATAAATGAAGATACAAAAAAAGATTATCATTCAAGGCTTTTAGGAGCTCTTGTTAAAATGGTTTTGAATTCTCTTGATCCTGCTCAAACATATATCTGGTTTCACTGTTTTAAAACTGAATTTTATTTTTTATGATTTATCCAAAAAGCAAAACTTCCAATGTGACTCTATAGAAATTTTGTTTATTGTTCTAAGCATTGTCTTAGATATGAAGTATAGCAAGAACTATTGCCTGTTCATTCTTTTATAAGAGCATCTTTGATCAAAACACACGTGCAGAAATGCATACACACAAATCTAAAAAAGGGCAGAATTAATGGAAGTGGGTGCTTTTTTGTCTGTTCCTCTTTGTTCTTCAACAGAAATGGCAGCAACTGGAAGTATGTGCTATTCCAAAAGCACTTCTTCACTTCACAAGCGGCTGGATGTTCTAATCTACCATGAAATGTTACAGTATGCTACGGGGGAGCTGAATGTTTATGAACTTTCTTATTTCAGACAATACTTTGTCAATACTAATAAAATGCCTGAAAAATAATTTCTTTCGGATCTCTTACTGCTATACCCAAAATGTTAATTATGTATTTGAAAACTTACTGACAGCCAAAGGGATGGTGGCTCTTGTGCTCCCCAAATATATCGACAGGAATCAGCTTCATTTCTTTTCCTTCCAAAGAAAAAATGGCTTCAAGCTAGGCCTGGCTATGGGATAGTTGTTTTTGTAGATGAGATACACTGGGAACAAGATGGAGGAGTTTGTCCCTGTTGATTCTACTGGATCTCTTAGTGCCTTCCAATACCATCAACAATAGTATCTTTCTCCCTTAGGGTTCTGTGTTGCCCCCTCTGCTATTTAGCATCTTCATGACAATTCTAGGTGATGTTATCTGGAGTTTTGGTGTTCGGTGTCACCAGTATGCTGATTACACTGAAGTCTATTTCTCAATTCTACCTAATTCCAAGAAAGCTGTCTCAATTCAGAACCAGTGCCTGCAGTCACCAATGGAATCCATGAGGGTAAATGATTAGAAACCAGGCAAAACAGTGCTCTAAATGCAGACTAATGAATAGGGGTTTAGCATGTGATGAATAGGATTACCTTAATTACCAAAATTTGCTGCTGCCAGAATGAGTCATGGAACAGAATTTCAACCAGCATGAATGATCTACTTAATTTGCACTTTTTAAATGGAAGTGTGAACTGGAACACACATATGGAATCATTTTTGCAATTCTCAGACACACGAAATTCATACAATGTGTATGTTATGAAACATTACACTCATATATAGGAGAATTTTTATATGGACTCTTTGAAGAAGAAGAACATATTGGCAAACATCTGTGGGTATAGGATAAATTTAATACATGTTCAGAAGGCAAAATAGATAGACCCATTCATTGTATCTGAGGAAAGATTATTTGAGCTAAATTTGGCTTGTTGTAAAAGGGCTAAGAATTTTAAACACACACACACACATTTGCCCCTTTCAAATGTCCAGGGAATATTACAAAGAATGTCACATAACATAAAATTTCTCATATAATGTTAACCTACAATATAGATTGGCTTCTTTCTATTACATATAAACAGGCACCTTTGAACCCCTTTGACTTCATTTGGTGATTTTTAGCACTCATTCAAAAGGTCTCTTTTGAAGATCTCAGTTCAGATAGAGTCTTCATGCCATTGCATTGGAACCAACATATATCATACTAGTAGGGCTTTCAACATGAGTGAGATATTTAAGGACAGGTTTTGCCATTCCAGCCATCCTAGTAAATTTCCATGGCCAGATGGAGATTCAAATCCAGGTCTTCTGATTTCTAGTCCATCACACTATCTATTATGCCATTTTGGGAACCACAATTCTTATTTGGAGACATAAACTTGGGTGATTCTAAAGGAAAGAAATATTATTAGTGGAGCATGGACTGTTACTTTAGACTTACTTTGGAAAGGTCAGTAAATTTTTCATGTGGAGAAGACTGATACAATGAGTATTGTATTATAGATCTGAGAGTTTCTATGCCAAAATAAAAAGAAATAGATTCCCCCCCCCCAAGTGATTTTGTCCAAAGGTATAGTGCAGATACAGGGATGGTGTGGCAGATGTGGGCAACATGTGGCCCTCCAGATGCTACCAAAGTGCAACTCTTACTCTCCCTTCCCACTAGTAATTCTGACTATGGTTGATGTAGTCCATAAAGATAGGATCACAATTTCCCTCAGTCCTGCTATTTGGGAAAGCATCGCCATATAACTTGATAGCACAATTTCTCCATCAACTTGAAACAATGAATTCTCTCCAGTATGTGGAATGAAGATATAGAACTTTGAGTCCCTTCTGATGTGCTACCTTTTCTTGTCCTGCTGCAACAAACACCCCAAGAAGAAAGTAGACATGACTGTGTTGAGTCTAGCAGAGACCTTCGGGTTAAACAAAGCCAAAGAATTAATATATTTCTCTGGAGTTTTAATGCTCACAAAATAGAAAGCATGCAGAGGACGACCGTTAAATTAATATGGCTTTAACGTGCCGCTTCTCCTGACCCCCCCCCCGGTTCATTGGGGACTGGTGTGTGATGTTTAAAATGACTTTTAGCTACTGAGTCCAGCACTCGCCTCAATGGCTAAAAGTCATTTTAAACATCACACACCACTCCCCCAGCTCACAAAGGAGGAGCTGCCAGGCCCTGCTGCATTTCCTACCCTAGACTTATACTCGAGTCAATAAGCTTCCCTAGGTTTTTTTTGGGGGGGGGGTTAAATTAGGGGCCTCGAATTATACATGGGTCGACTTATACTCGCGTATGTATGAGGTGTATAATGTTCAGAAATTTATTCATCCTATGATATTGCAAGATAATATTGTAATAAAAAGCAAAATAAATATCAGATACAGAAGAAATGACAGGATCTTAAATAATTCATTAGTAGAAATTAGTGATGCATGTTTTCCTTTATTTGTGATAAGTAGGCATGGGCACAAAACAGAAAAATAGTGTTTCATTTCATTCCGTTTCATGCCCCCTGCATTTCATTTCATAGCCTAAGTAATGAATTTTTTTAAAAAAATAGTTACTTATGAAATGAAATGAAACAAAATAAATCCTCTGCAGCACCAGTGCTCTCGCTGGTGCAGTGGGGGATTCAAAAGCCTCCTCACCATGGCCTCCCAGGTGATTTTGACAGCTCGATCCCAGCTGGGAGGTGGGGGGTACAAGGAAAGGAGCAGCTAGGCAGAAGTAAATTCCCTGCCTGATTGCTCCTTTCTCCCTTGCCACCCCCTCCTCCCTGGGGGTGTTTTGGGCAGGAAATACTATGGGCAGTGGTGCCAGCCCCCCCAGGTCCCCATCCTTCCCTGTCCAGAAACTGCCCTGGGAGGAGTGGGGAGCACAGGAGAAGGAAGGAGGCAGAGGTTAAATCAAACAGAGCTTCAATTTCCTACTCCTTCCTTCCTTCCTTCCTTCCTTGCAATCCTAGCCTACCAGCTGGGGATTTTTGACAGGATGAAGTTTGGAGGGGGGAACCCCTTCCCCCACACCCTGACCTGTCAAAAAGTTCCATCTGGAAGGTGGGGGAAGGGTTAAAGGCTGAGCAGAGCAGCCAGGGGAAAAAAACAGCAATCAAAATGTGCTTATTTTGGGCTCCCGAACCAATTTTAGGGAACCCTGTGAAATCTGGAAAGATTTGGGGGTAAGGGGACTTAGTTATGAAGCTATAAAGGGGCTGGGGTAGTTAATTGGCAAAGTGTGCTGAGAGTATAAAAGCAATTAGGAGTTAATACCATAGAGTAAACTCCCTAATAGAGATGGACACGACTTAGCGGTATTCCCGTTTCCGTTTCCGTTACTCGTATCCGTTACTCTACGGAAACGGTAACGGGAATTACTCCGCCAGAATTCGAGCTCGAACCGACGAACGAACAATTTGGTCTGATTTGTCGTGCTCGTTACTTGCATCGCAGCAATGCCAAGCGGCACAGAAAAAATGTTTTTAAAAGTTAAAAAAACACCGATTCCCGGCCCTAAAAGTAGGCGAAAACTGTCTGAGGGCACCTACCAGGCCAGAAGGGTGTTTTATTTGGGGGGGGGGTTTCCCCGCCCCCCTCTCCTTGGCTATTGCTACTGCTGCGCTGCTGGTACCAGGCTGGGAGGGCGCATCCATTTGCCATGCAGTGCGGGGGATCCAAAATGGCGACCGCAATATTTTTTTTGAAATCGTTGCCCAAAACCCCACCAAAGCACCACAGAAACATGTGAAAATTAGCTATTTTAAATGCTTGAATTTTTACAGTAGCAGCAGTGGGTTTTTCTTGCAAAAAAAAGTCTCCGTTGATTTTATTTTATTTTACTTTATTTTATTTTATTTTATTTTATTTTTTTACACCTGCACATTTGCAATGATGGGCTCGCCCATGGGAGTGGACCATGCAAATTTTCCACCAATCGCATGGCCACTTGGCCAGGTTGACCACAGAGACTTCTGGGATGTGCCAATCGGGCATAAACAGCCCACTAATCGTAGCCCAAACCCGAACCCTAAGCCTAAGCCTAACCCATACGCCAGTACACTGTCCTTCTAAGTGGGTCAGAGAGGCCCCCAGAGGTGCACCCCAATACTCACCCTAACCTCACCCATAACTAGCCTAACCCTAGCCCTTGCGCTAACCCGTCTTAACCCTAAGCCAGATCTACTTGCATTGCACTACATGCAAGTACGTGAGACACAGTGGGTGCAAAGATTCTGCCAGTCTGTCACTTGTGGCTCTGGCTGACTCCTGCAGCTCCCTCCAGGAGCCCGCTATCCCCCCCAAACCAGTACTAACGACAACAAAAAAATGAAAAAACGAACCGACTAATTTTTACGAAATTTCGCGAAAAACGGAAACGAGCCGAAACGGACTGCCTCCAACACACGACAACTCGAAAACGTCATTTTCCCTAGTCGTGCCCATCTCTACTCCCTAATACCAAAAAAACTCTGTGATTGCCTCCATGCTTCCGGCCAGCACACTTTGCCAATTAACTACCCCCAGCCCCTTTAGAACTTCATAACTAAGTCCCCTTACCTCCAAATCTTTCCAGATTTCATGGGGGTCCCTAAAATCACTCCAGGAAGGTACCCCTGCTATTTTGGAGCCCCAAGGTAAGTAATTTTGATTCCATATTTTTAAAAAATAATTTTCAAGTGCATATTTTTAAAAACACATGCACTCAAAAATTACTTACCTTTGGGCACCAAAGTAGCAGGGGTACCTTCGGCAAGTAATTTTTTGGAACCCCCTGAAATTTGGAAACCTTTGCGGGAAAGGGGGCTGAGTTATTATGGTTCAAAGGGGGTGCCCCTAGGAGCCCTTTATTCTAATTGGAATTCGAAAGAAGCTTATTTGGAAGCCCTTCTTTGGAAGGCTTAAAGGGGAGAGTCCCAGGGAGCGACCCAAAAAAATGGTGCCCCTTGGACCCAGGGGAGTCCATTTTAGATAGTAATGAAACTGTTCGTTTTTAACCAAGAAAAAAAACAAAAAATGACTGTTTAATTACTGTCTGAAACATAATGGGTTCTCTCATTTTGTTAGCTTATGAAAAGATTTGTAATGAAATGACAAAACATTGTTTAATTCTCGTTAGGGTGCCCATCACTAGTGGTAAGACATTCTTGCTGCATGAGAGTGAAGCTATGATCTTGTGCTAGGAGAGAAATCAACATTCTACAAAAGCAATTAATTTGGAGCAAGTGGAGTGGATGGATGGCTCTTGCACTGTACCAACTTGAGGAAAGTTTAGGAGCAAGGTTTTTGTTTTTTTGTTTTTTTAAAAAAAACACATCCTGTTTTTCCTGTATAGAAACAAGAACTTTAAATGATCCCAGATTTATGAAAGATCAAATAAATTGAAAAGACCGGTCTTGGTTATCTTCAAAAAGAATGATTGCCCCCATTCACATTTTTTTTTTAATTTGAAAAGATTCCGGGCTGAAGGAGCTAAAATGTTAATTCTAAAAAAAAGACCTTCTAAAAGGGCAGAACTGGGACATTCTTATAAAATGTGCATGGGTGAAAAAGGCTTATTGCCAAGACTGTTCCAGGGGATATACGTCATTGCAGGTTTGTGGTACATGTTTGGATGGCAATGAAAGGTCACAGAAACAGTCAAACATTTAAGATGGTGGTGACTGAGGAGTCAAAAAACCCAGACTTTACAATGTCCATATTTATCCTGATTTCAGATTAAATCCAGCACATGACAATGAGCACTGGCAGGAAGTACTGTATATCTCCACCATTACTTAAATGCATGCAGATCCGACAAACATATAACATATGAAAAGGACTGCAATACCTTTCTCTTGACATTTATTTTATTTATTTTATTTTAGTGCTTATATACTGCCCATCTTCTGGGGGAACTCTGGGCAGTTTACAACAAAACAGAAATAAAAGCAATAACAAAATAATCAATAAGTGAAAAATCACAATATCATCACAGTAAAACTAAAAAGGGGCCAAAGGTAGGATGGCCAGAACAAAAAAAATATTAGCAATCACCAAATGCCTCACATTTTATAGTATTGATATAATTTCCTTCCCTTTTATCTGAAACCCATCTTCAGAACTCCCCCTGTTTTTCATGTAAGTCTCTGCTTAAGCCTCTGTTAAATAAATTCTAATGCCTTTATTTGGTCTGAGAATATAACTTTTTAAAATGATTCAGTTATATTAATATTTCCTTACTATGAAAGATGAATTCCCTATTTTATTTATTTGTTTATTTATTTTATTATTTATTTTAATTTGAAATATTTATATCCCACCTGTCTCCTAAAAGTACTCAGCATGCCTTATGTAATTCAAAAGAAACAATATTAAAAGCTAGAAAATTTAAATTATTACAATAATAATAATGACTATATATATAAAAGAAAAACAGTACTAAACCGTATTTAAAAGCAACATTGAAAAGCAACAAGCTATTAACATCCCATTTTTTAAAAAAAGCCCTCGGACACCCAGTCTGAGGGGGAAACTGCTTGAAGAGAAAGCTCTTTGCTGCTTCTGGAAGAACAACAAAAATATCAGCCATGGTATTTTCCTGGGGAGGCTCTCTGAATTGGGGATTGATGGTCAGGCCTTGGCCATGTTCCGCTGCTTTCTGGAGAACCATACCCAGTGAGTGCCGCTTGATGAGATGGTATCTACCCTGTGGACTTTCAACTGTGGAGTCCCTCAGAGGTTGATCATCTTGCCAATGCCACTTAATATTGGGCACGACTTAGCGGTATTCCCGTTTCCGTTTCCGTTACTCATATCCGTTACTCTATGGAAACGGTAACGGGAATTACTCCGCCAGACTTCGAGCTCGAACCGACGAACGAACAATTTTGGTCTGATTTGTAATGCTCGTTCCTTGCATCGCGCGATCGCGCGATGCCACGCGGCTGTGACAAACCTGGCAGACAGGAGTGATGAATATACAAATTATCATCCAATCCCAGCAGGAGGGCGGGGAATGGTATGATATAAAAAGGGTGGAGCCTAGGCAGTTGGGGCAGTTCAGTGAGTTCAGGGAGTTAAGTTAAGTTGAGAGCTAAGAGTGCTGGGAGAGAGCACTGTTCTCTGAGAGTTCTGTCAGGCAGTGAGGGCTATACTGTTTACTAGCTATTTAAGACAGGGAGGCTTGTGGAGCTGATTAAATCTGTTACAGTATATGTTAAAGGCAACGCATACCATCCTCAGATATTGTTATAGTTATTATCTTCTCAATAAACTTCATCATTATTTTTATATTATATATCTCTGAGTCAGTCCCAATTCATGAGGTGACGAGTGTAAAAGGTGGCAGCATTCTCAAGTGAATAAAAGGTGGCAGCGGTACCATTTCCATCACAGAATTCAGTGTGAAAAAGGGAGGTGTCGTCACAATTTAGTGGCACAGCAGTGGGATGTCGAAATAAACCCGGTTGTGCCTCTGAAAACCACAGTCTGGGAAAGGGGAACGTCACAATTTGGTGGGCAGCGGTCGGATCTCGAATATATCCAGTTTGCCTGAGGGAAAAAGTCACCAGCTCAAAATATTTAGCCTGTACCCTGTGAAGAAATTGAAACTGGAAGTTTAAAAAGAAGCCTTTAGTAAAAGTTAGCCTTCAAGTGTTGTAGGTAGTCTGTGGAAGTTCCTCTGAAAAGGGGTTAGGACTGAGAATTAGGTGAAGCTAATTTCAGTTCCTTGGAAGCCCTGTGTGTGAGAGAGGAATTCAGACTTAAAACCCTGTAGTACTATCTGATTTTTCTTTGGTGGGTCTGTTAGAGTGTCTGGAGGCCAGGACTCCAAAAGGAAAAGGAGTCTGGCTTGACAAATTATAGGACACCTGGAAGAGAAAAATCTGTAAGGATAGACTAAAAATTCTACAGTGGTTTGTTTGGGAGAAACTGCCTGAGAACCACGGAACTCTGTGCTGTCCAGCAGCCTGAAAATTAAAAGGTGCTGAGGCAAATTTCCTTTGGGGGTGACCCTGTAGTGCTATCTGGATTTTCTTTGGTGGGCCTTGTTAGTGTCTGGAGGTCAGGACTCCAAAAGGAAAAGGAGTCTGGCTTGACAAATTATAGGACACCTGGAAGAGAAAATCTGAAAGGATAGACTGAAATCTACAGTGGTTTGTTTGGGGAAACTGCCTGAGAGTCAAGGAACTCTGTGCTGTCCAGCAGCCTGAAAATTAAAAAGGTGCGGAGGCAAATTTCCTTTGAGGGTGAAAGACCCAAAGTGTTTGCCCTTGAATTCAGGGTGGCTTTGGTGAAGGTCTGGAAATCACCCTGGGTTTTAACAGAAAGAAATCTCCAAAGTAAAAGGTCTGTGACAGAAAATTTACCTCAGAAAAATTTACCTCAGAAACTGAAGTGGTCTGAGGAGATTTAAAACTGACAGAAGCTCTGTGAGAGCAGGAGTTGGCTAATTAGAATCCCTTTTGGAGGGAAAGTGAAATTGTAAGGGCCAGAAGAAAAGTTACAGATTAAAAGCCGAAGAAATATATTTAAATCTGTGTAGTTTAAACACTGAAATAATATTTTAAATAAAGAAAGTTTGAAGTCTGGGCACTGTGCCAATCTTGCCCTTGGCAACAGTTGCTTAACAGGAGTCAGGAGCTGGGAGCTGAGGTGAAATTTTTACAGTTACCATTGAAATAGCTGCCTGTGACCCACTTAACCTTCCTTTTCTTAATAAAGAAATATACACCACATATAACAAATAAATAAATAAAAAGATTTTGATTTCAAGTCAGTTCCAAAAGTGAATACTAAGAACAGGAAAAGAGTTAGTGTTTACTAGAATTGGCATTTCAGCAGAACAACTGAGGGAAAGATTTAGGTCAGTCACTAAAGTGCCAGAGAGAGACAAAGAAAACCTTTTTTTTTAAATGACCCATACTGAGGTGTCTGAACTTAAGCCGCTGTTGGGGATGCCTTTGCGGCCAGGGGAGTTTTGGTATTTGATTAATAGCCGGTGGTTCGAGCAGTGGAAGAAATATGTGGGCTTTGACAGCTGGGACCGGTATAATGTGGGAGAGCCCAAACTCTTCCCAGGGCCAATTGACAACTCGGGACTTTTTGCAAATTCAGAAACTCAAATATTGAAAGAGTACCTTGTTGATGAAGTGGATTATGTTTTAGTTCCCACTGAAGCCTGGAATAAATTAGTAAATTGGTATGGGTGTGTAGAAGGGCAGAAGCCAATTGTGAGGAAAGTTGTAGAATATGGATTATTTGTGAAATATTATAAAGTCGAAGTATATCTTCGGGAACTGAAGCTCTGTCAAAACAATGATCCTAATAATCTCATAAGCTGTTATTTCAGCAAAGCGGATACCATTGATACTATTGGAAAAGAGATGCGGAAGCTGTTTAATATTCTTGATGGGAAGGAAATTAGGTTGTGGCGCAGATATATGAGTAATACCAGTATTTATGAGCAGTTAAGCAAACTTGACAGCACTATACAAGATGCAGGGCTCTACCAGAGACAGGTGGTGGTAATAGAGGTAAAGAATGAAGATGGTACTTGGCCCAGACAGTCTCCTGTGACAAAATTGGGCAGTGCAATCAGCATAAGTCTAGCTACCTCCTCAAAATTGACAGCAAACCCTTGCTCCACAACAGTTGTCTCTTTAGACATTACAAATGATGACTGCAATAACCCATATGGTTTGAACTCCAGTCATAGAATAGGAGTTTCAGATCAAATCCCAAGAGCAGGTTTAAGTGGAATAGATGTCTTAGAGCATGTGCAGAGTGCTTTTGTAGTAACACAAGCTCAGACAAATCCAGCTGAACCAAACAGTCAAAACAAAACAGTTACAAATCAAATATCAGTAAGAGAATTTGAGAGGGAATCTCAGCAGTCTGAAATGATAGGAAAAGACAACTTAGCCAACATAAAAGGGCCAGCAGCAGACTTTAGTCTAGAACAAAGGCAAGACGACAGTTTGAAGGGATGTTTTGACTTAATGGACTCGAATACACACTTCTTAAGTTCCAAACACCCTGAAAAGTTCATAATAGAGGAGAAAATGATACCAGCTTGTGAGGAACTTTGTGTACCAGTAGAGAACTCCAGGCTAGAAACATATTTTAAATTAAAAGAATATGAAGAAAAATTAGCACAGCTTGAAAAGGTACAAAATGAAGCAATAGCAAAAGAGCTGAAAGAAGCTAAAATTCTGCAGCCATCAGTTATTGGTGAACTCCAGAATGAAATTTCACCTTTGAAAGGACTTTTAGAGATGAAGGAAAAGGGACTGGAGGAAAGGAGGAATGAATCTGATACATTTGTTTTCAAACTCCAGAAGAAATCAGCAGAACTAGATGTAATTACCACAGTGGAAAATATTAAAGAGAAGAATATATGTAATTTGGAAATGCAATTGTCTGGTGCATCAGAAAGTAAAGAAGATTGCTTACAGCAACTTACGTCAATGGAAGCAGAGCTTGAAAAGGAAATATTAAATGATGAATAACTTTGTCTGGATGGAAACAAAGTGTCACTGGGCAAGGAACAACTGATACAAGAAGGGAATAAGATCGCTGATGAATTTAGAAAGCTGCAGGAAGCCGAAAAGCAAATAGAAAACCGTGTAAAGAAGAAACCCTACTTGGAAGTGAAGGATGCTAATGACAGACCTGATTCGGTGGTTGCAAAAGACACCTGGGAAAAACAACTACAGCCTGTGAACATCATGCTTCAGCGGATCCGAGAGGCTGAGAAGACGAAGGGAGCATCCAAGTGGCGACTAGGAACTCCAGAAATCAACTACCTGGGACACGACGTGGGACGAGGCGTGACCAACCCCCTGCAGAGGAAGATCAATGCGATGGACCCATGGCCAAGACAGACCAACAAAGAGAAGGTGAGATCTTTCTTGGGTCTTGCGGGATATCATAGGAGGTTTAGTCCACATCTGAGCACCATTGCAACACCACTGACTGAACTGACAAAAAAGAAGCACCCATATGTCATGCAGTGGTCGCTTGAATACCAAGCTGCATTTGAGGGGACTCTAATGAACTGTACCAGGAGTGGTGTCAAAGAGTTGAATCCCACATTCCAAGAACCCAAGGAAAAATGGCATCAATTTACTGTGAACTGGACTTTGGATTTATGTGGAAGAGGAAGTGATCACCCGTGGCGTAGCATCGTCCAGCCGTTGCAGCAAGAGGCGGAAGACATTGATTACATGGACCATGGTTAAATAATAATAATGTAATATTATTTTATTGCTGTTGTAAGAGGAAGGTGTTTAAAAAAAAGTATGGAAATGTAATGTCATAAAATGTGAAAACCGTAACTTAATGTAAGTTAACTGTAAATGAAAAATGCAAGGTAATGTATAATTAGAGCTTATTATAAATCAAAATGTTTATGTGATATTTAGAATAAGTTAAGGATAACAATTGTATGTATATTGATAAGTAAACTAGCTTAAAATGTAAACCAAATATATGTATTTATGCATCTTAACATAGATTGATTCTAGTATGATCAATAAGGTCTTTACAGGTATTTGAAGTTATGATTTTAACCAATGTTATAAGAATAGTCTATTTAAAATGTAATGTTATAGTAAGAATTATTGCATTTCATGATATTATATAGTAAGAAGGTTGAACATATTATAAAACAGTTTATAGATATGTATAGTTGAATATGATAAACAGAAGAATGTATGTATTAGTTAAATAGGCTCCAGAAGAGAATTTTAAGTGAGCAAACCGAGGTAAGTTTACTCCCTTAAAATTTCTTTATAAGGGGGGAGGTATTGTGACAAACCTGGCAGACAGGAGTGATGAATATACAAATTATCATCCAATCCCAGCAGGAGGGCGGGGAATGGTATGATATAAAAAGGGTGGAGCCTAGGCAGTTGGGGCAGTTCAGTGAGTTCAGGGAGTTAAGTGAAGTTGAGAGCTAAGAGTGCTGGGAGAGAGCACTGTTCTCTGAGAGTTCTGTCAGGCAGTGAGGGCTATACTGTTTACTAGCTATTTAAGACAGGGAGGCTTGTGGAGCTGATTAAATCTGTTACAGTATATGTTGAAGGCAACGCATACCATCCTCAGATATCGTTATAGTTATTATCTTCTCAATAAACTTCATCATTATTTTTATATTATATATCTCTGAGTCAGTCCCAATTCATGAGGTGACGAGTGTAAAAGGTGGCAGCATTCTCAAGTGAATAAAAGGTGGCAGCGGTACCATTTCCATCACAGAATTCAGTGTGAAAAAGGGAGGTGTCGTCACAATTTAGTGGCACAGCAGTGGGATGTCGAAATAAACCCGGTTGTGCCTCTGAAAACCACAGTCTGGGAAAGGGGAACGTCACAGCGGCACAGAAAAAAAGCTTTTAAAAGTTAAAAAAACCCGGTTCCTGGCCGAAAAGCAGGCCGAAAAATGCCTTCCGTGCCTCAGGGCACCTACCAGAGGGGTTGTTTCTGGAGGTCCCCGGCCTCCCCCCCATCCCCCGTCCTGGGCTGCTCTGGTGGGACTCGCTGCAGGCTCGCAGCCAGCAAAAAGCCCAGTCTCGCCGCCGGCCGCCGCAATTAAAGCGCAAGCAAGCAGCACGGACGGCACAGGAAAAAACTTTTAAACTCTCCCCCCACCCATTCCCGGGCCAAAAAAGCAGGCAGAAAAATGCCTGCTTGACTAAGGGCGCAGGGCACCTACCGGAGGGGTGGTTTCTGGAGGGGGGGTCCCGCCTCCCCCCCGTCCTGGGCAGCCGGACTCGCCATGCCATGCGGTGCGGGCGGGGGATCCAAAATGGGGCAGCGAATGCAATATTGTTTTTGAAATCGTGGTCCAAAAACACACAAGCACAACAGAAACACGGGAAAATTTATAAACTGCCAGATTTTTCACAGTAGCAGTGGGTTTTTTTCTTGCAACAAAATGTCTCTCCTCTCCTCCTCTGTCCTCCATTGATTTTATTTTATTTTATTTTATTTACACCTGCGCAATGATGGGCTGGCCGAGTGGCCAGCCATGTGGGAGTGGACGACCATGCAAATTTTTGGAGCCATCCCACCAATCGCATGGCCCCTTGGCCATGGAGACTTCTGGGATGTGCCAAAAAGCCCCCTAAAACCTGCCCTAGCCCCCTAACCCTAACCCTAATCCTTGACTCCTTACTTACCCATACGTCACAGACTGTCTTCTTAGTGGATCAGAGAGGCACCCAGAGGTGCAACCCACTAGCCCACCGTAACCTTACCCGTCACTAGCCTAACCCTAGCCCTTGCACTAACCCACCTTAACCCTAAGCCAGATGTACTTGCATTGCACTACACGCAAGTACAATTCCCTTCTTTGTGAGACATGGTGGTGCGAGAGCCTTAGGCATCACCCTATGGCTCTGGGTTCACTGCCATCACTAGTCTCACTGTCTGCAACTGGTATGCATATCCATATGGCTATGCATGCATTTTGCAGCAGCAGGTGAGGAGGGGAGACCCCCATGTTGAGGGGTCTCTTGGAGCCTGCTTCCCCTTCCTAGTGGGTGAGGATAGGAGGCACCCACGGGTGCCTCCAGGAGCCCGCTTTCCCTTTATAGCGGGCCAGAGGAGGCACCCACCCCAAAGAGGTGCCTCCAGGAGCCCGCTCCTCCCCCCAAAAAACCAGTACTAACGACAACGAAAAAACAAAAAAATGAACCGACTAATTTTTGCGAATTTTCGCGAAAAACGGAAACGACCCGAAACGGAACCGGCCCGACTAACGACAACTCGAAAAAATTTTTTTTTCAAGTCGTGCCCATCTCTAATTGATATGAATCTGCTGGGTCAGGTAATCCAGGGATTAGGAGCTTCATGCCATCAAAATATGCCAATGACACACAGCCCTACATCTTCTTCCATTCCTCTGCAGAGGATGCCGTACCGTACCATGCCTTGAATGCAACTTTGGGGCCATTCTGGGGTGGATGAGGGAGATTCACTTATACATATTTATAAACTGTTTTTATAACATGTTCAACCTTATTACTATATGATATCATTAAATGCAATAATTCTTTCTATATTATTACATTTTAAATAGATTATACTCCAATAAAAATTTATTAATAATAAAAAAAAACTTTTCTCAGTTCAAATGTATAGTCCTGTAATAACAAAGCCCATCTCATAAGTTTACTATTGTGACTCTTCATGTTGTTCAACCAGATCAAAGGGGAATGATCAGTACATAGTATAAACCTTCTGCCCCATATATGAGGTTTCCACTTGTTTACAGCTAAACATTCTTTTTCTATCGTGGAGAGATGCCATTCACCAGGCTGAAGTTTTTAGCTGATGAATACCACCAGTTTTAAAAGTCCTGGTTGCTCTTCCTGGCATAACACTGCCCCTAGTCCAATACCAGATGCATCAGTATAGATCCAAAATTCTCAGTCATAGTCTGGAGCTGTTAAGACGGGCTTTGATGTTAAAGCTTGTTTTAGTCTCTCAAATGCAGCTTGGCAATCAGGTGACCACTGTATGACACTCGGGTGCTTCTTCTTTTTCAGTTCAGTCAGTGGTGCTGCAATGGTGCTAAAATGTGGAATAAACCTCCTGTAATAGCCCGCAGGTCCCAAAAAAGATCTCACCTTCTTTTTGTGGTCAGTCTTGGCCACGAGTCTATTGCATCAATCTTCTTCTGCAGGGGTTTGATCACACCTCGGCCCACAACGTGCCCCAGGTAGTTGATTTCTGGATTTCCTAGTTGGCACTTGAAGGCTCTTCTCGTCATTCCAGCTTCTTGGATTCGCTGGAGTACGATGCTCACATGCTGTAGGTGTTCTTCCCAGGTGTTGCTGAACACTGCAATGTCATCCAGGTAGGCTACTGCAAAGTTACTTAGTCCATGCAGCATTTGATATATAAGTCTCTGAAAGGTTGCTGGACCATTTCTGAGGCCAAAACTCATGACTTGGAATTCGAAGAGGCCGATGGTACTGCAGAATGCAGTTTTTTCCTGATCTTTTGGGTCCATTCTGATTTACCAATAGTCACGGCTCAAATCGTAGCAGTTGTTGTAGTTCGATCTTCCAACCTTTTCAATCAAGTCATCTAGCCTTGGCATGGGATAGGCATCTGGCTTGGTCACGCTATTCAGCTTTCTATAGTCCACGCAAAATCGTACCGTGCCATCTGGTTTGTCTACCAGTACTATTGGTGCAGCCCAGCAACTTTTTGAGGGAACTATTATCCCTGCTTGCAGCATTTCTTCAATTTCATGTTTAACTTTTTCCACATAGGCCCCTGTAATCCTTTATGGCTGGATAGCAATGGGAGCAGCGTTTCCTGTATCAATCTTATGCTTCACCCCTTTAGCTCTTCCGGGATTAGTTGTGAATAACTGTTTGTATTGTTGTAGAAGGGCTTGCATCTCTGACCTTTGTTCCATAGTTAAGTTTGGACTATAGTGCACTGCATCTAGGTCATAATCTTCTTTTCTTCTTTTTTCCCAATATAACAATTCAGGATTTTGTTCTTGCACCTCTTTCATGGTATACATAATAGACTTGGTGTCATTATTTGTATAATAAGGCTTTAAAACATTGATGTGCACTAAGCGTGTTCCCCCTTCTGCATCTTGAATGACATAGTTCACATCAGACCTTTTGGTTAACACAGTAAATGGTCCAATCCATGCTAGTTGAAATTTATGGCCTCTAACTGGTCTTAACATGAGCATTTGGTCTCCTGGTGTAAATGTCCTAATTCTTGCTTTTTTTTATTATCATACCATAGTTTCTGTTTCTGTTGGGCCTTTTCCATGTTTCTATTTGCGATTTCCAGGGCAGATGTTAAAGTGTTCATCAAATTATCTACATATTCTATGACATTTGTAGACTCTTCTTCCTTCATATTTCCCTCCCATGCATGTCTCACAATGTCTAAAGGGCCTCTCACGTGTCTCCTGAATAATAATTCAAATGGACTGAATCCTTTACTTTCTTGCGGAATAGATCTGTAAGCGAATAATAGTGGCTGCAGCTTTAAGTCTCAATAGTTTTGATGTTCATAGACATAACCCTTAATCATTCTTGTTAATGTCTGATGAAACCGTTCTAATAAGCCATTGGTTTGGTGGTGATAAGAAGTCCTCAATTGAGTTACTCTGCATGCCTGCCATATTCTTTTCATTGACTTGGAAGTAAAGTTACTTCCCAAATCCGAGATTATTTCATAGGCCCCAATTTACACATATAGTTAATCATTGCCTCAGCAATGGTATCTGTCTCTATATTTCTGAGAGGGATAGCCTCTGGATATTTTGTGGCATAATCTATTATAGTCAGGATGTATTTGTTTCCTCTCCTAGTGGGTTTGGGTAAAGGTCCAACAACATCGATTGCAATTTGTTGAAACGGGACTCCGATGCTGGGGATGAAGTGTAATTTAGCCTTGGTTTTATCATATTTGGTCCCTAATCTCTGGCAGGTATCACAGTTCCGTACTAGCAGTTTAATTTGTTTCCCCATTCCTGGCCAATAAAAGTTCTGACCAATTCTTTTCTTTGTTCGTGTCACTCCCATATGCCCTCCAAACACCTCATTGTGGGCCATTTTAAAAAGTTTTTCTCTGTATTTCTCTGGCACCACTAGTTGTTTAGTTGCATGCTGTATTCCTTCTTTTACTGGAGTCATAGCTGTTCTGTATAATAGGTTCTCCGCTATCATGAATTTTTCAGGGTGTTTGGGATTTAAGGGGTGTGTATTCGATTCCACTAAATCAAAACATCCCTTCAAACGGTCATCTTGCCTTTGTTCTAGGCTAAAGTCTGCTGCTGGCCCTTTTAGAATGTCGGCTAAATTGTCTTCCCCTACCATTTCAGACTGCTGAGTTTCCCTCCCAAGTTCTCCTAGTGAAATTTGATCTGTAACTGTGTGGTTTTCACTGTTTGGTTCAGCTGGGTGTATCTGAGCTCATGTTACTACAAAAGCACTCTGCACATGCTCTAAGACATCTATTCCAATTAAACATGCACTTGGGATTTGATCTGAAACTCCTACATCCCAGGTTCCTTTGCAATCTCTAACCTGTAGTTTCACTCTGGCCATAGGCAATTCTACCTTAGATGCTCCTATTCCTTTTACATTTAAAGTTTTCCTTGTGTTTATAGCTGCAGGCTTCAAAATGTCAGGGTGTACTAAAGGTTACATTGGAGCCGGTATCAATCAAACCCAAATAAGTTTTGCCATTTATGTTTACTAACTCTCCTGAGGTTGCCAGTAACTTCTCATCAGTGTGTATAAAATAACAATGAACTATTTCTGCTAAGGGAAGCTCTGTCTCTCCCTCACTTCCATCTTCCGATTCTGACTTTCCTACTTTGTGTTTGGAAGTTTCCTCATGACTCTTTTGAATATGAAACACCTTTTTCTCAGTTTTATTCTTTAATTTATGGCAGAATTGTCTTGTGTGGCCCTCTTCTAAACATTCCCATAACGTCAATTTCTGTTTGTTTTCAGTGCTCCCTTTCTTAAATTCTCCTTCCCTTCCCTCAGACTTTGGGGACTGGGATCCAACCATTTTCCCTTCTCTTCCTTTATTCTAAGGGGATTTAACATTCTTAGGATCACTTTGGAAGGGTTTCCTTTGATAGTCACTATTTCTAGGGGTCACTTCTGAAAATCTAGTGTCTCATATGATATTAATCTCATCAGCAATTTTAGCAGCTTCAATCATGTTCTGGGGCTTTTTATCCTTTACTGGGAATCTGATCTCAGGCAGGAATAAACGGTACAGTTGCTCTAACCCAAAAACCTGTTTTATTTCTTCGTCTGTGTTAGCATTTTCAATTTTCAACCATTTATTCAATATCTTTGCCAATCGGTAGGCTAGCTATGCATTTGTATCTCCTGGCACTTTAGTAATTAATCTAAATCTTCTCCTCAGCTGTTCTGCTGAATTGCCAATTCTAGTAAAAACTAACTCTTTAAAATGCGTATAGTCTCTGGCATGTTCACTATCTATTTGAACATATATCTCTTCCAATATTCCAGATAATAACGGCCTCAAATAGGACATTTTCTCCTCTTCTGACACTTTTAAATCCTCACACGTCCTTTCAAAAGAAACTAAGAAAGCATCAATGTTATCTCCTTTCTTGTAGCTAGGGAACCTTTTCAAATCTATTTTCTTGATAGTTCCATTCAATTTTTTCTTATTATTACTGATATTTGCCTGACCAGCTATTTCAAGTTTTTGCATCTCTAATTGATATGCCATCCACTCTCATTCCATCTCTCTTTCTCTCTTTTTCTCTAGCTTTCATTCTTTCTTTCTCCATTTGCATCTCCATCTCTTTTTCTAGTTTTGATTGTTGTAATTTATATTCATGTTCCAACCGCCATCTTTCAAGACTTTGGGCTCTATCAGTCTCTACATCTCTGTGTGAAATTTGTGTTTCCTCAGACACAATGGCCTGTTCCAGTACCACAGCCCCCTCAGCTACCATTTTTCTTTTCCCTTTCTTAGTCTTTGCTTTTGGGACTGACATGAAATCAAAGTCTTTTTATTAATTTCTTTGTTATATGTGATGTATTTCTTTCTTTCTTAGGAAAAGAAGGTTCAGACTGGGTCACAGCTGTTTTAAGGCAACAATAAAATTTTTACCTCAGCTCCCAGCTATTGGTTTCTGTCAGTTACTGTTACTAACTCAAGCTTGGCACAGTGCCCAGACTTCAAGCCCTTTCTTTTATTTAAAATAGTGTCTCAGTGTTTAAACACACAGATTTAGATTTTTTTATTCTGCTTTTAACTTATAACTTTTCTCTGACTTTTATAATTTCACTTTCCCTACAAAAGGGATTCTAATTAGCCAACTCCCACAGAGCTTCTGTCAGCTTTCAATCTCCTCAGGTCTCTTCACTTCGTGAGGTAAATTTTCTGCCCCACAGACTCACAGACCTTTTCATGTTGGAAATTTCTTTACATTAAAAACCCAGCGTGTTATTTTCAGACCTTTACCATAGCCACCCTAAATTTCAAGGGCAAACACTTAGGTCTTCACCCCCAAAGGAAATTTGTCTCAGCAACTTTTAATTTTCAGGCTGCTGGACTAGATATAAGATACGGTGTATCTTTAGCACAGAGTTCAGTGACGGTTTTTAAAACACTATCACAGGCAGTTTCTTTAATAAACCACTGTAGATTGTAATCTATCTTTACAGATTTCTCTTCAAGATGCCCTTTAATTTGGTCAAGCCAGACTCCTTTTTCTTTTTGAATCCTGGCCTCCAGACACTAACAGGCCCACCAAAGAAATCAGATAGCACTACAGACTTTTTAAGTCTGAATTCCTCACATACACACAGGGCTTTCAAGAACTGAAATTAGATTCACCTAATTCTCAGTCCTAACCCCTTTTCAGAGGAACTTTCACAGACTACTAATAAAATACTTGAAGGCTAACTTTTACTAAAGGCTTCTTCTTTTAAAACTTCCATTTTCAATTTCTTCACAGGGTAGAGGCTAAATATTTTGAGCTGGTGCCTTTTCCCCTCAGGGAAAATGGATGTATTCGAAATCTGAACGCTGCCCACCAAATTGTGATGACACCTCCGTTTTAAACCATGTGATTGTGATGAAAATGTGAAGTGTAGAGAACCAACTTATTAATCTTCACAGGATCCACTTGGCAATGCTGCCACCTTTTTAAATCATCGCCTTATGAACTGGGACAGACTCAGATGTATAACATAAAAATAATGATTATGTTTATTGAGAAAATAAATAAATAGAACAATGACTGAAGTTGGTATGTGTTGCCTTCAAAATACAATAGATTAAATCAAATCTTCAAGCCTCTCTGTCTTTAATAAACAGTAAACAGTAAAGCCCTCACACCTAACCTGCCTGACTGAACTCTAACAGAGCTGTGCTCTCTCAGCACTCTCAACTCTCAACCCTTAACTCTCTACAACTCTTCACAGACCAGGCTCCACCCTTTTTATACCATACAATCCTCCGCCCTCCTGCTGGGATTGGCTGATGATTTACATATGTATTTCTCCTGCTTCCAGGATGTTGTCACAACATGGTCTTCTCAAACTGGCTGTATAAGAAAGGTAACCCCAAGGGAGGTGCAGAAGGAGAAGACAAGATGGCCCACCTTATCAGTTGTGGCCCCATATCTTTGGAATGATCTGCCACCCGAGATCTGTCTTTCCCCCTGTCAAGAAGAGCTAAGTTCCTAAGAGTATTCAGCTGCCTGGAGAGCTATTGAAATGGAAAGCTGCACCCTAAAATTCCACCACCTTTTTAATCCTGGCTTCCTCAGAACACAGGAAGGTGCATTTGATTAGTGCCTCTGTTTCTCCTTGTTAGCTTCCTCACTTAAACTTCTGGGTGTGCACTTTTAAAAGTGATATCAACCCTGCCAGGTAGGGAAAATCCAAAAATGTCCCATACTCCACAAACCAATGCTTTGGGCAAAACACTGAATTTAGTCCCATCAGTCCGATGGAAAACACACCTTGGTAAAATATGATGCTTTATTAAAATATAGAAACAGGAAAAGATCAAAATCATTTAAAATTGTAGTGAAAAATACTGTACATACATAAAAAAGTAAGAATAAAACATAATTTGGTAGTGTATTCGATGCAAAGCAATTCAAGAAAATAAAAAGGTTAACTAGGTACCAGGTAACATTTCTGCTATGGACTACAAGCCCCATTTTTGCTTCAAGACTAAAAAGCCCCTATAGCAAAGCCATTTGCAAAACTCTAAGTCTCTCTCCCCCTCTCTCAGCTTCAAGAAAGCAGCATTCTGAAGCCACCTCCACCCATCTCCCAGAGCCTTCTAGATGTTTGTCCAATCTCCGTGCCCTGATTTCCATATTACATTAGGCTTTGTCTTCTGCTCTTCGCCTCATGTTCTCACCAGAGCTGTTTTTACAGATGTGGAGGTTGTCTTCTGTAGCTCTGCACTCATGATAAGAACCATCTGCGCCTGCCTTCAACATCTCAAAAACAACTGCTAGACACTTAGGGAAAAATCTTTGAGAAACTACTACTATTACTACAAAACCCATTCAATTTACCTAATTCCCTGACACCCCCTCCTTTTAAAAGGAAACTAAAATATATCTGTTTAGTCAGGCTTTTCCTGACTAGCTGAGATTATAACAGCTTGTTCAGCCTACTTATTTCTTCCCCGCCATCAGGACATTTTATTTAATGGGGAGAAGCCTTCCTGAAGTCAGAATGAAGGCTGGCCGAATAATGATGCATAAGAGTTGAGCGCATGTGAACATCTACAAAGGACCTCTGTTTGTGCTGGGCATATTTATGCCAGGCAAGGCAGTGGAATATTAAAGAGAGCGAGGTATATGAGGTACCACTGAAGTGTAGAGATGTCGATGTGTACATCCATGCATATATGTACAGTCATATGTTGCCTCCACTTTCAGTCTTGCTGTGTAAATGCAGGAATATTTCAAGTGAACTACATCCGTTCATAGAAAATGCATCACCTCCCCAGCAATTCTGTCAAAAACTGACCCTGAGGGAATGCATTTGTACCGTTTGGTTGGCATCCACAAGATAACAAATAGAGGGGCAGATTGCTTCTGTTGTTTTACAACACTGTATTCTGTTAGGTTTTGACTGTTTATTATTGTTGGGGTTTGTTTGTATTTGGGTAGTCACTTTTGGGGTGACGTCTGTACACCGCCCAGAGTTCCCTATGGGAAAATTGGGCTGTTAATAAGTATAAGAAATAAAACAAAATAAATAAATAAATAAATAAATAAATAAATAAATAAATAAATAAATAAATAAATAAATAAATAAATCTACCAACTGGGACATTGAAAACTGGTGGCATGGAACAGGTAGTTATCTCAGCAAACTCCAATAGTTGGCAGAGATGGGTTTAGCTCAGAGTTTTGGGAACTTCTATCTTAAATTGACATTGTGACCTCTGAATATGACAATGTGATCACCAACACTCTGTCCATCTGAGCAAATATTTTAATCCTTATATGGTGCCAGGCTCAGTCCTGGATATTGGCCCCGCTGTGCTTATCTATGAAAATGCCATCTTGTGCTTTTGATTTGAGAGTAATAATTTGATAGCTGGCCGCAGGCTAGCCATTTCAAACCACCATATTTCCCCATAATCTACTGACAAGCTTGAAATGCGAACACATATGAATGAAGCTATACGTTTCTTTAAAAATGAATCCTACGAATCTTTTTAAGAGCAGTCTTTAAACTGGCTAAGTGACTGCACGCTCAGGATATTGAAACTGCCAGGAATTATCTCATGATAGACTTCAGTGGGGTTCACATCAATTTTATAACACCCTAGGTAAAACAGACTAAAGCAATTTATGCGCTATCAGACTTCTCTACTCACCCAGATGATCTCTGCGATCATATGGATTTATGAGTGAAGGGAAGTGGAAAGATGGGGACTGAATAGAGAATCCTGTGAGTAGAATGTAATAGGAAAAAAGACACACAAGTGGGATACTTAGTTTTATGCAGAACTAAATGAGACGAGAACCCTTTTGGGATGAAGACATGCTTAATTCAGAAAAGTTTCACATTTTATGATGTACCTGTGGTAGAGATTGAAACTTAACTTGTAATCATATTTGCAATCATATTTGCTCATCAGAAGATCCTAGCCTTCCTTGGGTGTAATGCTTGAAACTAGAGATGGGCACGACCAGAAAAAAATGACGTTTTGATTTTTCGTTTGTCGGAACGGGTCCATTTCGTTCCGTTTCCATTTGTCGCGATTTTTTTCGAAAATTTGTCGTTTTGACGTTTTGTTCGTCGTTTGTTGTTTCTACCATGTTTTAGTGAGATTTGACTTCCCATAGCATGGGGGCGTCCTGCAATGAACCAGAGCAGGCGGAAAACACTTTAAACTGGGTGATGAATAATATATCATAGCATAAGACTGCATCCTATGCAATAAAGCAAACAAAGTGGGCAGAAGGCAATATTCTTTTTTTCTCTTGGTCAACGCTGACTGAACCGGCCACCCTACTTGGTCTGGCTGATTGTTATACTTTTTTTTGTTTTGTTTTGAAGCCTTTATCCTTCCCATTTGCCCTCCACCACTCAGAGGCAGCAGGAGACACAATATTCCGTTCCTCCCCCAAATCTGGATGAGGGTCTACTCTGCTCTCAATATTCCTTCCCCATGACACTCTTTGTATAGCCAAGCAAATGCCACCCTGGTCAACTAGCGGTCAGAGATTCAGATGCTTCCCCCACACACACACTCATCCAGATGAGTTCCCCTCAATCTCTCGGGGAATCATCGCCAGTTGGAGTGTCCCAAGGAGCCCAGTTCGCTCGGTGTTGTCTCACGCGGCCGCGGGCAGAGGCTTCCCTCCCGCTCAGCATGATCCGGACATGTGGGCCCACGTTCAGCTGCTCTTGTCTGCTTACAGCAAAGCCATGAAGCCAGAATGGCGGGAAACAACGGGGAGGGATTCTTTCAGCCCCTACTTTGGAGGCAGGTTTTGACTGCCCAGGAGACCACTTCCACCAACCCAGTGGAGACAGAGTCCAGGCATGCATGCAGCAAAGCCAAGAAGCCAGAACGGCGGGGAACAACGGGGAGGGATTCCTTCAGCCCCTACTTTGGAGGCCAGTTTTCATATCCAGGAGACCAGTTCCACTAACCCAGTGGAGACACAGAGTCCACGCATGCATGCGGCAAATCCACGAAGCCAGAACAGCAGGGAACAACGGGGAGGGATTCTTTCAGCCACCTACTTTGGAGGCCAGTTTTGACTACCCAGGAGACCACTTCCACCAACCCAGTGGAGACAGAGAGTGCATGCATGCAGCAAAGAAGCCACGAAGGCAGAACAGCAGGGAACAATGGGGAGGGATTCCTTCAGCCACCTACTTTAGAGGCCAGTTTTGACTACCCAGGAGATCACTTCCACCAACCCAGTGGAGACACAGAGTCCAACAATGGGGATGCACCTACTTTGGAGGCCAGTTTTGACTACCCAGGAGACCATTTCCACCAACCCAGTGGAGACACAGAGTCCACGCATGCAGCAGAGAAGCCAGAACAGCGGGGAACAACAGGGAGGGATTCTTTCAGCCCCTACTTTGGAGGCCAGTTTTGACTACCCAGGAGACCACTTCCACCAACCAAGTGGATACAGAGTCCACGCACGCAGCAGAGAAGCCAGAACGGTGGGGAACAACAGGGTGGGATTCCTTCAGCCCCTACTTTGGAGGCCAGTTTTGACTACCCAGGAGACCACTTCCACCAACCCAGTGGAGACACAGAGTCCACGCATGCAGCAGAGAAGCCAGAATGGCGGGGAACAACGGGGAGGGATTCTTTCAGCCACCTACTTTGGAGGCCACCAAGCCAGAGTTTTGACTGCCCAGTGGTCAGAGATTCAGATTCCCCCCCCCCAAAAAAAAACTCATCCGGATGAGTTCCCCTCAATCTCTCGGGAATCATCGCCAGTTGGAGTATCCCAAGGAGACCGGTTCACTAATTGAGCAAGCAGAGTAGACATTCTTACTCCTTGACCATGATGCGCATTTGAAGGCCCATCTCCAGGGCAGAGACCCTCCGCTGCCCTCCACCTCGCCCGGCTTCCCTGCCGTGTCGCTGGAGGTCGCCTCGGTGTTGTCTCAGGTGGCCACGGGCAGAGGCTTCCCTCCCGCTCAGCATGATCTGGACATGTGGGCCCACCATGAGCTGCTCATGTCTGCTTACAGCAAAGCCACGAAGCCAGAATGGCGGGGAAGTTCAGGGAAGGAATCTTTCAGCCACCTGCCAGGACCCTGCCTGTCATAGAACCTGAATGTGAAGGGTTAAATGCTGAAGAACAGCAGGAGGAGCCTTGCAGTTCAACTCAGCAGGCAGCTGAGTCTGAGGACGCAGCTGAGGGCACATCTCCTCCTCCTATGAGGGCTAGGAACAGGATCCTGCAAAGAAGAACTAACAGGAGAGCCAGGGAAAGGATCTTTAATGATAGGCGTAGAATTAGATCTGAAAGCCCTGAGTTCTAGCAGGAGCCTTGCCAGAGATATGGGTGTGTTCCCTGGTTTAGGATAAAGCTAGCAAGTTTACCCTGAAACCTCTGTGGGAGCAACGCGTCACTTACCTTGTCACCACGTTCCTGTGTGTATCCAGACTCTGTTTCCTGACCTTGGACCGATTACGGCTTCCTGACCTTGGACGGCGTTTCTCTGTACCCTTGAACTTGAACTTGTATTTGGCTCTGTAAGGTATTTTGGCTTTGATTCGGACTGTACTTTGTTCGTTATCTGGATTACAACTAAAGTTCCTGGCAAAGAACTGAACTTGGCTTGCTGTGTATTCTGTGTGCGGGGCTTGACAGTTTGCTCCCACACACCAAACTTATTCAAGCAGAATGGAGAAGGAGGGGGCTGTTGGAATGAGTCCACTGGAAGCTTTGCAAAACCAAGTACTGTTTTTGTCTCAAGCAATTGTTCAATTGCAGCGAGCTCCAGCATCATTACAGCCTCGTTGCCCTTTGCTGCCTCCTGACCAGTTTGAAGGGAAGTTAGAGGAATTCCCTGCATTCTTGGCTCAATGCAAGCTGTTCATTGAGGTGCGGGCTCAAGACTTTCCTACTGAGAGGTCTAAGGTCTGTTTCATTATCAGTTTATTAAAAGGACAGGCAGCTAAATGGGCGACTCCTTTACTCCTCAGTGCTTCACCTTTGTTGGATAATTACCAGGCTTTTCTGAACCATATTTCTTCAGCCTTTCAGAATCCCGTGCAGGCTGCTACCACCAACAGGAGACTCAGAGCTTTGAAACAGGGCAAAGACTCAGTGTTTAATTACACTACTGCATTTCATTTGATAGCTCAGGATTTGCAGTGGAACGAGCCGGCACTGATTTCTCAATATATGGAAGGTTTGACAGATGAAGTGCTGGATGAACTCTGTAGGATAGAACAACCAAACACATTGCAGGAGCTCATTACTCTGTGTCTGAGATTTGATGGACGTCTGGAAAGCCGTCGTCTCCCCCGAGGCCAGAACTGCAACCAGCAACCTCTGCCAGCTGTGTCTCATCTACAATCCCAGGAGGCTTGTGAAGTAGATCCAGAACCTATGCAACTGGGAGCTGCTCGACCACGCCTTACCCCGGAGGAAAAGGCAAGATGACGCTTTCATCATCTCTGCCTGTACTGTGGGGGAGGAGGACATTTTGCTTCTAATTGCCCTTTGAAGCGTTCCTCAATTAGAGCTGCTATTTCTCCAGCAGTAAAAGGGCAGCTCCATCCTTGAAGGAACCTTGAGGAATGGAGCATACCGAAAGGTTCCCAGGTAATACTATTATACCTCAAGGACCTTTTCTGCTACCTGTGACTTTAGGGCTCCCTGATGGTCGGGAGATTCCGGTGTATGCTATGGTAGATTCTGGGGCAGCTCATTGTTTTGTGGATGGTGGGTTTGTGCGGTACCATCGGATTCCAGTACAAACTAAGGACACCGCTTTGCTGGTGGAATCCATTGAGGGTCGGTTACTTCGTTCTGGGCCGGTAGCTCAGGAAACCTGTCCCCTTACCCTTCAGGTAATGGATCATAATGAGCAGATTAGCTTTAATGTCACCCATATGCCCCGGTTTCCTCTTGTTTTCGGACTTTCATGGTTGTGAGCTCATAATCCACTGGTGGATTGGGTGCAAGGGGAATTATATTTCAAGGTCCCTTGTTCAAAGCAACATTCCTCCACTATCCTGGCATCCGCTCATGATACATCTGACCCTGTCTTGCCCCAGGCATATCAAGACTTTGCCGATGTATTTGAAGAAAAGGGGGCTGACAAGCGACCTCCACATCGACCCTATGACTGTGCCATTGATTTGATTCCTGGGGCACCTCTTCCTGTAGCACGAGTATATCCCATGTCTGAACCTGAATTAGAAGCGTTAAGGGCTTTTCTAGACAAAAATCTTCAACGTGGATTCATACGCCCTTCCAAATCACCATTGTCGGCACCAGTGATATTTGTCAAGAAGAAGGGAGGGGAGCTTCGTCCTTGTAATGATTATAGAGCACTCAACAAGATCACTATTAGGGACCAGTACCCTTTACCTTTAATCTCTGAACTTTTGGACCTGTTAAAAGGGGCTAAGTGTTATACTAAGCTGGACCTTCGGGGATGTATAATTTGGTACGTATCATTTAGTGATGCCTTTTGGTCAAATGGAGAGGATGAATGGAAAACTGCATTCAGCATGTTAAAGATGTTCATCAGGTATTGCAGCATCTGTGGGAAAACGGACTCTATGCTAAACTGGAATATGAACATTTAGTGATGCTTGGCTTCACTAATTACTATCGTCAGTTCATTCCTGCTTACGCTGACATTGCTGCACCTTTAAACCGTCTCCTCCGTCCCAAAGAGCCTTTCTGGTGGACTCCGGAAGCAGAGAAGGCTTTCTACCTTGAAGACCCGCTTCACTTTCGGAGCCTATACTTTCGCTACCCTGATCCACAACTGCCATTCATAGTGGAGGCTGACACATCTAGTGTTGCCTTGGGAGCAGTATTATCTCAACAAGAGGATCCTCCCAAATCCCGCATCCCTGTGCCTTCTACTCTCGGCAATTAAAACCTGCAGAAAAGAATTATACGATTTGGGAGCGTTAACTGTTGGCCATCAAAACAGCTTTTGATGTATGGAGGCATTACCTTGAGGGAGTTCGACACCCTGTGCAAGTGCTAACTGATCACAGAAACCTGGAACATTTACAAACAGCTCGGCGATTGTCTCAGCGACAAATCCGGTGGTCTTTATTCTTTTCCCGGTTTGATTTTCGTATCAAGTATATTCCTGAAGCTCAGAATAAGAAAGCTGATGCATTATCTAGAAAACCTGAATATGCGGCACCAGTGAAAGAGATTTTAGTGGCACCCATCTTGCCTCCCTCCGTGTTCGCAGCCACAAGTCCGTGTCCCAGCTTGGCAGAAGAAATCCAGGAGTCTCAAGCTCAGGATCCATGGACACAGCAACGTCTTCAAGAACTTCAAAATGGGGAGCATAGAGAGTTTTCTGCACAACAAGGGTTACTACTACATCGAGGAAGGTTATATGTTCCTGCTGGTCCCCTTCGTAATCAGGTATTGCATCTTTCTCATGATTCTTTACCTGCTGGACACTTTGGACTTTATAAAACGCTGCATCTTCTCACAAGGGAGTTCTGGTGGCCACAAGTCCGAGCTGATGTTACCAGATATGTGGGGTCCTGTGAAGTGTGTCAGCGAGCAAAGGATGTGGTGGCTAAACCTTCGGGTCTATTGCATCCTTTGCCAACACCCTCTGGTCCTTGGAATGCTGTGTCACTGGATTTCATCACGGATCTTCCTCGCTCCAAAGGATTTACCTGCATCCTGGTCTTCGTGAGATTTGTTCACCAAAATGGCCCACTTCGTTCCTTTTTTCCTAAACCTCCTACCGCAGCAGAAACAGCTCATCATTATGTACAACACCTCTTCAGGCTTCATGGTTTACCTGAACACCTTATTTCAGATCGTGGACCCCAATTCACCTCTCGTTTCTGGCAAGCTATGCACAAGGCACTAGGATCCCAAGTCCACCTGTCATCCGCTTATCACCCCCAGTCAGATGGTCAGACTGAGCGCACCAATGCCACTTTGGAACAATATTTACGCTGCTACACATGTTATCAACAGGACAATTGGGCGGATTTGTTGCCTTTAGCCGAATTTGCATACAATAATGCGGTACATTCATCCATTCGTCAAACCCCATTTATGGCCAACTATGGATACCATCCTCGGTACTTTCCCACCACCCTTCCTTTCTCCTCTGTACCAGCTACCGACGTTTACCTTCAAGAACTTCATAGCATTCAAAAACTATTAAAAGAACAACTTAATCATGCTAAGGAAGCATATAAGAAGGCAGCGGATAAGAAAAGGCATGAAGGTCCACAGTTGAATCCAGGCATGAAGGTTTGGCTCTCTACCCGATATTTGAGACATCCTGGGCGATCCCGAAAACTAGATCCTCGATTCATCGGCCCTTACCCCATCCTAGAAAAAATCAACCCAGTGGCGTTCCGTCTGCAATTACCTGCTTCTTTCCATATTCATCCTGTGTTCCATCGTTCTCTCTTGGTCCCAGCTAAAGACCCTGACCTCAACCGACCACCGATCCTGAACCTCCTCCACCGATATTGGTAGAAGGAGAAGAGGAGAGTATGAGGTCTGCCAAATTTTGGATTCCCGGATACATTGGGGGTTTACAATACTTAGTGGACTGGGAAGGGTATGGACCAGAAGATTGTTCTTGGGAACCGGTATCTAACTTGCATGTGCCGGAGTTGATTCAGCAATTTCATGAAAACTATCCAGATAGACCTGGCCAATCGGAAGAGGGGGACCATGGGGAGGGGATAGTGCCAGGACCCTGCCTGTCATGGAACCCGATGTGAAGGGTTAAATGCTGAAGAACAGGAGGAGCCTTGCAGTTCAACTCAGCAGGCAGCTGAGTCTGAGGACGCAGCTGAGGGCACATCTCCTCCTCCTATGAGGGCTAGGAACAGGATCCTGCAAAGAAGAACTAACAGGAGAGCCAGGGAAAGGATCTTTAATGATAGGCGTAGAATTAGATCTGAAAGCCCTGAGTTCTAGCAGGAGCCTTGCCAGAGATATGGGTGTGTTCCCTGGTTTAGGATAAAGCTAGCAAGTTTACCCTGAACCCTCTGTGGGAGCAACGCGTCACTTACCTTGTCACCACGTTCCTGTGTGTATCCAGACTCTGTTTCCTGACCTTGGACCGGCTTTCTGATTACGGCGTTCTCTGTTTCCTGACCTTGGACCGGCTTTCTGACTACGACGTTTCTCTCTACCATTGAACTTGGCATTTGGCTCTGTAAGGTATTTTGGCTTTGATTCGGACTGTACTTTGTTCGTTATCTGGATTACAACTAAAGTTCCTGGCAAAGAACTGAACTTGGCTTGCTGTGTATTCTGTGTGCGGGGCTTGACAGTTTGCTCCCACACACCAAACTTATTCAAGCAGAATGGAGAAGGAGGGGGCTGTTGGAATGAGTCCACTGGAAGCTTTGCAAAACCAAGTACTGTTTTTGTCTCAAGCAATTGTTCAATTGCAGCAAGCTCCAGCATCATTACAGCCTCGTTGCCCTTTGCTGCCTCCTGACCAGTTTGAAGGGAAGTTAGAGGAATTCCCTGCATTCTTGGCTCAATGCAAGCTGTTCATTGAGGTGCGGGCTCAAGACTTTCCTACTGAGAGGTCTAAGGTCTGCTTCATTATCAGTTTATTAAAAGGACAGGCAGCTAAATGGGTGACTCCTTTACTCCTCAGTGCTTCACCTTTGTTGGATAATTACCAGGCTTTTCTGAACCATATTTCTTCAGCCTTTCAGAATCCCGTGCAGGCTGCTACCACCAACAGGAGACTCAGAGCTTTGAAACAGGGCAAAGACTCAGTGTTTAATTACACTACTGCATTTCGTTTGATAGCTCAGGATTTGCAGTGGAACGAGCCGGCACTGATTTCTCAATATATGGAAGGTTTGACAGATGAGGTGCTGGATGAACTCTGTAGGGTAGAACAACCAAACACATTGCAGGAGCTCATTACTCTGTGTCTGAGATTTGATGGACGTCTGGAAAGCCGTCGTCTCCCCCGAGGCCAGAACTGCAACCAGCAACCTCTGCCAGCTGTGTCTCATCTACAATCCCAGGAGGCTTGTGAAGTAGATCCAGAACCTATGCAACTGGGAGCTGTTCGACCACGCCTTACCCCGGAGGAAAAGGCAAAGCGACGCTTTCATCATCTCTGCCTGTACTGGGAGAGGAGGACATTTTGCTTCTAATTGCCCTTTGAAGCGTTCCTCAATTAGAGCTGCTATTTCTCCAGCAGTAAAAGGGCAGCTCCATCCTTGAAGGAACCTTGAGGAATGGAGCATACCGAAAGGTTCCCAGGTAATACTATTACACCTCAAGGACCTTTTCTGCTACCTGTGACTTTAGGGCTCCCTGATGGTCGGGAGATTCCGGTGTATGCTATGGTAGATTCTGGGGCAGCTCACTGCTTTGTGGATACTGGGTTTGTGCGATACCATCGGATTCCAGTACAAAATAAGGACACCCCTTTGCTGGTGGAATCCATTGAGGGTCGGTTACTTCGTTCTGGGCCGGTAGCTCAGGAAACCTGTCCCCTTACCCTTCAGGTAATGGATCATAATGAGCAGATTAGCTTTAATGTCACCCATATGCCCCGGTTTCCTCTTGTTTTGGGACTTTCATGGTTGCGAGCTCATAATCCACTGGTGGATTGGGTGCAAGGGGAATTATATTTCAAGGTCCCTTGTTCAAAGCAACATTCCTCCACTATCCTGGCATCCGCTCATGATACATCTGACCCTGTCTTGCCCCAGGCATATCAACACTTTGCTGATGTATTTGAAGAAAAGGGGGCTGACAAGCTACCTCCACATCGACCCTATGACTGTGCCATTGATTTGATTCCTGGGGCACCTCTTCCTGTAGCACGAGTATATCCCATGTATGAACCTGAATTAGAAGCGTTAAGGGCTTTTCTAGACAAAAATCTTCGATGTGGATTCATACGCCCTTCCAAATCACCATTGTCGGCACCAGTGATATTTGTCAAGAAGAAGGGAGGGGAGCTTCATCCTTGTAATGATTATAGAGCACTCAACAAGATCACTATTAGGGACCAGTACCCTTTACCTTTAATCTCTGAACTTTTGGACCGGTTAAAAGGGGCTAAGTGTTATACTAAGCTGGACCTTCGGGGGACGTATAATTTGGTACGTATCCGCAAAGGAGTTGAATGGAAAACTGCATTCCGGACCCGGTACGGCCAATATGAACATTTAGTGATGCCTTTTGGTCTGACCAATGCACCCAGTGTGTTTCAGAGGATGATGAATGACATTTTCCAGGATCTCCTAGATCGTTGTGTGGTTGTGTATTTAGATGACATTCTGATTTACTCCGCTGACCCAGTTCAGCATGTTAAAGATGTTCATCAGGTATTGCAGCATCTGTGGGAAAACGGACTCTATGCTAAACTGGAAAAATGTGAGTTCAACATTGAAGAGGATGAATTCCTGGGGCATATCATTTCTCCCCAGGGAATCCGCATGGACCCCAAGAAAGTAGAGGCTGTGTTGTCATGGCAGCGACCACAAAATTGTAAAGACTTGCAGCGGTTCCTTGGCTTCACTAATTACTATCGTCAGTTCATTCCTGCTTACGCTGACATTGCTGCACCTTTAAACCGTCTCCTCCGTCCCAAAGAGCCTTTCTGGTGGACTCCGGAAGCAGAGAAGGCTTTCTATACCTTGAAGACCCGCTTCACTTCGGAGCCTATACTTCGCTACCCTGATCCACAACTGCCATTCATAGTGGAGGCTGACACATCTAGTGTTGCCTTGGGAGCAGTATTATCTCAACAAGAGGATCCCTCCCAAATCCCGCATCCCTGTGCCTTCTACTCTCGGCAATTAAAACCTGCAGAAAAGAATTATACGATTTGGGAGCGTTAACTGTTGGCCATCAAAACAGCTTTTGATGTATGGAGGCATTACCTTGAGGGAGTTCGACACCCTGTGCAAGTGCTAACTGATCACAGAAACCTGGAACATTTACAAACAGCTCGGCGATTGTCTCAGCGACAAATCCGGTGGTCTTTATTCTTTTCCCGGTTTGATTTTCGTATCAAGTATATTCCTGAAGCTCAGAATAAGAAAGCTGATGCATTATCTAGAAAACCTGAATATGCGGCACCAGTGAAAGAGATTTTAGTGGCACCCATCTTGCCTCCTCCGTGTTCGCAGCCACAAGTCCGTGTCCCAGCTTGGCAGAAGAAATCCAGGAGTCTCAAGCTCAGGATCCATGGACACAGCAACGTCTTCAAGAACTTCAAAATGGGGAGCATAGAGAGTTTTCTGCACAACAAGGGTTACTACTACATCGAGGAAGGTTATATGTTCCTGCTGGTCCCCTTCGTAATCAGGTATTGCATCTTTCTCATGATTCTTTACCTGCTGGACACTTTGGACTTTATAAAACGCTGCATCTTCTCACAAGGGAGTTCTGGTGGCCACAAGTCCGAGCTGATGTTACCAGATATGTGGGGTCCTGTGAAGTGTGTCAGCGAGCAAAGGATGTGGTGGCTAAACCTTCGGGTCTATTGCATCCTTTGCCAACACCCTCTGGTCCTTGGAATGCTGTGTCACTGGATTTCATCACGGATCTTCCTCGCTCCAAAGGATTTACCTGCATCCTGGTCTTCGTAGATTTGTTCACCAAAATGGCCCACTTCGTTCCTTTTCCTAAACCTCCTACCGCAGCAGAAACAGCTCATCATTATGTACAACACCTCTTCAGGCTTCATGGTTTACCTGAACACCTTATTTCAGATCGTGGACCCCAATTCACCTCTCGTTTCTGGCAAGCTATGCACAAGGCACTAGGATCCCAAGTCCACCTGTCATCCGCTTATCACCCCCAGTCAGATGGTCAGACTGAGCGCACCAATGCCACTTTGGAACAATATTTACGCTGCTACACATGTTATCAACAGGACAATTGGGCGGATTTGTTGCCTTTAGCCGAATTTGCATACAATAATGCGGTACATTCATCCATTCGTCAAACCCCATTTATGGCCAACTATGGATACCATCCTCGGTACTTTCCCACCACCCTTCCTTTCTCCTCTGTACCAGCTACCGACGTTTACCTTCAAGAACTTCATAGCATTCAAAAACTATTAAAAGAACAACTTAATCATGCTAAGGAAGCATATAAGAAGGCAGCGGATAAGAAAAGGCATGAAGGTCCACAGTTGAATCCAGGCATGAAGGTTTGGCTCTCTACCCGATATTTGAGACATCCTGGGCGATCCCGAAAACTAGATCCTCGATTCATCGGCCCTTACCCCATCCTAGAAAAAATCAACCCAGTGGCGTTCCGTCTGCAATTACCTGCTTCTTTCCATATTCATCCTGTGTTCCATCGTTCTCTCTTGGTCCCAGCTAAAGACCCTGACCTCAACCGACCACCGAATCCTGAACCTCCTCCACCGATATTGGTAGAAGGAGAAGAGGAGTATGAGGTCTGCCAAATTTTGGATTCCCGGATACATTGGGGGGGTTTACAATACTTAGTGGACTGGGAAGGGTATGGACCAGAAGATTGTTCTTGGGAACCGGTATCTAACTTGCATGTGCCGGAGTTGATTCAGCAATTTCATGAAAACTATCCAGATAGACCTGGCCAATCGGAAGAGGGGGACCATGGGGAGGGGGATAGTGCCAGGACCCTGCCTGTCATGGAACCCGATGTGAAGGGTTAAATGCTGAAGAACAGGAGGAGCCTTGCAGTTCAACTCAGCAGGCAGCTGAGTCTGAGGACGCAGCTGAGGGCACATCTCCTCCTCCTATGAGGGCTAGGAACAGGATCCTGCAAAGAAGAACTAACAGGAGAGCCAGGGAAAGGATCTTTAATGATAGGTGTAGAATTAGATCTGAAAGCCCTGAGTTCTAGCAGGAGCCTTGCCAGAGATATGGGTGTGTTCCCTGGTTTAGGATAAAGCTAGCAAATTTACCCTGAAACCTCTGTGGGAGCAACGCGTCACTTACCTTGTCACCACGTTCCTGTGTGTATCCAGACTCTGTTTCCTGACCATGGACCGGCTTTCTGACTACGACGTTTCTCTCTACCATTGAACTTGGCATTTGGCTCTGTAAGGTATTTTGGCTTTGATTCGGACTGTACTTTGTTCGTTATCTGGATTACAACTAAAGTTCCTGGCAAAGAATTGAACTTGGCTTGCTGTGTATTCTGTGTGTGGGGCTTGACACCACCTACTTTGGAGGCCAGCTTTCAAATCCAGGAGACCACTTCCACCAACACAGTGGAGACAAAGTCCACGCACACATGCGGCAAAGCCACGAAGCCAGAATGGCGGGGAACAACAGGGAGGGATTCTTTCAGCCTGGTACTTTTATCTCTCAGCGAAGGGTCCAGGGAGGAGAAAGAGAAATAGAAAGATGGAGGATACTAGGGTGCTATAGGATAGATAGGGTACTAGAGGATAGGGTACTTGAAATAGAAATAGAAATGGAAATAGATATACAAGAGAAAGATAAATAGAAATAGGGAACTAGAAAGAGAAATAGAAGGTTCCAGGAAGGAGACTACTTCCACCAACCCAGTGGAGACACAGTCCACGCATGCGGCAAAGCCACCACGAAGCCAGAACAGCGGGGAACAACGTGAGGGATGATTTCAGCCACCTTCTTTGAAGGCCAGTTTTGACTAGCCAGGAGACCACTTCCACCAACCCAGTGGAGACAGAGTCCACGCATGCACGTGGCAAAGCCACGAAGCCAGAACGGCGGGGAACAACGGGGAGGGATTCTTTGAGCCTGGAACTTATCTCTCTCAACAAAGCTTTCAGGGAGGAGACCAGTTCTACCAACCCAGTGGAGACACAGAGTCCACGCACGCAGCAAAGAAGCCAGAATGGCGGGGAACAACGGGGAGGGATTCTTTCAGCCTGGTACTTTTATCTCTCAGCGAAGGTTCCAGGGAGGAGAAAGAGAAATAGAAAGATGGAGGGTACTAGGGTACTATAGGATAGATAGGGTACTAGAGGATAGGGTACTTGAAATAGAAATAGAAATGGAAATAGATATACAAATAGAAAGATAAATAGAAATAGGGAACTTGAAAGAGAAATAGAAGGTTCCAGAAAGGAGACCACTTCCACCAACCCAGTGGAGACACAGAGTGCACGCACGCAGCAAAGAAGCCATAACGATGGTGAATAACGGGGAAGGATTGTTTCCGGCCTGGAACTTTTCTCTCTCAAGAAAGCTTTCAGGGAGGAGACCTGTTCCACTAACCCAGTGGAGACAGGGTCCACGCATGCACGTGGCAAAGCCACGAAGCGAGAACGGCGGGGAACAACGGGGAGGGATTCTTTCAGCCACCTAATTTGGAGGCCAGTTTTTCCAAACCAGGAGACCAGTTCCACCAACCCAGTGGAGACACAGAGTCCACGCATGCAGCAAAGAAGCCAGAACGGCGGGGAACAATGGGGAAGGATTGTTTCCGGCCTGGTACTTTTCTCTCTCCACAAAGCTTTCAGGGAGGAGACCACTTCCACCAACTCAGTGGAGACACAGTGTCCACACATGCAGCAAAGAAGCCACGAAGCCAAAACGGTGGGGAACAACGGGGAGGGATTCCTTCAGCCAGCTACTTTGGAGGCCAGTTGCACCAATGGGGAGGGATTACTTTGGAGGCCAGTTCCACCAACGGGGAAGGATTGTTTCCGGCCTGGTACTTCTCTCTCTCCACAAAGCTTTCAGGGAGGAGACCACTTCCACCAACTCAGTGGAGAAAGAGTCCATGCACGCATGAAAGAAGCTACGAAGCAAGAAGCTACGAAGCGAGAACAGCGGGGAACAACGGGGAGGGATTCCTTCAGCCACCTACTTTGGAGGCCAGTTTTGACAATGCAGGAGACCACTTCCACCAACTCAGTGGAGACACAGAGTCCACGCACGCAGCAAGGAAGCCAGAAAAGCGGGGAACAACGGGGAGGGATTCCTTCAGCCACCTACTTTGGAGGCCAGTTTTGACTACTCAGGAGACCACTTCCCCCAACCCAGTGGAGACAGCGTCCACGCACGCAGCAAAGAAGCCAGAACGGCGGAGAACAACGGGGAGGGATTCTTTCAGCCACCTACTTTGGACGCCAGTTTTGACTACCCAGGAGACCACTTCCACCAACCCAGTGGAGACACAGAGTCCACGCATGCAGCAGAGAAGCCAGAACGGTGGGGAATAATGGGGAGGGATTCTTTCAGCCACCTACTTTGGAGGCCACCAAGCCAGAGTTTTGACTGCCCAGTGGTCAGATATTCAGATCCCCCCCCCAAAAAAAACTCATCCGGATGAGCTCCCCTCAATCTCTCGGGGAATCATCGCCAGTTGGAATATCCTGAGGAGACCAGTTCGCTCATTGAGCGAGCAGAGTAGACCTTCTCACTCCTTGACCAGGATGAGCATTTCAAGGCCCAACTCCAGGGCAGAGACCCTCCGCTGCCCTCCACCTCGTCCGGCTTCCCTGCCGTGTTGCTGGAAGTCGCCTCGGTGTTGTCTCAGGTAGCCGCGGGCAGAGGCTTCCCTCCCGCTCAGCATGATCCGGACATGTGGGCCCACCTTGAGTTGCTCTTGTCTGCTTACAGCAAAGCCACGAAGCCAGAATGGCGGGGAAGTTCAGGGAAGGAATCTTTCAGCCACCTACTTTGAGGGCCAGCTTTCAAATCCAGGAGACCACTTCCACCAACCCAGTGGAGACAGAGTCCACGTACACACGTGGCAAAGCCACGAAGCCAGAATGGTGGGGAACAACAGGGAGGGATTCTTTCAGCCTGGTACTTTTATCTCTCAGCGAAGGTTCCAGGTAGGAGAAAGAGAAATAGAAAGATGGAGGATACTAGGGTACTATAGGATAGATAGGGTACTAGAGGATAGGGTACTTGAAATACAAATAGAAATGGAAATAGATATACAAATAGAAAGATAAATAGAAATAGGGAACTAGAAAGACAAATAGAAGGTTCCAGAAAGGAGACCACTTCCAGCAACCCAGTGGAGACACAGTCCACGCATGCAGCAAAGCCACCACGAAGCCAGAACAGCGGGGAACAACGGGGAGGGATTATTTCAGACACCTTCTTTGAAGGCCAGTTTTGACTAGCCAGGAGACCACTTCCACCAACCCAGTGGAGACAGAGTCCACGCATGCACGTGGCAAAGCCATGAAGCCAGAATGGCGGGGAACAATGGGGAGGGATTCTTTGAGCCTGGAACTTTTCTCTCTCAACAAAGCTTTCAGGGAGGAGACCAGTTCCACCAACCCAGTGGAGACACAGAGTCCACACACGCAGCAAAGAAGCCAGAATGGCGGGGAACAACGGGGAGGGATTCTTTCAGCCTGGTACTTTTATCTCTCAGCGAAGGTTCCAGGGAGGAGAAAGAGAAATAGAAAGATGGAGGGTACTAGGGTACTATAGGATAGATAGGGTACTAGAGGATAGGGTACTTGAAATAGAAATAGAAATGGAAATAGATATACAAATAGAAAGATAAATAGAAATAGGGAACTAGAAAGAGAAATAGAAGGTTCCAGAAAGGAGACCACTTCCACCAACCCAGTGGAGACACAGAGTTCACGCATGCAGCAAAGAAGCCATAATGACGGTGAATAACTGGGAAGGATTGTTTCCGGCCTGGAACTTTTCTCTCTCAAGAAAGCTTTCAGGGAGGAGACCTGTTCCACTAACCCAGTGGAGACAGGGTCCATGCATGCACGCGGCAAAGCCACGAAGCGAGAACGGCGGGGAACAACGAGGAGGGATTCTTTCAGCCACCTACTTTGGAGGCCAGTTTTCACTACCCAGGAGACCACTTCCACCAACCCAGTGGAGACAGAGTCCACGCATGCACACGACAAAGCCACGAAGCCAGAGTTTTGACTGCCCAGCAGTCAGAGATTCAGATGCTTTCACCCCCCCCAACTTATCCTGATGAGTTCCCCTCAATCTTTCGGGGAATCATCGCCAGCTGGAGTATCCCGAGGAGACCAGTTCGCTCATGGAGCAAGCAGAGTAGCAGACCTTCTCTCTCATTGACCATGACCACGTTGCAGATCTCGAGGCCCATCTCCAGGGCAGAGACACTCCGCTGCCCTCTACCCCATCCGGCTTCCCTGCCGTTTCACCGGAAGTGGCCTAACCCTAACCCTAACCCTATTCCTAACTCTGTAATCATTTTCATTTGGGCTCTACTTGCAAGAAGGGCCGCCTGGGAAGAAAAGGACCCCCCACCCGGGACTGCCAGCAAAAAAGGGACCACTGGTTTTTCAAGAACTGATTGGCAAAGGCAGCCATTCAGAGAGCAGGAAGGATGGGTGGCGGCGGGGTTGGACCTACTGCCTTGAACGGTTGGGATGCAGGCAGCTGAGCCCGATTCGTGACAGTCCACGCAGCAAAGCCACGAGGCCATAGCGCAAGGGAAATTTTCTTGGTTGGGGAGGGATTGTTTCAGCAGCCTCCTTTGGAGGCCACAAGGCCAGAGTTTTGACTGCACTCTGCATACACAGTCTACGCAAGCATGCGGCAAACCCACGAAGCCTGAACGGCGGGGAACAACGGGGAGGGATATTTTCAGACACCTACTTTGGAGGCCACCAAGTCAGAGTTTTGCCTGCCCAGTGGAGACACAGTCCACCCAGGAAAGCCACTAGGCCAGAGTTTTGGAGACCACTAGGCCAGAGTTTTGCCTGCCCAGTGGAGACACAGTCCACCCAGGAAAGCCAGGAAGCCAGAGTTTTGGAGGCCACCAAGCCAGAGTTTTGCCTGCCCAGTGGAGACACAGTCCACCCAGGAAAGCCAGGAAGCCAGAGTGCAAATGTTAGGGAGGGATTGTTTCTTCCGCCTTTGGAAGCCGGAATGCTAGTTGGAAGGAATCTCCCCTCCTTCTGCAAAGGGATTTCCCAACCTGGACTGTAAATGGTGGGAGTGAACCCCCCCCCATGTTGGAGGACAGAGTACCCCAATTCTAAAAAAAATAGTTGATGATGACTGTGCCTGTTAAAGTTGGTCTCTGGAGTCCTTCCCCATGCCTGCTTCCCCTCTCTTCCTCCCTGAGGAACCAGGGCCTGACACTGTCCCAGGCAGAGTCCCAGGCTGAACTTGAAGCACTGGCTACCAAGGCACTGAGGAGGCTTGAAGGAGATTCCCCTGGAAGACCACCCTGCATTTCTTGGAGCCTGTCAGGCAGGCAGGTAGGCAGGGCTGACAGGCAAATGCAGCCAGGCAGGCAGGGAAGCAGGCAGTCTGGCTTACTGGTAGGAAGGCAGGCTTGCTGGTGGTGGTGTGGCTTGGGAAGGCACTGGGAAAGTGCCAGAAAGGAGGATTGGTTCTGCCTTGGGAGGCAGAGTTTCTCCTTCCACCCCAGGAAGCCTGCCTTTTGTCTGTTCCTGCCAGACAGGTAGTGGATGCAGGAGAACAGATGCAAAGAGCCTTTTCTGATTCCAAGTCCTCGCTTCCTCCTGATAAATGGGTCTTTGAGGTCAGGTTGTTGTAATGGGCATCCTGACCACTTTGTAAGCAGAGCTTCCTCAGTGACCCCAAGAAGGTCCGGGAACACTGGTTGTGCAGCTGCTGTTTGGAGAGGGAGTGGCAGCAATATCACTATCTGCTACTTCCTATGCCTTTCTTCAGAAATGTGCCCCTATTTATTTAATGGGGGTCCCCCTGCCCTTCCCTCTGGTTCTGCCACCCCTCCTCATTTTTTTTATTTCTCAAAAATATTAGAAATATATTTTCTTTTTATATTTGTATTAAGTAACAAACTATTCTAATAAACTTATCCTTTTGACCCACAGGCTTACTCACACTGTGTTCTTTTGTACCAGCTTTCAATGTTGCCCTGCTGGCCCTTGGTATAAGTTTCTAATTTCGGAATTCAACTTGATCCACTGAAATGGAGGAACAACTAGAAAACAAATGGTAGTATTTGAAATAAAACTAAATCCAGACCGGATGTCCAGAAGAACTGCTCTTCCCTTCCTCAGCACTCAGTCAGCAAAACTGCAGTTCATGCAGGCACATTCAGAGAATAAAATAAAAATAGTTTTATAATTTTCTGAATTCAACTTGATGCACTGAAATGGAATGTGCCTGCCTGTGTGTTCAACTGCACACACAACACAACAAGTGTATGTATGTAAACAACAAACAAACACTGGAGTAATGAATCAATATAATATTGTAAGACTGATATCAGCAGCAGCAGCCTCCCCCAAAAAATATTGGGGTGTAAATAAAAACAATATAGTTTAGTAGTAGTTGTTGTATTCAGGGAATAAACTGAAAATAATTTTCTGAATGCAACTTGATGCACTGAAATGGAATGTCTGTGCCTGTGTGTTCAACTGCACAAGAAGTTTAAAAACAAACAATGAAGTAATTATGTAAACAAATAAAATAAACACTGGAGGAATGAATTTCAATATAATATTGTAAAAGGCTGATATAAAAAAATCACGCAGCAGCCTTAGAAAAAAAAAATTAACTCTGTAACTAAAAACATATATAGTTTAGTAGTAATAGTAGTTCAAATAAATACAAAGAAAATAATTTATAATTAATTTATTCTGAAATAGTAAATGGAAATGTGAAAAATTATAAAATGTGTTATTCAGTGCGCAGGGCCTGTTTGGCAACACAGCACAATTCAAGTTTAAAAACAAACAATTAAGTAATTAGTAAACTAAATAATATTGTGAAATATTCTCCACTTAGGGGGATAGAGGTTCTCTTCTTGGCTTGCACCCCAAATGTGTGTGGGTGTGCAAGCAAAGTGAAGTTGGGAAAAATAGAAAATAAGTGGTAGTATATAATATATTTTAAAATAAATCCACACCTCCCACACCCAGTCTACCCTCCCCCTTTATCCAATATCAGAAATATCCTCCTCTCCCCACAAACAGCCAGAGAAGAGGACAAATAAAAAACCCTAACTGCTTCCCTTCGCCAGACAAAGCTGCAGGGAATCAAAGAAATTTTTCTAATAAAAATCAATTTCCTCCCTGCCTGCCTAAAGCCTAAAGCCTCAAGGCCTCCCTCCTCGAATAATCTCCACTAGCACAGCACAGTCCTCCTTCAACCACATCCAAGACACGACTGTGACTTCTGGAAGGTGCCTCGGCTTTTTATGCCCTCTGGCACATCCAGAATAGACATGGGCACAACTTGGCGAAATTCTCATTTCCGTTTCCATTTCTCGTTTCCGTTACGGAACGGAAACGGTAACGACAATTACTCAGCCAGAACTCGAACTCGAACCGACTAAAGAAAAATGGGGTCTGATTTTTCGTTGTTGTTCCTGGCATCACAGCGATCGCGCGATGCCAAGCGGCACAGGAAAAAAGTTTTAAAACTAAAAAAAAAAAAAAAACCCGATTCCCGGCCAAAAAAGCAGGCGAAAATATACCTGCCTGAGGGCACCTACCAGAGGGGTGGTTTCTGGGGGGGCGTCCCCACTCCAGCCTTCCCCCCCTCCCCGTCCTGGGCTGCTTGTACCAGGCTGGGAGGAGGCATCCTCGGCGGCGTCTCCATTTGCTATGCGCGGTGCGGGGGGATCCAAAATGGCGACCGCAATATTTTTTTTAAATCGTGGTCCAAAAACCCACCAAAGCACCACAGAAACATGCGAAAATTAGCTATTTTATATGCCTGATTTTTTATAGTAGCAGCAGTGGGTTTTTCTTGCAACAAAATGTCTCCATTGATTTTATTTTATTTTATTTTATTTTATTTTATTTTACATGTGCGCAATGATGGGCTGGCCATGGGATGGGACCATGCAAATTTTTGGACCCATTCCACCAATCGCATGGCCGGGTTTTGACTGACACTTCTGGATGTGCCAGAGGGTATAAAAAGGCGAGGCACTCGAGAACACTCGCAGTCCGGATTTGGATTTGGGTGGAGAGAGGGCTGTAGCTGGCTGGCTGCTGTGCTAGACTAGTTTCGATTTCGCGGACGCGGAACCTTTAGATTTCAGTTAGGCAGGCAGGGAGGGAATAATTGATTCAATTGAATTATTAGGAAATATTTCATTCCCTGTCTGCTGTGGGGAATAGCAACGCGCAGTTTATTTCTTTTTATGCTCCTGCAGTTTGTCAGGACTCAGGAGGATTTTTTTTCTGATATTGCTTTAGGTTTGACTGGGGGGGGGGGGGAGGTGTGGATTTATTTTAAAAATATATATACTACCCGTACCATTCCAATCCATACTTATTTTCTATTTTACAAAGTTCATTTTCATTTCATTGCTAGCAGTTTTCTTTATTCTCTCCTCTCCTTTTTGTGTGTGAGAGAGGATTTATTTCATTTAGTGCCACTACTTTAAGTTCAAAGGGGAGCTTTTTGGAGGCGAGGTGTGGATTTATTTTAAAAATATATTAAATATTCTTTACTTACTACCATTTATTTTCTATTTTCAAAAGTTCATTTGGTGGCTGGCAACAAGTTCCTTTACCCTGCCTCCAGCACAGTGCTGTGGCTTCTGGGAATAGCAAGCCTAGCAGTTTTCTTTAATCTCTCCTCTCCTTTTTGTGAGAGAGAGAGGATTTATTTCATTTAGTGCCACTGCTTCAAAGTTCAAAGGGGAGCTTTTTGGGAGGTGAGGTGTGGATTTATTTTAAAAATATACTAGCCTAGTATATTTTAGATTTCCCCCCAACCAGTGCACTCAAATACATTTGTTGGCATTGGCAAGCCAAGGGCACCTCTCAGGGAGTATAATATTTTACATTTTAGATATACATTACAATATTATTTGTGTACGTTACTTTTACTTTTGTTTGTTTGCTAAACTTTTTGTGAGGACACTGCAGTTAAACAACACAGGCCCATTCAGTTTACTTTGCTCACAGTGTACAACACAGTCCTACTCCTGTAGCAGTGTAGTGTGCTTGCTCGTTCATTTATTTACAAAAAGTTACAAGGCACACCCTTGGTGGGTGCCAGCGCAAGTTTACTTTGCTCACAGGGTACAACACTGTCCTACTCCTGTAGCAGTGTAGTGTGCTTGCTCATTCATTTATTTACAACAAGTTACAAGGCACGCCCTTGGTGGGTGCCTGCGCAAGTTTACTTTGCTCACAGTGACAACACAGTCCTACTCCTGTAGCAGTGTGCTAGCTCGTTCATTTATTTACAACAGATTACAACTCAAGGCACACCCTTGGTGGGTGCCAGCGCAAGTTTACTTTGCTCACAGTGGACAACACAGTCCTACCCCTGTAGCAGTGTAGTGTACTTGCTCGTTCATTTATTTACAACAAGTTACAAGGCACACCCTTGGTGGGTGCCTGCGCAAGTTTACTTTGCTCACAGTGAGAACACAGTCCTACTCCTGTAGCAGTGTGCTAGCTCGTTCATTTATTTACAACAAGTTACAACTCAATGCACACCCTTGGTGGGTGCCAGCGCAAGTTTACTTTGCTCACAGTGGACAACACAGTCCTACTCCTGTAGCAGTGTAGTGTGCTTGCTCGTTCATTTATTTACAACAAGTTACAAGGCACACCCTTGGTGGGTGCCTGCGCAAGTTTACTTTGCTCACAGTGACAACACAGTCCTACTCCTGTAGCAGTGTGCTAGCTCGTTCATTTATTTACAAGAAGTTACAACTCAATGCACACCCTTGGTGGGTGCCAGCGCAAGTTTACTTTGCTCACAGTGACAACACAGTCCTACTCCTGTAGCAGTGTGCTAGCTCGATCATTTAATTACAACAAGTTACAAGGCACACCCTTGGTGGGTGCCAGCGCAAGTTTACTTTGCTCACAGTGGACAACACAGTCCTACTCCTGTAGCAGTGTGCTAGCTCGTTCATTTATTTACAACAAGTTACAACTCAATGCACACCCTTGGTGGGTGCCAGCGCAAGTTTACTTTGCTCACAGTGACAACACAGTCCTACTCCTGTAGCAGTGTGCTAGCTCGTTCATTTATTTACAACAAGTTACAAGGCACACCCTTGGTGGGTGCCAGCGCAAGTTTACTTTGCTCACAGTGGACAACACAGTCCTACTCCTGTAGCAGTGTGCTAGCTCGTTCATTTATTTACAACAAGTTACAACTCAATGCACACCCTTGGTGGGTGCCTGCGCAAGTTTACTTTGCTCACAGTGACAACACAGTCCTACTCCTGTAGCAGTGTGCTAGCTCGATCATTTATTTACAACAAGTTACAAGGCACACCCTTGGTGGGTGCCTGCGCAAGTTTACTTTGCTCACAGTAACACAGTCCTACTCCTGTAGCAGTGTGCTAGCTCATTCATTTATTTACAACAAGTTACAACTCAAGGCACACCCTTGGTGGGTGCCAGCGCAAGTTTACTTTGCTCACAGTGTACAACACACAGTCCTACTCCTGTAGCAGTGTAGTGTGCTTGCTCGTTCATTTATTTACAACAAGTTACAAGGCACACCCTTGCTGGATGCCAGCGCAAGTTTACTTTGCTCACAGTGGACAACACAGTCCTACTCCTGTAGCAGTGTAGTGTGCTTGCTCGTTCATTTATTTACAACAAGTTACAAGGCACACCCTTGGTGGGTGCCTGCGCAAGTTTACTTTGCTCACAGTGTATAACACAGTCCTACTCCTGTAGCAGTGTAGTGTGCTTGCTCGTTCATTTATTTACAACAAGTTACATGGCACACCCTTGGTGGGTGCCTGCGCAAGTTTAGTTTGCTCACAGTGTACTACACAGTCCTACTCCTGTAGCAGTGTAGTGTGCTTGCTCGTTCATTTATTTACAACAAGTTACAAGGCACACCCTTGGTGGGTGCCAGCGCAAGTTTACTTTGCTCACAGTGACAACACAGTCCTACTCCTGTAGCAGTGTGCTAGCTCGTTCATTTATTTACAACAAGTTACAACTCAATGCACACCCTTGGTGAGTGCCAGCGCAAGTTTACTTTGCTCACAGTGTAAAACACACAGTTCTACTCCTGTAGCAGTGTAGTGTGCTTCCTTCTTCATTTATTTGCAACAAGTTACAAGGCACACCCTTTGTGGGTGCCAGCGCAAGTTTACTTTGCTCACAGTGGACAACACAGTCCTACTCCTGTAGCAGTGTAGTGTGCTTGCTCGTTCATTTATTTACAACAAGTTACAAGGCACACCCTTGGTGGGTGCCTGCGCAAGTTTACTTTGCTCACAGTGACAACACAGTCCTACTCCTGTAGCAGTGTGCTAGCTCGTTCATTTATTTACAACAAGTTACAACAAGGCACACCCTTGGTGGGTGCCAGCGCAAGTTTACTTAGCTCACTTGTCCTACTGTGTAGAACACAGTGCCATTATAATACTTTGAGAAATGAAAAAAATAAGGAGGTGGTGCCACAGCCAGAGGGAAGGGGAGGGGGACCCCCACCAAGATAAATGTGGCCGCATTTCTGAAGGAAGGCACAGGAAGTAGTGCAGATAGTACTCCCTCGCCAAGCAGCTCCACAACCAGTACTGTACCATCCTCTGTCACTGAGGGAAGCATGGATGAGGCGATAAAAATCCCTTCAGCGATACTTGACTCCGACCTCCTTTATCAGAAAGAAAACAAGGACTCGGAGTCGGAAATGGCATCAGAATCAGAAACGGGCACTTTGAATCTAGAGGTTCCAGATTCTGAGGACCTGATGGCAGAAACTGACAAAAGGCAGGCTTCAGACAGTGATGGAAGGAGCAGCCCTCCTTCCCCCCAGAGTACCGCCAGTGACAGCAGTAGTACTCTACTTTCCAGGCAGGGCACAGGCCATACCACCACCACAGCAGCGGCAGCAGGCAATACCAGAGGGGTCGGTACTTTCACTAAGCCACGCGGGTGTCTCTGGGAGCATTTTGAGAACAGCCCACAAGACGCAAGGATGGCGGTGTGCAAGAAATGCGGGGTGGTGGTGCGCAGGGGGAATGACCCCAAACACCTCTCCTCAAGTGGGTTGCGCAGCCACCTGATGCGAAAGCACCCTGGGACTCTTCCTGGAACCCTGTCAGGCCCTGTTTCCTCAGGGAGGAAGAGAGTGGAAGAAGGGTTAGGGAAAGAAAAACAGCTCCGCTACTGCTGTGAGTGGGAAGAGGCAGGCCACTCTGCAGGAAGTGGGGCCGTTGTGTGGGAGTTTTGTCAGCCAGCGAAATAGGGCTAAGGCACAGGAGAACACCACTCGCGTGGTGGGTGAAATGGTGGCCATGAACGGGTTGCCCCTCTCCTTTATGGAGTCATCAGGCTTCAGGCACCTGATGAAGCATGTGGCTCCATGGTACGAGCCTCCATCCCGGCGTACCTTCAGCAGGCGGGTGATTCCCTCCTTTTATGAGTCCGTCAGGAACATGATCTGGGCCCTGCTGCAGGCGGCCAGAGGAAGGAAGATCCACTTCACTTCCAAGGTAGCATTTTCAGAAGTGTTACCTGTTCCTCGTGCAGGACCCACCAGGCAGGCAGAGCTCAGAAGCCTCAATGCGTGGATGAGGCGATGGTGTTGAGAGGAGGGCTTTAGATTTGTCAGGAACTGGAGAACATTTTGGGAAAAGCCGAACCTGTTCAGGAGGGACGGGTTGCTCTTGAATCATGATGGGACCAGATTGCTGGCACTCAACCTCAAAAAGGCTGCAGAGCAGCTTTTAAATTGATAACTGGGGGAAAGCCGACAGGAGCTGAGTGGCATCCGGTTCGGAACACCTCATCCACAGGGAATGAGGTTGGAAAGGGTAGAGAATCACATAGAGATGACATAGCAGGTATTAGTACTGGGATAAAAATGGAATGTGATAGTTTGTCTACTGAAAATAATAGCCGTGGGGGAAAAGAACAAAGCATCAGCTGTTGTTGCAGAACCCACTATACAGGTGCTTCTACGCCAATGCTCGAAGCCTCCGATCAAAAATGGGCGAACTGGAATATTTGGCAGCTAGGGATAACATTGATATAATAGCCACAACAGAAACCTGGTGGAATGTAGAGAACCAGTGGGATACAGCAATCCCAGGCTATAAACTCTATAGAAGGGATAGAGAGGGGCGGGTGGGAGGGGGAGTGGCCATCTACGTTAAAGAAGGGGTAAAATCCAACAGAATGGAGATTAACAGAGGGTCTGACTCCACCATAGAATCACTGTGGGTTAAACTACCAGGTCCAAGGAGTGATGTGATAGTTGGGGTATGCTATCGCGCACCAGATCAAAAAATTGAGGGGGACCTTGAAATGAGGAGACAAATCATGGAGGTGTCTCAGAAGGATAGGATAGTAATCATGGGGGACTTCAATTCTCGACTTGCTGAATGACTGTGCCTTAGAGCAACTTGTCATGGAGCCCACCCGAGAACAGGCAACTCTGGATCTAATACTGTCTGATACTCAGGACATGGTCAGGGATGTGAATGTCACTGAGCCTCTGGGGAACAGTGACCATGCTGCAATTTCCTTTGCCATGCATGTTGGAGGAAGAGTGTCAAGCAAATCAGACATAAAAACCCTTGATTTTCGAAGGGCAAACTTCCCTCAGATGAGGAAACTAGTTAGAAAGAAATTGAAGGGGAAGGTTGGAAGAATCCAATCTCTTCAGAGTGCATGGAACCTGTTTAAAACAACGGTAACAGAGGCCCAGCTCAAGTGCATACCACAATGAAAGAAGAGCTTATTTAAGTCCAAGAGGACACCGGCAGGGTTAACGAGTTGAGTTAGAGAGGCTCTAACGCGCAAGGAGAGGTCTTTCTGTAAATGGAAATCCTCCCCAAATGAGGAAAATAAAAAGGAACACAAACTCTGGCAAAAGAAATGTAAGAAGATGATAAGAGAGGCAAAGAAATATTTTGAGGAACGCATGGCTAGCAATATAAAGGGTAATAATAAAAGCTTATTTAAATATGTTAGAAGTAGAAAACCTGCCAGAGAACCAGTTGGCCCTCTGGATGGTGAGGGAGGAAAAGGGGAGATTAATAATAATAATAATAATACCTTTATTGTCAATGTACAACATGTGCACAATGAAATTAGCTGAGTCTCCCATACCCACCCCCACCACCATCCCTCCCCCATCTCACTGGCAATCACTCAGTCTTATTGCACCCTGTGTACTTGACACAGATTAAGGAGGACTTGGAAATTGCAGAGAAATTAAATGAGTTCTTTGCATCTGTCTTCACGACAGAAGACCTTGAGCAGATTCCGCTCTTGACTAAAGAATTAAATCAAATACAGGTTAAAAAAGAGGATGTTTTAGGACTAATTGATAAATTGAAGATTAACAAGTCACCGGGCCCAGATGGCATCCACCCAAGGGTTATTAGGGAACTGAGAAATGAAATTGCAGATCTCTTAACAGTAATATGCAACTTGTCTCTTAAAACGGCCACAGTGCCGGGGGACTGGAGGATAGCAGATGTCACACCAATTTTTAAAAAAGGAAGGAGGGGGGACCCGGGAAACTACAGGCCAGTTAGCCTTACATCTGTCCCAGGGAAGATGGTGGAAAGCCTCATCCAAGAGAAAATCTTCCAACACATAGAAGAACAAACCTTGCTGAGAGAAAATCAGCATGGCTTCTGCAAGGTTAAGTCTTGTCTGACAAAACTTTTAGAATTTTTTGAAAAGGTTAACAGGGATGTAGATTTGGGTGAACCGGTGGATATAGTCTATCTGGATTTTCAAAAGGCTTTTGACACAGTCCCTCACCAGAGGCTGCTGAGATAATTGCACAGTCAGGGGATAAGAGGACAGGTCCTCTTATGGATTGAGAACTGGTTGAGATCCAGGAAACAAAGAGTAGGTGTCAATGGGAAATTTTCACAATGGAGAGAGGTGAAAAGCGGTGATCCCCAGGGCTCTGTCCTGGGACCGCTGCTTTTCAATCTGTTCATAAATGACCTGGAGACAGGGATAAACAGTGAGGTGGCCAAGTTTGCAGATGACACAAAAGTTTTCCGTGTGGTAAAAACCAGAGAAGATTGTGAAGAGCTCCAGAAGGATCTCTCCAAACTGGGGGAATGGGCTACGAAATGGCAAATGCGTTTTAATGTAGCCAAATGTAAAGTAATGCATATTGGGGCAAAAAATCAAATCTTTATCTATCAACTCATGGGCTCTGAGTTATCGGTGACAGATCAGGAAAGAGATCTTGGTGTGTTGGTAGACAGCTCTATGAAGGTGTCCACCCAATGTGTGGCAGCGGTGAAGAAGGCCAATTCCATGCTAGGGATTATCAAAAAAGGGATTGAAAATAAATCAGCCAACATTATAATGCCATTATACAAAACAATAGTAAGGCCACACCTGGTCACCGCATCTCAGGAAAGACATAGTGGAACTGGAAAAGGTGCAGAAGAGAGGGACTAAAATGATTACTGGGTGGGGGCACCTCCCTTATGAGGAAAGGCTAAAACATTTGGGGCTCTTTAGTCTGGAAAAAAGGTGCCTGAGGAGGGATATGATTGAGACGTACAAAATAATGCAGGGCATGAGTAAAGTGGATAGAGGGAAGCTCTTCTCCCTCTCACAAAATACCAGAATTAGGGGACATATACTCAAATTGAGGGCTGGGAGAGTAAGAACAGACAAAAGAAAATATTTTTTCACCCAGCGCGTTGTTAGTCTATGGAACTCCCTGCCACAGGATGTGGTCGTGGCATCTGGCTTGGATGCCTTCAAAAGGGGATTGGACAGATTCCTGGAGGAAAAGTCCATCACAGGTTACAAACCGTGATGGAGATGTGTAATCTCCAGGCTTAAAACCAGGGTACTTCAAGGGCCAGATACAGGGGAGTGTTATCAGGAGACAGATATCTAGTCTCATGCGCTCCCAAATGCATCCGGTGGAGCCACTGTGAGATACAGGAAGCTGGACTAGATGGGCCTTTCGCCTGATCCAGCATGGCTGTTCTTATGTTCTTATGACCTCTGGACCGGTGGGCACCACAGATACCTCTCTCTGACGGCTTATTGGTGGCAACCCAAGGAGGTCCTGGAGCCCAGGACATCCCAAGAACAGCTGCAGGGGGAGCCACAAGGCAGCACCCCAAGAGGGTATAGGGCGGTGCTTCTCCAGGCACAAAGCATGGAGGACAATGCCACAGGGTTCAACATTTCAGAGGTCGTCAAGACAGCAATGCGAGAGTGGGGATTGGTTACTGAGGGGCAGGTCAATCTCGGATTCATGGTTACTGACGCGGGCCGTAACATGACCAACGCGGTTGAAAAGGCAGGGTTGCAGGGCATCGTGTGCGCAGCACACAAACTGCATCTGGTGGTGGTCGATGCCATTGGGGTGGGAGCACCGAAGGATTCCTGGGGTGAGGGGACCCTGGAGACCAAGGCCTTGCTGGACAAGTGCCGGAAAATCGTCGGGCACTTCTCTCGCAGCGTCAAGGCATCCAGGATGATGCGTGATAGGTAGGCGGAAACGGGCCGACCAGAGCACCTCCTGATCCAGGACATGACCACCCAGTGGAACTCCACCTACGAAATGGTCAAGCGCCTGGTGGAGCAGAGGGAAGTGGTGAAATATGTCATGTCAACCACCCCAGTCCTGCATGAGGGGAGGGAGATGGACCTTGGTGCTACCGAGTGGCTCGCCCTCTCCCAGATGGTGGGTATCCTGCAGCCTTTTGAGGAGACCACTCACGTGCTCAGCAGCTACAACGCCAGCCTGGGCCACGTACTCCCCCTGGTCAATGCCCTTCGCCAACGCCTAGAGACCACTATCCGGGAAGAAGCCAATCTTCTCCCAAAGAGCAGGGCCTTGGCAGACAGGCTGCTGACCGGCGTGGATACCCGCCTTGGCCCACTAAGGAGGGAAAAGGTGTACCAGATGGCATGCCTGTGCGACCCTCGCGTCAAGGGTTCCCTGGCGGGCAGCGCTGCCGACCTGAACTCCTGGAAGATGGAGCTATGCTGTCAAGTCAGGGCTCTCTCCACTCAGGGCCAGGCGTTTCCGAGGGCGCACGGAAGCCAGAGCGATGCAGAAGAGGGTTCCTCGCAAGGATCCTCATCCTTCTGTACTCCAGGAGTATACACCCAGAGGCCAGGTTCCATGCCAGCAGCCAACTACCTGGCCTCTGCCGTAGCCATGGCAGTCTCCTCCTCTGTGGAGGCAAGGGAGGAAGAAGTAGCAGACCCCGCTCAGACCATGGTGAAGGAGTACATGGCTGAGCCCCTCCAACCCCTCAGCTCGGACCCACTGCACTACTGGGCCAGAAAGGCAGACCTCTGGCCCGCTCTTTCAACTCTGGCGTTGGACCTCTTGTCCATCCCACCCACCAGTGTCCAGAGTGAGCATGTCTTCTCCCAAATGGGAGATGTCCTGTGGCCGCGCCGCTCCCGACTGGACCCGGAGACTGTGGAAACGTTGACTTTCATCCGCTTCAACCTTTCCACATTGGGATTACCCCAACACTCCAAGACCTAAGTCCCAAGTCGTTCTGCCATGGGTTCCTTAAACGGCCCTCCCTTGCCCTAACATCAACTACCAGGGCAACATTTATGCCGGTCCGCCTGCCTGTCTGCCTACAAGCCTGCCTGCCTGCCTACAAGGCTACCTGCCTGGCTGGCCCTGTGACTACCTGCCTAGTGCCTAAATGCCTGCCTGCCTGCCTGACTGACTGACTGTATTCACACACACACACTTGGAAGGGTCTGTATTGGCCCAATTTTTTCAGCCCTTGCCTGGGTCCAAACCAGCAAGGACCATTCTCAAAGTGTCATTTGAAAGGGTCTGTAACCTGTATTGGCCCAATGTTTCCCCGTTGGCCATGGCTGATCTGAGTGAGACCCTAAAACCTGCCTTCCATGGTGCTTCCTCCCTTCCCTGCCGGGGTTTAGGCGCCAATCTGCTTACAAAGTGGTCAGGAAGCACTTTACAACAACCTACCTCAAAGACTGAGTAGCAGGGGGCTAGCTCTCCTCCTTACAGCCTTAAAGAAATAGCCCAGTTCTCCTGCTTCTACTCTGTCTCCTTGGTTGATGAAACTCGGTCTCCTGGGGTGGAGAGAGAAACTCTGCCTCCCAAGGCAGAAACAATCCTTCCTTCTGGCACTTTGGCTTTGTGTCTTCCAATCCCTAGCCTGGGTGGCTGGTATCCTGCAAGCCTGCCTAGCCTACATATACCTGTAAATCAGACTGCCTGCTTCCCTGCCTGCCTGCCCGCCCCTCTGCCAACCTGCCTTCCTGTCAGACTCCCAGCTTTGAGCATGCCTTCCAGCTGCTTCTCATTCAACCTCCTGTAGTCTGGCCTTCTGGCCTCCCCTACTTTGTCCTCTGGGCTGGTCTGTGACCCACTAAGCAGGACTCTGGGTTTGTGGTCTGGTCTCCTTTAGAGGTGGTGGTGGTGAATGATCACCCGAGAGGGGAACTCAATCAGGAATACTGGGAAGGGGGTTAGGGTTAGGCAAGGGGGATGGGCTGCAGAACACTGTGACTCACTAAGAAGGACTGGAGTGGAATGTACTTGCGTGTGCTGTGTGCTGTGTATACTGTACCGTACAGAACCGTGTGTTGTCCATTTCTTAGAAATAGAAGAGCCTGTCAGGAGGAACTTCCAGGGTGGGTTCATGGTGGATCTGTGAGTCTGTGTGACTCATTAAGAAGGGCATTGCCCTTGCTTATTGGCAGTTTGCTACTTGCCAGCGTAACAGCACATGGGAAGGAAGAGTCAGACAGAACTCTTCCTTGCTGTCCTTTTGGCAGCATCAAGACTCAGGCCTTTGGGTCTCCGCCACTCTTTCCTCTGGGCTGCACGGCACTGTGGCTCACTAAGAAGGACATCTTACTGGCGTGCTGGTGGCACTCTGTCACCATTTACAAATAGAAGATTTGCCCGAAAGTTCCAGGCTTGGCTTTTGGAGCTGTAGGAACTGTGACTGACTACTCAGACTCACTCAAGCTATGTGGCCTACGCCACTCTTTCCTCTGGGCTGCACGGCACTGTGGCTCACTAAGAAGGACATCTTACTGGCATGCTGGTGGCACTCTGTCACCATTTACAAATAGAAGATTTGCCCGAAAGTTCCAGGCTTGGCTCTTTTGGGTTCAGCAGCTCGTTTGGGTACTGGAGCTGGCTGGCAATGATCCTCCCTTACTCGGGCCCTGTGGCCTCAGACTCAGGTCTTTGGGTCTCCGCTACTCTGTCCTCTGGGCTGCAAGACACTGTGGCTCACTAAGGAGGGAATTGTACTTGCGTGCTGGTGGCACTCTGTCACCAGAAGATTTGCCTGAAAGTTCCAGGCTTGGCTTTTGAAGCTGTAGGAACTGTGACTGACTACTCAGACTCACTCAAGTTATGTGGCCTACGCCACTCTTTCCTCTGGGCTGCAAGACACTGTGGCTCACTAAGAATGGAATTGTACTTGCATACGACTACGTACGTACTGTCACTCACCACACCACCACCAACAGTATGTCAGAAAGTGCCATGTGTGGTTCATGGTGGTACTAGTACTACTCACAGTCACAAAGAAGGGCTAAAAACCTGTGGCCTCCGGTTCGCAGCCCTGTGGCCTCAGACTCAGGCTATGTATCCTCCGCTACTCTTCACTCTGGGCTGCAAAACACTGTGACTCACTAAGAAGAACGACATTTTGCCTGCGTACTGGAAGTTTGCTGGGATAATAGCACACACCTTGGACTTTGTGGCCTTGTGGCCTCCCTTTCGCAGGGCCCTGTGGTCTCAGACTCAGCCCTTTTGGGCTCCCCTACTCTGTCCTCTGGGCTGCAAGACACTGTGACCCACTAAGAAGGACACATTTTACTGTTAACACAGCCCCGTGATGATAAGGCAAAAATCTGCCATGCTGGCCTTGCTGGCACCCTTACTCTGGCCTTGTGGCCTCAGGTACTCTGGCGTTGTGGCCTCCCGTACTCAGGCTCTGTGTGGTGGTCTCATACAGTCTGGCCTTGTGGACGCCCTTACTCTGGCCTTGGACTGTGGACGTGGACGCCCATAGTCCTCCTTGTATAGCCTAGTGGGATCTGGGCTGTAGTTAGAGTTCTTCTGCCTAATCCAAGCTGTGTGCCCATACGCCAGCACGCTGTCTTCCTTAAGAGCAACCCAGAGCCCAATCCCTACCTATTCCAAGTTCCTAACCCTAACCCTAACCCTAATATCAGACTCTAACCGCTAGATGACCAGGGTTGCATTGGCTTGGCTTTACAGTGTGATGTGAAGCCAGGACCTTGGAGATGGGGGGGGCATTGAGAGGAGTAGACCCTCATCCAGATTTGGGGAGGAACGGAATGTCTGTGTCTCCTGCTGCCTCTGAGAGGTGGAGGGGAGATGGGATGGATAAACGCTTCAAAACAAAACAACAAAAAAAGTATAACAGGCAGCCAGACCAAGTAGGGTGGCTGGCCAGTTCAGCGTTGACCAAGAGAAAAAAAAAGAATATTGCATTCTGCCCACTTTGCTTTATTGCATAGGATGCAGTCTTATGCTACGATATATTTATTAATATTATTCATCACCACCCAGTTTAAAGTGTTTTCCGCCTGCTCTGGGTCATTGCGGGACGCCCCCATGCTCTGGGTGGGAATGGGAAGTCAAATCGCGCTAAATCGCGGTAGAAACGACAAATGACAAATGAAACGATGAATTTTTGAAAAATTTCGCAAAAAACGGAAACGACCCGAAATGGACCCGTCCCAAAAAACGACAACTCAAAAAAAATTTCTGGTCGTGCCCATCTCTAATCCAGAAGTGTCAGTCAAAACCTGGCCATGCCATTGGTGGAATTGTTCAAAAAAATTGCATGGTCCCATCCCATGCCCCAGCCCACATGGGCAGGTCTAAAAAAATAAAATAAAAAATAAAATAAAATAAAATCAATGCGACATTTTATTGCTATAAAAAAACCCATTGCTGCTACTATTAAAAATCAGGCATTTAAAATAAATAAATTTCACATGTTTCTGTGGTGATTTGGTGTGTTTTTTGACCACGATTTCAAAAGAAAAATTGCTGTCACCATTTTGGATCCCCACCCACTGCATGGCATGGCGAGACGATGAGGATGATGCCCCCCCAGCCTGGTGCCAGCAGCCCTGGACAAGAGAGGAGGGGGGAAAGGCCGTGGACCCCCCCCCAGAAACCACCCCTCTGGTAGGTGGCAAAGCCTCAGGCAGGCATATTTTCGCCTGCTTTTTCGGCCGGGAGGCAGTCAGGTATTTTTTTTAACTTTTAAAAACTTTTTCTGTGCTTGCTTGACATCGCGTGATCGCCGCGATGCCACAAACGGAAACAAAAAACCCGACCTAATTTTTCTTTTTTCGGTTCGAGTTTGAGTTGTAACGGCTTAATTACTGTTACCATTTCCGTTACCTACGGAACCGAAAAAAAACGGTAACGGAAACGAAAATTTTGCCGCTCCATGCCCATGTCTACTTGAAACCATAGATTATCAAGTGGGTGGTGGGCATGTGTATCATATTAGGTCCCCTCAGCTATGCCCTTACCCCAGCTATACTTCAGCAATACTGTGTGATTGATGCAGGGACAGCTCATGGACTGGGATGGGGGTGTGCCTATCCCCTCCCAATTTTATCAGGATGCCCAGTCACAAGCCATCTATGGGCAAGGTTTCTAAAAAGAATCGTATAACCCCATTCAGCCAAATCAGTGCTCTTGTGGCTGAACTCTAATAAGGCAGGGCTTCTGCTCATGCAAGCCCTGTAACTGTTCATCTGAATATCCTCACAGGACCCTCTTAGGATCTTTGCACTAATCACATGATGGTCTGAGACACTGGGTGAGGCTTATATCCATGCCATCATCTGCAGCATTTATCTAACCTTCCACAGTTTCAAGTATAATGTCTCAACAGGATTCCTAGGAAAAAGCAAAAGCAAAGTGTTCTGCTTATAAACTGCCTGATAGCACTTCAAATACTCTTTGGGCAGTTTACAATTTAATTATGCAGGCTACACATTGAACTAATTCCACAATTGCTAATGGAGGATTCTTACAACACTTAACAAATTAAGAGCCCTTATAAGAAGCACGAAGTGGTACTAACATAGGAAGAAATGTAATGGCTGAAATCCTAATGGTGCTCACATAACTCTAGTGTAAGTTGTTTTGGTTCCCCGCAACTAATTCACCATGCGCTGGGACAAATTTCAGCTGCACAATTCAGCACGTGATCTGACACACAACTGAAATACTTCCTGTCACTTACTCAGTTAGCTGCAATGAGCTGTTGCAAGTTACATAAAACGTACATAAATATCTGTAGGAGTTAAGCTGTTATAAACTAGAGATGGGCACGACTTGAAAATTTTTTTTTCGAGTTGTCGTTAGTCGGGCTGGTTCCGTTTCGGGTCGTTTCCGTTTTTCGCGAAAATTCGCAAAAATTAGTCAGTTCATTTTTTTGTTTTCGTTAGTACTGGTTTTTTGGGGGGGATAGCGGGCTCCTGGAGGCACCTCTGTGGGGTGGGTGCCTCCTCTGGCCCGCTATAAAGGGAAAGCGGGCTCCTGGAGGCACCCGTGGGTGCCTCCTATCCTCACCCACTAGGAAGGGGAAGCAGGCTCCAAGAGACCCCTCAACATGGGGGTCTCCCCTCCTCACCTGCTGCTGCAAAATGGCATGCATAGCCATATGGATATGCATACCAGTTGCAGACAGTGAGACCAGTGAACCCAGAGCCATAGGGTGATGCCTAAGGCTCTCGCACCGCCATGTCTCACAAAGAAGGGAATTGTACTTGTGTGTAGTGCAATGCAAGTACATCTGGCTTAGGGTTAAGGTGGGTTAGTGCAAGGGCTAGGGTTAGGCTAGTGATGGGTAAGGTTACGGTGGGCTAGTGGGTTGCACGTCTGGGTGCCTCTCTGACCCACTAAGAAGACAGTCTGTGATGTATGGGTAAGTAAGGAGTCAAGGATTAGGGTTAGTGTTAGGGGGCTAGGGCAGGTTTTAGGGGGCTTTTTGGCACATCCCAGAAGTCTCCATGGCCAAGTGGCCATGCGATTGGTGGGATGGCTCCAAAAATTTGCATGGTCGTCCACTCCCACATGGCTGGCCACTCGGCCAGCCCATCATTGCACAGGTGTAAATAAAATAAAATAAAATAAAATCAATGGAGGACAGAGGAGGAGAGGAGAGACATTTTGTTGCAAGAAAAAACCCACTGCTACTGTGAAAAATCTGGCAGTTTATAAATTTTCCCGTGTTTCTGTTGTGCTTGTGTGTTTTTGGACCACGATTTCAAAAACAATATTGTGTTCGCCGCCCCATTTTGGATCCCCCGCCCGCACCGCATGGCATGGCGAGTCCGGCTGCCCAGGACGGGGGGGGAGGTAGGACCCCCCCTACAGAAACCACCCCTCCGGTAGGTGCCCTGCGCCCTTAGTCAAGCAGGCATTTTTCCGCCTGCTTTTTTGGCCCGGGAATGGGTGGGGGAAGAGTTTAAAAGTTCTTTCCTGTGCCGTCCGTGCCGCTTGATTGCGCTTTAATTGCGGCGGCTGGCGGCGAGACTGGGCTTTTTGCTGGCTGCGAGCCTGCGGCGAGTCCCACCAGAGCAGCCCAGGACGGGGGATGGGGAGGGAGGCCAGGGACCTCCAGAAACAACCCCTCTGGTAGGTGCCCTGAGGCATGGCAGGCATTTTTCCGCCAGCTTTTTGGCCGGGAACCGGGTTTTTTTAACTTTTAAAAACTTTTTTTCTGTGCCGCGTGGCATCGCGCGATCGCGCGATGCAAGGAACGAGCACGACAAATCAGACCAAAATTGTTCATTCGTCGGTTCGAGCTCGAAGTCTGGTGGAGTAATTCCCGTTACCGTTTCCGTAGAGTAACAGAACCGAGTAACGGAAACGGAAACGGGAATACTGCTAAGTCGTGCCCATCTCTATTATAAACGTTTCTCATAAAGTGAGGCAATATAATATTTAGAAACTAATGCAGTTAAGAAAATTAACCTTTGCACACCAACATAAAAACAAACTCCACTTGCATATAGTGTATCTGAAAACATTTTTGAACCTATGAGAATTCCAATATATTAAGGATTAAGAGCAAGGTTTGTTTGTATTCCTTGAAATCATGGTGAATTATTTCCACTCTGAATGGAGCCAACCTAGTGACAATCAGAGTATGTCACTCCATTTTCCAGCAACATTTGCTGAAAACAGTATGGACCTTTGTATGTGTGTATGTGTGTGTGTGTGTGGGGGGGGGTTGTTTCAATCTGTTAGGCTGGCTGGAACAAAATAAGTAGCCTCAAATGCTAAAAAGATCTTCGTAGATCCCCCCCCCCCCAGCCATATTTTAAATCTTTTAAAAAATAAGAATCCTGGCTAGATTACTACGTGGGATTATATATGGAAAGTGTCAGGAAACTTCAGTGGGTCCAAAATGCAGCAGCCAAGTTGCTGATGGGGGCTGGTTTCAGTGATCACCTAACATCCTTGATACAGCAGCTCCACTGGCTGCTGATCCAATTTCAGGATTAATTAGACTTGTTGCTAGATTGTGCGGTATATGTCCAATCAATCAATCAATCAATCAATCAATCAATCAATCAATCAATCAATAGGCCCCAAGCTATCTTGTGGTGGCTCAGAGGGCTAGAGGGCTGAAATGTTGGCTACAAAGTCGGCAGTTTGGTGGTCCGAATCCCAGATGCCATGGAGTGGAGTGAGCTCCTGCTGTCAACCCCACTTAATTGGGGGGGGGGCATTTACCTTTAAGCTATCTCAAGGACTGCATCTCCTTTTATGAACTTTATTCAGTGTGAGCCTTGGGCAAGCCAGTGGTATAAATAACTCCCTTTCAAGTAAAGAAACATCAGGTGCTGACTCCTGGTAATGGTTTATTTTCTTGAACTTTAACAAACTGGTCCTCACTTAAAAGGATTGTTTTGAAGTACTAGAGTAGTAAATATTAAGCTTTGTTTTTTCCAGATAGAAGCAAATATCATTTGTAATTCTCATTAGCTTTGAATAAATGAATTTAATTAAAAAAGGTGCTTGGATTCTGTGTTGGTAAGTTATATAGAACATCACAGCATTGAAAAGGCTTGAAGTCTTTTAAAAGAACTCACAGAGTTTAGCAACCTCCAGACCTCTGTAGTAAGACTTCTGAGGAAGATTTATAGCAGGGGGTTGGTCTGGGGTGATAGGTCACAGATAAACTCTTCCAGAGAAAGACTCCGGGAAATTGTTTCAGCCTTGCAGACAATTTCATGGAGGAGGTAACAAGAGGAACAGCCATTTTAGATTTGATCTTAACCAATGGGGGGACCTTCTAAACAGGGTTAAAGTGGTGGGATCTTTAGGTAAAAGTTACCATGCCCTCTTGGAATTTCTTATATAGTTGGAATTAGAAGCTAAGCATAGTGAGACAAGAATCCTGGACTTTAAGAAAGCCAATTATTGTAAACTTAGTGAATTATTGGCTGTGATTCCATGGACCGAAACACTGAAAGAGAAGGGAGTCCAAGATGGATCGGAATTCCTTAAAAGTGAGATATTAAAGGCACAATATAAACTGGTCCCAACAAGAAGAAATGGGAGAAGTCTAAGGAAACAGCAGTGGTGGACTAAAAAACTTTCAAGTCAGCCAAACATATATAAAAACCATGTACAGGAAATGTAAAAATGGGTAATGCACCAAGAAGGAATTTAAGGAAACAGCCAGTACTGTATATGCAGGGGAATGGTAAAAAAAAAAAGCTAAAGCACATTGCCCTCCAACTCGAAATGACGAGACGAATCAGGAAATTGGGTTTTACTGGGCCACATTTTAACTCACAACTTTATTTCAACAACAACAACAACAGGAGGGGCCTGGCATTAGCATAGATGGTTCGAACCCCGGGGTCACCTGGGACCCCTCCAACCAGGCAGCATAGGGTGAGAAACAACCCCCAGGTGGTGCAGTCAGCTGACAGCACCCACCAGGCCAGTCAAGGTTCATACCCCTCCCTGTGTCCAGTTGCATCAAGCTGGGTTATCCCTGACGCAGGGAGGCGTCCCCGTGTATCCACCCCGACACCGTGACTATCAACAATTAAGCAACAAATATAATATTTACTTGTGGTTGACACAGAGCAGTGCAGCAGTAGCGTGCAGATAAAATGTCAGTACTGATATAAAGTATTGCAGAGTTAGTTTATGAAGAGACAATGACAATGGGTAGAGTAAAAACTCATATATTCATATATACATCAAAAATATATACAGCATAACAACCAAGCAATATTTACAACAGACAAACAAAGTGTGGGGTTCTGTTCTCACCATAACAGACCCACCTAACAAATGGAAAGCTAGTGCTTTTTATACAGTTCAGTACCCATCAGATGTGAGTCATCACTAATTACAATCTGATGCAATCTGATACAATCATGATGCTATACATTCTTTCACCTCTGCTTCATCACATAACATGCTTGTGATTACTTATCTCTTACACTTGTGAATTAACACCATGAGTCTGCAGAATCTAACTGCCTCCATTTTACAATTCTCTTTCCACTATCTGTTAAATATACATAACATATATTTTATCAACGTTTACATATCTTGACACCCCTCCTATATTTAACAGATTTCAACTCCTAGCCTTTTCTTAAAACATACATGTTTTTCTTTACATAAAGGCTTTGTAAATATATCTGCATAATTGTCAACACTAGTACAATATTCTAATATAATCAAATGTTGTTCTATGCAGTCCTTCACATTCTGGTAACGGATACCAATATGCTTGCTTTTGGATCCGACCTTCTGATTCTGTGTTAATTGGATACACGAAAAAGAATCATTATACACTTTGACTGGTAGTTTAACATTCACATTTACATCATTTAACAACTGCACCACCCAGGTTAACTCACAACACAAGTCACTCACAGCCCCATACTCAGCCTCAGTAGTAGAGCACGAAATGTACCTTTGTCTTCGGGCTTTCCATACAATTAGTGAGTTACCTAAGAAAATGGCATATCCAGACAATGACCTTCTTTCTGGACTTGAACCCCAGTCAGCATCTGCATAGCTAATTAAATCAAGATTATCACACTTGAATATTTTCAACTTTTCATGCATTGTTCCTTTAAGGTATCTCAAAACACGCTTTATACCTTTCCAATGCTTCATCAATGGCTTTGCAGCATGTTGAGACAATATGTTGATAGTTGCTGCAATACCAGGCCTAGATCATGAACACAAATACATTAATGAGCCCAATACAGATTGGTATAGTTCAACATTTCCAAAATCCCCATCATCAGGATCTCTGTTGAACCCCACCTCCATGGGTGTAGGGACTATGTTGCAGTCTCCCATCTTACACTTCTGTAATAGCTGTTCTATCTTGTCACTTTGACACAGATAGAAATTACCTTCAGGAACAGTTGTGACATCAACCACTAAATAATGTTGTATCTCACCAAGATGCTTCATTTTTACTTCTTTGCCTAATGAAGACATAAACCACTTCACATGTGAGATATTGGGCACCATTAAACATAAATCATCAACAAAAGCAATCAATATCAAAAAACCCTTTGTATACAAGCATGGATCTGCCCTACTTTGAGAAAAACCTATTTCTCATGCAAAATGTCCATTGCTTTCTGGCGCCATCTCCTGGTGCATCCACTCGCCGATCCTTCAGAGACACATGCTCTTCTTCCATAGCCATCATCCACTGCTTTCTTGTCCTCTCCAGGCACTTGCAGTACATCTTCACAAATCTGTGGCTCATGGGATACAAAATTAACAACAAACCTTTCAGGTGGCACTACAAAATTGGATCTTGTAGACTTTCTGAGCAACACTGGCTCCTCATCAACCTTTTCATCATGCAATGATGTCGACTCCCCTCCATCACTGGAATCTTCCTCAGCAGGCTCAGTGTGGGGACAAATGCTTGGCAAAAACACTTCATTGTTTGCATGTAGATCTTCCCAGTTTCTTTGTTCACAAAACGTTGCAGATCTGCTAATATAAACTTTCCCATGATTATCGCAAAAACGCCAGGATTTTGCAGCAGGTTGAAAACCAATAAACATAAGTTTCCTTGACTTTGGGCTATTCTTGTGTCTGTATTTCTTTGGAACCAATACCCAGGCTTCAGAGCCAAATAAACAAAGATATTTGATTGTAGGTCTCTTACCATGTAGCGGAGTATAAGGAACTTCATTAACAGCTGAACTCCATACTCTATTAGACACATAATTTGCATACTTCATCGCCTCAGCCCAATAACCTCTGGGAAGTTTTGCATCAGTCAACATTGCATTCATTATGTTTTGAAGAATCCCATTCTTCCTTTCAGCTAGACCATGTTCAGCAGAAGCTGCAGGGTTAGTCAATCTGTGTCTCACCCCTTTTTTCTCCAAATAGTCAACAAACTGTTTACATAAGAATTCACCTCCTCTATCACTCTGTATAGCAATAATTTTTTGCTTGTTCTGACGCTCTGCCATTTGAAACCATTTCCTAAACATAGCACTCAATTCGCTTTTGTGCTTCATTATGTAGACCCAAGAATAACGAGAAAAATCATCTGTTATTACTAAACAGAATCTGGCACCACCAAAAGAATTCGCCATGGGTCCAATCACATCAATATGTACCAACTGTAGAGGATGATGTGACTTTCTCAAACTTTTTCTTGCAATGGGAGCGGACTTAGGTTTTGTATTTTTGCAAACATGGCAATCTAAATACTTATCACAGCTTTGCACAGACCCATGTTCCACATGTTGCAGAGTTTTTCTAATGTTTTCAAAACCTTGATGCCCCAATCTTCTATGTATTAAATGAATGCATTTGTCATGTAGAGGCTTATTATCAACCATATTCAAAGATTTCTCTGCTGTGCTAATCACAAACAAATTGTTTTGCAGCCATCCAGTTGCAACTGTTTCCCCATTTTTTACAACTTTGCAACTGCTCTCATTGAACTGTACATTAAATCCTTCCTTTACAAGAATAGGCACACTCAACAAATTATTTTTTAGAGACGGTATGTACAGGACCTTATCAAAAACACACTTGAGAGGCTTAAAAAATATTTTCCCTTCTCCACAAATTTCTGCCTGAGTTCCGTCTGCCAATGTTACAGTTCTAGAGTTAAACAAAGTTAGTTTTTCAAACAAACATTTCTTGTTTATACAATGAATGCTGGCCCCCGAATCTACAATAAATAATTCTTGCTTTGAGCCCTCCTGTTCATTGTTATCATTAATCACAGACAGCTGGTGACCTTCACTCTTCCAGCGTGTGCCTGCAACTCTTTTTTGATTTTGCCACTTGTTTACCTTATCACAGAAATGCAAAATATGTTTGTCACTCCCACAATTGTGGCATTTTCTTACTACTTGAATTGTCTCTCCAGAAACTTGAACAGGCTTCTTATTTACTTTAGAATCAGCTCTTCTCTGTTCCTCCTGCTGCAGTCTTGACTGGATATATGAGACAGACAAATCATCACTTTTCAAAACTTCCATCCCCATTACTAAATTGTCATAGGACTCAACCAGGCTTGACAATATCACAAGACATTTATACTCCTCATCAAGTTGAATGCCCACTTCAGACAACTGCTGAAAAATATTATTTACTTTCCTTACATGATCAGAAATAGTTTCACCTGGGCTTTGCCTTGTCCGGAAAAGCTGCTTCATTAGTGATATCTTACTTCCAGCTGAGTCCTTGATGTGAGCGGTTCTCAAAGCTAACCACGCTTCACATGCCGTTTTAGCTCCTTTTACATAAACAAACTGTGACTCCTCCAAGGATAACATCAAAATCACCAAGGCTTTTGCATCCTCTTTGATACATTGTTCATCTGAATCTTCTTCCAGCTCTTGTTCTACATACTGATAGAGCTCATGGAAAATTAAATAATGCTTCATACGCAGACACCAGTTCAGGTAATTATTGTCAGACAGCTTAATTAGAGGCATTGAAGATAAATTAATACTTGCCATCTTCGCTGATAGTGCCGGCTTGACTCCGCCGTTATCTGCAACACTTAATTCAGCTTCTTCATCCACGTCTGACTTCATTCAGCCTTCAGCAAAGGATCTCTTTCATTCACAACACTCTGTTTTGCTTGGCTTGCCCTTATCAGCTGCTTATCTTCTCTGTTCGCTTCCAAGCCTCAGAGAGAAAAAATCCTTTGCAGCTCCTCTTTGTCTCCGTTCCAACTCCAAACCTTTTTTCTCTGGAAAAACACAACTTTATACAGCACACACTTTATCTATACAGGTACAACAAAACCCATCAGGCAGCTGACCCAGCTGGGCCCATAACCCTATCAACAATTAAGCAACAAATATAATATTTACTTGTGGTTGACACAGAGCAGTGCAGCAGTAGTGTGCAGATAAAATGTCAGTATTGCAGAGTTAGGTTATGAAGAAGACAATGACAATGGGTAGAGTAAAAACTCATATATTCATATATACATCAAAAATATATACAGCATAACAACCAAGCAATATTTACAACAGACAAACAGAGTGTGGGGTTCTGTTCTCACCATAACAGACCCACCTAACAAATGGAAAGCTAGTGCTTTTTATACAGTTCAGTACCCATCAGATGTGAGTCATCACTAATTACAATCTGATGCAATCTGATACAATCATGATGCTATAAATTATTTCACCTGTGCTTCATCACATAACATGCCTGTGATTACTTATCTCTTACACTTGTGAATTAACATCATGAGTCTGCAGAATCTAACTGCCTCCATTTTACAATTCTCTTTCCACTATCTGTTAAATATACATAACATATATTTTATCAACTTTTACATATCTTGACAGTGACCTCCTGATCCGCAGTGCCATGGTTGTTGGGTACTTGGGGACAGATGTTTGGTTACATACTCACCGCTGCCCTACCATCTGCTTCTGCCACCAGTGTGACCAACATTTGGGTGACTTTACCTGCAGCCCAGGTACCACTGTGGGATAGGCGAAAAATCCCTGCTCCCAACAGCCAATTCAGAGTTCGGGTCAAAAATTCCTATCCGCCCCCCGAAGGCAACCAGTTACACTCACAGTAGTCCTTAAAGTGTGGGCGGGTGGGGAACGCCAAGAGACAAAAGGCTGTTGGGAGGGGTCAGAGCTGCCCTTTAAAGAGCGCTCCTCCCCCCTCCCCTCTGGACGTGATGACGCATCCTGCTCCTCTCGCCCGTCCTTGTGAGAGAGCAAAGCAGCTCCGCCAGGCAGATTTTCCACCCACAGAGCTGACAAAATGAACGTAGGCTTGCCAGAGAGATTAAAGAAAGTAAAAAGGGTAGTCTTTTAGGTTATGTCCACAGCAAAAGGAAAAAAATAAGGAAATAATAGGGTCTCTGCATGGCAAAGATAACCAATTACTGGGAGAAGGCAGAACCTTCTTTGCTTCTGTTTTCTCCAGAAAGGAAAAAATATTTCAGTCAGGTCGAAGAGTAAATGAGGTAGGATGGAAATGCAGCATATAATAGATAGGAAGTTAGTACAGGAATACCTGGAAACCCTAAATGAATTTAAGTCTCTGGGGCCAAATGAATTTGGGGGGAGAGGACCAAAATAATTACCGCCCAGTCAGCTTGACATCTATTCCTGGAAAGTTTCTAGAACAGATTGTTAAGCAGTCTTTAATTATTTAACAAGCAATATTGTCATTGCTAGAAGTCAACACAGGTTTCTCAAGAACAAGTCATGCCACACTAATTTGAGCTAATAATATGATTACAGATGAATTGTGTCACTTTAACGTGGACAATGAAATAAATCAAAATTTCTAAAATTCTTATATGTGCTGATTCAAATCATTAACCAATTCTGAGTCAGCAGTGTGATGCGATGTCCAGGAAAGCCAATACGATTCTTGGTTGCCTCAACAGAACCATAGTGTCTAGATCAAGGGAAGTGATAGTACCACTCTATTCTGCTCTGGCCAGACCCCACCTGGAGCACTGTGTCCAGTTCTGTGCACCTCAGTTTAAAAAGGATGTTGACAACCTCAAGCAGGTGCAGAGGAAGGCGACCAGGATGGTTGAGGGTCTGGAGGAAATGTCTTATGAGGAACGGCTTAAGGAACTGGGAATGTTTAGCCTCTCTAAAAGAAGGCTGAGGGGGATATGAAAGCTATGTTTAAATATTTGAAAAGATGTCATATTGAAGAGGGAACAGGTTTATTTTCCATGGCTTCAGAGACTAGGACTTGGGGCAATGGTTTCAAACTACAGGAAAAGAGATTCCATTTGAACATCAGGAAGAACTTCATGACAGTTAGAGCTGTTCGGCAGTGGAATATGCTGCCACAAAGGGTGGTGGAGTCTCCTTCTTTGGAGGTTTATAAGTAGAGGCTGGATGGCCTTCTGTCGGAAATACTGTGATGGGATTCCTGCATTGCAGGGGGTTGGACTAGATGGCCCTTGAGGTCTCTTCCAACTCTATGATTCTATGATTCTATACCACGGGTCCTCAACCTTTTTAAACAGGGGGCCAGTTCACTGTCCCTCAGACACTGTTGGGGGCCGGACTAGATTTTGAAAAAAATATGAAGAAATACCTATGCACACTGAACATATTTTTTGTAGTGCACAAAAACAGGAAAAAGAATGCAATATTAATATAATAATAACAATAAATTACAATTAATAATAATAATAATAATAATAATAATAATAATAATAATAATAATAATAATAATAATAATAATAATAATAATAATAATAATACAGTGGAAATAACTGAGCCTCCCTCCAGTGCCTCAAAAATGTTTGGAAGAACAATTATAAGAATATAAGAACATCCCAGATGCATTTGGTGGGGCCACTGTGAGATACAGGAAGCTGGACTAGATGGGCCTAAATGGAAGGCGCGGCGCGCGGAGAGCCTGTGCGCTTTAATTCTTCCCCGCCACCGCCACCGCCACCACCTCCTTCTCTCTTCTCCTCTCCTCCAGACACACAAATCCAGCCTCAGCTTTAAATTTAACACACACACACGCACACACACACACACACACCCAAAAGGGAGGGCGAGGGAGAGAGAAGAAGGGGCTGCCCAAGGAGCCAAGCGGCGCGAGCGCGGCCACTCCTCGCCACCACCGCCGCGGTTTTGCTCCTCTTCCCCCCCCCTCAATTTAAAAACCCTATTTATGTTTTTCACAAAGGAAAATAAGGTGGTGGTGGTGGGGGAACCAGCCTTGCAGCAGCAGTGGCAGCAGCGGCGGCAACAACTGCAAGAGCCACGCCGGGCGAGAGAACAAAAGGGCGGCCGCAATTGGCATTCTGACGACCCTCTGCCTCCCCCCGGGTGCTTCTCAGCATGCGCGCCGGCCCCCAACACACCCGCCCACACCCCTCGCCCCCGGACCAAGTCTGCAGGCAGCTTCTTCAAACATGACCCCCCGCAACACACACACATATACATCTATGCACATCCCGCCCGCTCCCTCCCCAGTTGAGCGGCGGGCTTGGGTTTTGTTGGCTGGTGGGTTTCTCCCCCCCCCGCCCAAACCCCCAAGGAGCTTAAAGAAAAGACTCCCGGTTCCTTGGAGGTTTATGGAGGGAAGGAACGCGGGGGGAGGAGGGCTCCCCTCCTCCCTGTTTGTTTGTTTTACCTCCTGGTTTTCCTTTTTTCTTGGAAGTAACAGCCCTGGCTGGAGGAAAAAAGGCTCGAGATGGTAAACATCCGCAGGCTACCAGGAAACTTAATCCGGGCCGGCCATCCATCACGTGGGCTGGACGCCAAGCCTCCCTCCGACTCAGTCGGCCTTTTTGAGCCCAGCCCCGGCCGCTGGAAGGGAGGGAGGCGCAGTCCTCGAGGGGCGCAAAGCGGCAGCACGCATCCACAAGCACGGCTCCCTAATCCAAAACTCGGGTGGTGTGTGTGTGTGTGTGTTGCCCCCCCCGGCGGCAACAAAGCACATGGGCTTCCACAAGGGCCAGCGCAAGCGGGGAAGGGAGAGAGCGAGGGGGGCGCCCGGCTTGGGCACCGCGCCGGCCAAACTTTGGATGCCCAAGATTCTTGGTGGGGGTGGGGGCACGGTGGCGGCTCCAGCGTCAGGTGGCGGCCACGGAGGCGGGCCCATGGCGGGTTGCTCGGCCCGCCGCTAGCATTGGAGCCACTGCCACCACAACTGAAAAGGGCGAGTGAGTGGTGGGGGGAATTCCACTGGCGGCAAGACCTCACAGGGCCCCAGGGGCGGGGGGCGGGCGGGGGGGGTCTGCTGTTGCTCCCGGAGGCCGGATTCAGGGTCCCTGGGGGCTGTATACAGCCCGCGGGCCGTAGGTTGAGGACCCATGTTCTATACCTTAGGATGTGCATTGTCCACACCCTGCTGCCTCTCCTGTCTTTGAAGGCTATGGCACATCCTGACTTTATACAGACATGACGTAAAGCAGAAAAGGCATAGAAATGGAGAAAACCTGAAGCTACTGAAGCAAGGCAATCTACAATGAGACATTTCATGGTTATATATTTATTTTATTTTATTTTATTTTATTTATTTTTACAACTTATATGCTGTCCACTACCCAAAGGTCTCTGGGCGGCTTACAATCAAAGAATTAAAACAATTAAAACATCAGATGTCAATAAATAATTAAAACAATAATAAAAACCTTACACTAAAATATTCTGGGTTACATCATATTAGTTAACACACAAACGTTTGTAAAATTATAAGAAAACCCTTTAAAAAGCAACAATCAAAATAGACATGATGACTAAAAAAAAATTCACAAGACAACTGGGAAGGTCCTGGGAGCCAGAAAAAATTTTCAGGCATAATGATATAGAATGACCAGGATTATCCATGCTGTTTTTTGCACCTATGCATGGGTGTGAAAGCTAGTTATTAAAGTAAGCTGACATGAAACAAATTGATTCATTTAAAAAGCTAGTATTGGAGGAGTGTTCTATGTATGCCATGGACTGCCAGAATGACAGATAAATGGCTTCTGAATGAAATTAAGCCTGAAACTTCCCTAGAAACTCAAATGGTATAAACAGAGGCTTCCATTCTTGGGACATATTTGGAGATGATAACACTCACTGGGAAAGACAATGTATGAAAAAATGGAAGGTAGGAGGGAAAGAGAAAGCCATTTTTGGTAAGACCTTTTGGAAGTAATTAATTCATGGGATTGCCATAAGTTTGAAGTAACATGACATCATATAATAACAGTCATGATGTCTGTCAAGAGACTGGCATTACATAGTATGGTGGGGAAAAGCATTATAACTGCACATAGAAAACAAGCATACTTCTTTGACAGGCAACTTATCCAGCTGGGCATTATTTTCAGGGAAGTTATTTTAGACTGGTACATCCTCTCAAGCACAGGCGGCAGATGTGTTGTTCAGGAAATGCTGAGGCACTCATTTCAGCAGATTTAAAAGCTGGTTCATACTTCACTGACCTTTTGTACATCAAATCATGAGAAAACTTAACTGAGTTTCTGAAACCTACTCATCCCCTGACGGATTCTAAAGAAGATCAGAAAAAAACATACTTACTGCCTGGAAAATGGTTTCAGAGCATGTTTCAGAGCATGTTTTCACTGAGCCCTGTACCATTCATAGTAGTTGGCAGCAGCTCACATAGGTCAACAGTGAGGGCTTTCCTAGCTTATCCAAGTAATGTCCTTGCTTAACCAAAGAGGCAAGAATTAAACCTGATACCATTTGACTGCAAGTCTCATGCCATGCCACTGAGCTGTTGGATGACTATGGTTCCTTGAAGCATGACTAATGCAAAGTTGTTGTTTTTTTGCATAGATAAGCTAAGGTCAGAAAGTGGTGTGAATACAGACGTTGCGAGATATAGTTGAAGAAGTGAGAATACTGTATATAAGTATGATGTGGGAGGGAAGCCCAACTAGATGTAATATTAACAGATGTAGCCTATTTCTGCCTTTCTGGGAAGCAATAGCTCAGTGCATACTCTAGAGATGGGAAGACTACCCAAGTGTACCAGCTGTGAGGTTGGAGCAATTCCCAGCATGTAGAAACTACAAGCAGGCAAGGGAGTGATTTTTCAGTTGTGTGCAATAAAATCCCCAATGGTGCTTCTCCAGGAGTCTCAGTATCTCCCTTATTCCCTCACCACAGGAACAGAGATCGAATCTTCTGTGACAGTCAGAGCTGGATGACTTAAAAATAATATTGAAGAAGATTTAATTCTTTCTACCATTCCAATGAATTCTTGCATTTCATTGGAGATGAACATTAGCTGCTCAGTTGCTACACACCTCCTTTTTTAACAGTTAAGGCAAATTTTGGGGGAAATACAGTTGGGGGGACTGGGTCAAACAAACACAAATAAGCATCTCTAGTGCTGCCATCTGCCAATTACAAAACCTAGACATGCTAGGTACAGTATACTTATGTTGCTAGTGGATGGCAGAACAGCATGAGAAACAGATGTGAAGGCCATCCTTGTCATCCTGCCACCATCACCATCTGTTCCTTTTGGTATTCAACTACGCATTTCCACAGCAAAACATGGAATATATTGGACAAGCACAAAGAAATGGATGGAATGCACCAATACAGGCTGCAGATACAGCAGTGTATTGCTTGGCACATTGGGGGCAACAAATTCATGCCTTACTGGTTGGTCCACAGCTGAAAGATCCACATTAAATAAAAATGTTGCTGGCTGCCCTTTATAAGTACATAAATGTACCGCTTCCCACCAAAACCATTCTGGAAAAACAAGCATAGCAGTCATCAAATCCATAACCAGTCTAGAACAGAAACCCAGTCAGATTTTTTATTTTACTTTTTTCTAACTGGTGTAGCTTTTGGGTGGGGGTGGGGGTGGGGGTGGGGGTGAGTTCATGTCTGCGGAGCAAGGGACTAAGAATTCAAAAATCTATTCAGCATCATAAGAAAGGGGCCAGTTGCATGGAATGTGTGTGGCTGATGGGGTCCTAGGTGCCCTACAACTTGTGCAACCTTGGGCAAGCAGAGCAACACTACAGGGAAGGGCTGGTAAACATCTTTTGAGTACTCTCTATCTAGAAAACCCTGAGATGGTTCCATTGTTCAGTAATTGTGTTGGTAGAACATTACTGTACTTTTGTTATACTAATTATTGATGTAGCTCCGTCTGCTAGCTGATCGGCACTGGGGTTGGGGGAAAAACCTTAAATGTTGTTGATTTGGTAATGTTAATGTTAACTTTCCATAATTTTTCCCATTCAACCAACTGAATTTCTAACTTAAGATCCTGTGTCCATCTTGTCATACATTATTATATTATCTCATCTTCTGTCTACCTCTCTAGTTAATAAACAACTATAATTTTTTAAATTAACTTTTTGTTAGGAGAAAAATGATTTTATCCAAATCAGCTTCTTGATTTGAGAAGCTGAATTGTTTCTTATAATTCCTAAACCAAAATTTCATTAGCATTTCCAACCACCAGTCTATTCTAAATCCTTGTAGGTGTAATTCTTCATTTGATTTTAGTTGTATTATTTTCTGTTAACAAGTCTTTATATCTCAGAGTTTTTCCTTCCTGTACTATAAAGGGTTTTATATGTGCCAGTTGTGAGGAGACCCAGAGTGGCATGGCTGTATAGATAGAGTTCTTAAATGAGTCCCAAACCCACATGGAAACTGAAAGAAGTCAACTACATAATTGTGAATTTGATTATCGGCAAAAGCAAAGCTTCCTAAAGTTCTGGCAGAAACTAAAGGATGATGAATGCAGAAATAACCCTATGGATGGAAACTATAAATAAACAGAATGAGACAACTCCGGGCCAGATGGTCTTCCAATTAAATTACATAAAATGTTTCAAGAGGTGTTAGTGGGGCCTTTGAGAGATATATGTAATGAAGTACTTCAAGAACCAAAGATACCCAAATCCTGGCTAGAAGCAAACATTACATTAACACCTAAGGAAGAAACCAACTTGACCCAAATGGGAAATTACAGACCAATCTCTCTTCTCAAGGTTGATTATAAGATAATGGTATTTATCATGGCTGAAAGTTTGAAGAAATATCTTACTCAGTTTATACACTCAGATCAAAATGTCTCTCTTCCGAAAAGACAATTAAGAAATAAGAACAATAGTTGACATATTGGAATACTATGAAGCTTATTCAGGAAAACAAATGGCACTGTTATTTTTAAATGCTCGAAAAGCTGTTGACAACTTAAACTGGGATTACATGAAGAAAAAACTGGAGATGATGGAGTTTGGCCCACAATTCTTGAATATTATAAAGGCAATTTAATTAAAACAAACTGCAAGAATGATTATCAATGGAGAAATAACAAGGAATATTGAAATTATGAAGGGTACAAGACAAGGAGGCCCACTTTCTCTGCTGCTCTTTATTTTGGCATTAGAGACATTAAACAGAAAAATAAGGCAAAATCAAGGAATTGAAGGAACATGCATCAAAGATGAAACTTAAAAGCTTCAAGCTTACACAGATGACTTGGTGTTTATCTTAGAAGATCCATTGAAATCAGCCCCAGTTTTACTTGAGCAAATTGAGGCATTTGGTGAAATTGATTGATAATCAATTGAGGGGGAGAACAAATTTATAGTTAGAATTTAACCCAAGAGCAAAAAGTTCAACTTACAACAAACACAAGTATTCAAATAGCTAAGAAAATAAAATATTTGGGAATATACATTACAGTGAGATGCTCTACATTCAAAGATAATTAATGGAAGGTGATCACACAGATTAAGCAAGATTTGGAAAGATGTAGTGAGCTACAGCTTTCTTTTTAAGAAAATATTGCAACAGTTAAAATGAATATTCTGCCAAAAATACTATTTCTTTTTCAAAACTTACCAATCAAGCTAGAGTGAAAATTTTTGAAGAGTTAAATGGCTTAGTTTCAAAGTTTATATGGCAAAAGAAGAAACCAAGAATTAAGTGTAAACTACTGCAAGTTCCAAAAAAACGAGGAATATATGTCCTCCCAAACTTGACTTTATACTATCAGACGATATTTAATATTAAATCTAATATTTATTTAATATTACATCTTTTGACAGTGGCTAGATTGTTATGGGCCCAATTCTGGAAATGTCAAAATCAACCAACTGATGATATGATTATTTAAAAAAATATTAGAATGTGCAGAAATGACAGAATAACTCAGAGACTAAAGGGACAAGAATGATTGATTTTTTTTCTCAAGCTGGGACCACTTTTACGATTGGTGGAAGATAAAAGCCCTGTAATAAAAGGGGAGGGGATGATGAATAGACAATAGAATGTCAATGATAAAATATGTCATACTGCAAGATTATTTTATATGTGTGTTTTTTAATTTTCCTTCTTTATTTTTACTTTTTGTCTTTTAATTAAAATAAAATAAAATACTTTTTTAAAAAAGAGTGAACCAGCCTATCCCAACCTGGATCAAAAGGCAGGACAAATTCATTTTGATTGCACCCTCTGTTGAAGTGGGTTATGTTTGCGGAACTCAACAAAGGTCTGGTACACATCCTTAATCTGCTGATTGGAACAAGGCAATCAAGAAGTTAAACCCCTAATGAAAAGGGTTCATTATGTGATGTAGGCTATTTCTTACCTGATCATCAACTCTAACTCATTCTACACAAAAACTGTAGCTGTTGTTATGCAGAAGCACCACCATTTGAGTTTGGAAGACACTTCATGATCTAAGACTCTGATCTATTATTGATCCTATTTTTCTACCTAAACATGCTAAAGGCATGTTGCCTACAGAGTCCTTTCATGCCAAAGCCAAATCTCCAGCAGAGCAGAAGAGAACAGGAAAAGAAGGGAAGTCAAGAGGGGGAAGGTGGGGGACAGATCCTTCTCTTAACCATATGGTCTGTGAGCAACTGAAAAGCAGGATTTGATACATCCTGTAGGATGGTTGCTATGGATACCAGATAAGGCAGTGAATTCCTGAACTCCCAAGGACAGTGGAGGGGATCCAGCAACTGTAAAAACAAACACTATTTGAATGGAATCAGTCCCTTACTTGCACTTAACAAGTAGCAGGTGGGTCATAGCGCAGGTCTGAGGAAACTAAAAAAGGGTGACATTTAGTACTCAGAGCCACATCTCAGCCTTTAAATCTGGTAAACAATTTTTCTGGTTGACTTTGGCTTTCCAGTTTCCTAAAACTTCAGTCCTCTAAAAGACTGAGACCAACATTATGTAACAGTATTTTAAAACATGAATTTCAGGGCACAGGTGGTTTGACAATTTACTTACAGCATCAAAATGCACCCTATGTAGCATCACACAGACAACACTTTTCTTCCAAATCTTCATTGAAAAGGTGAGTATAGAAGAAGGCCACTATTAAATGATAATAAAACCTTCTTCTAACTGTTTAAAATGCCTTAGAAATTGAAAAAGATTTTAACTGGATCCACCATGGAAGTGGATATGGGGAGGGGATGGACCAGTTCTGAAAAGGTCTACAATGTTATGCATAATCTCTGCCCTTTGGGAGAGACCACGAGCATGTATGGAAAGAAAGGTTGCAGAATCTTTCTGACTCAAAGGGCTCAGGAGGACTGAATACACACACACACACACACACACACACACACACAAATATGCTCACCACATTTTTCCACTTCACACTTCTTAGCACTTAGCAAAAATCTGGAAGTTGAGTCATGGCTACTGGACGTCTTTTTTGAGAGATAGAAACGTTTCGCTGTTCATCCAAATAGCTTCATCTGTCTGAATACAGCTAGGGCAAATCCTCCATCTTATAGGCAGCTTTGACCTCTTGTCACCCTGGCCTGAATTAGGCTCATAAGATGAACAGTGGCCTAAATAGGCTCATTAGGGAGACAATAGTATCCTTAGCCTTAAGGTGAACAATGGCCTAAGGTGCTGAAACCTATCAAGAATGGGTCGTTAGCTATGGCCTTGGTGGTGAAGGCTTTTTGATTTGCCTGGGGACTTTGGAAAGCACAGCCTGATAAGTAGCAGATAGACTATGCCCACCACCTCTGTTGAGGGAGGGGTTTTCAATGCTCACATGAATGGCCTCCCTTACTCCTCTTTCAAACCACCTCTCTTCTTTGTCTAATATGTGTACATCCTCATCTTTGAAAGAGTGCCCTTTGTCCTTCAAATGGAGGTGCACTGCTGATTCTGGTCCTGACCTGTTGCCCCTCCTATGTTGGGCCATCCTTCTGTTTAATGGCTGTTTAGTTTCTCCAATGTAGAGGTCTGAACACCCCTCACTGCATTGGACCGCATGTACTATATTGCTCCTTTTATGGTTTGGTATCGGATCTTTTGGGTGGACAAGTCTCTGCCTTAGTGTGTTTGTGGGTTTGAAATAAACCGGGATGTTGTTGTTCAGTCGTTCAGTCGTGTCCGACTCTTCATGACCCCATGGACAGAGCTTGCCAGGCCTTCCTATCCTCCACTGCCTCCCGGAGTTTCGTCAAATCCATATTGGTTGCACTGATGACACCGTCCAACTATCTATGTCATCTCTATGTGATTCTCTACCCTCTCCAACCTCATTCCCCGAGGATGAGGTGTTCCGAACCGGATGCCACACAGCTCCTGTCGGCTTTCCCCCAGTTATCAGTTTAAAGGCAGCAGAGCAGCTTTTAAACTGATAACTGGGGAAAGCCGACAGGAGCTGTGTGGCATCCGAGCACATCCTCGGGAATGAGGTTGAGAGGGTAGAGAATCACATAGAGATGACATAGCAAGTATTAACACTGGCAGAATAGCGGAATGTGACAGTTCGTCTACTGAAAATAAAAGCTGTGGGGGAGAAGAACAAGGCAGCAGCTGTTGCGGGACCCACTGTACAAGTGCTTCTACGCCAATGCTCGAAGCCTCCGAGCAAAGATGGGAGAACTTGAACATCTGGCAGCTAGGGATAACATTGATATAATAGCCATAACAGAAACCTGGTGGAATGTGGAGAACCAGTGGGACACAGCAATCCCAGGCTATAAACTCTATAGAAGGGATAGAGAGGGGCGGGTTGGAGGAGGAGTGGCCATCTATGTCAAAGAAGGCATAAAATTCAGCAGAATGGAGATTGACAGAGGGTCTGACTCCACCATAGAATCACTGTGGGTTAAACTACCAGGTCCAAAGAGTGATGTGATAGTTGGAGTATTCTATCGTCCACCAGATCAAAAACTTGAGGGGGACCTTGAAATGAGGAGAGAAATCATGGAGGTGGCTAAGAGGGATAGGATAGTAATCATGGGGGACTTTAATTATCCCCACATTGACCGGGCCAATGCGAGCTCTGGGCAAGAAAGAGAAACTGGGTTTCTCGACTTGCTGAATGACTGTGCCTTAGAGCAACTTGTCATGGAGCCCACCCGAGAACAGGCAACTCTAGATCTAATATTGTGTGATACACAGGACCTCGTCAGGGATGTGAATGTCACTGAGCCTCTGGGGAACAGTGACCATGCTGCAATTACCTTTGCCATGCATGTCGGAGGAAGAGTGTCAACCAAATCAGACATAAAAACCCTTGATTTTCGAAGGGCAAACTTCCCTCAGATGAGGAAACTAGTTAGAGAGAAACTGAAGGGGAGGGTTAGAAGAATCCAATCTCTTCAGAGTGCATGGAGCCTGTTTAAAACAACAATAATAGAGGCCCAGCACAAGTGCATACCACAAAGAAAGAAGAGCTCATTTAAGTCCAAGAGGACACCGGCATGGTTAACGAGTGGAGTTAGAGAGGCTCTAAAGCACAAGGAGAGGTCCTTCTGTAAATGGAAATCTTCCCCAAATGAGGAAAATAAAAAGGAACACAAACTCTGGCAAAAGAAATGTAAAAAGATGATAAGGGAGGCAAAGAAAGACTTTGAGGAACGCATGGCTAGCAATATAAAGGGTAATAATAAAAGCTTCTTTAAATATGTTAGAAGTAGAAAACCTGCCAGAGAACCAATTGGGCCTCTGGATGGTGAGAGAGGAAAAGGGGAGGTTAAGGAGGACTTGGACATTGCAGAGAAATTGAACGAGTTCTTTGTGTCTGTCTTCACGACAGAGGACCTTGAGCGGATTCCGCTGCCTGAGCCGCCCCTCTTGACTAAAGAATTAAATCAAATACAGGTTAAAAGAGAGGAGGTTTTAGGACTAATTGATAAATTGAGGGTTAACAAGTCACCGGGCCCAGATGGCATCCACCCAAGGGTTATTAGGGAACTGAGAAATGAAATTGCAGATCTCTTAACGGTAATATGCAACTTGTCTCTTCAAACGGCCACAGTGCCGGAGGACTGGAGGATAGCGGATGTCACACCAATTTTTAAAAAGGAAGGAGGGGGACCCAGGAAACTACAGGCCGGTTAGCCTTACATCTGTCCCAGGAAGATGGTGGAAGGCCTCATCCAAGAGAAAATCTTAAAACACACATAAAGAACAAACCTTGCTGAGAGAAAATCAGCATGGCTTCTGTAAGGGTAAATCTTGTCTTACAAACCTTTTAGAATTTTTTGAAAAGGTCAACAGGCACGTGGATTTGGGTGAACCGGTGGATATAGTCTATCTGGATTTTCAAAAGGCTTTTGACACAGTCCCTCACCAAAGGCTGCTGAGAAAATTGCATAGTCAGGGGATAAGAGGGCAGGTCCTCTTATGGATTGAGAACTGGTTGAGATCCCGAAACAAAGAGTAGGTGTCAATGGGAAATTTTCACAATGGAGAGAAGTGAAAAGCGGTGTGCCCCAGGGCTCGGTCCTGGGACCGGTGCTTTTCAATCTGTTCATAAATGACCTGGAGACAGGGATAAACAGTGTGGTGGCCAAGTTTGCAGATGACACAAAACTTTTCCATGTGGTAAAAACCAGAGAAGATTGTGAAGAGCTCCAGAAGGATCTCTCCAAACTGGGGAGTGGGCTGAGAAATGGCAAATGCGTTTTAATGTAACCAAATGTAAAGTAATGCATATTGGGGCAAAAAATCCAAACTTCATCTATCAACTCATGGGCTCTGAGTTATCCGTGACGGATCAGGAAAGAGATCTTGGTGTGTTGGTGGACAGCTCCATGAAGGTGTCTCCCCAATGTGTGGCAGCGGTGAAGAAGGCCAATTCCATGCTAGGGATTATCAAAAAGGGGATTGAAAATAAAACAGCCAACATTATAATGCCGTTATACAAAACAATAGTAAGGCCCCACCTGGAGTATTGTGTACAATTCTGGTCACCGCATCTCAAGAAAGACATAGTGGAACTGGAAAAGGTGCAGAAGAGAGCGACTAAAATGATTACTGGGCTGGGGCACCTCCCTTATGAAGAAAGGCTAAAACAATTGGGCCTCTTCAGTCTGGAAAAAGGCGCTTGAGGGGGATATGATTGAGACATACAAAATAATGCAGGGTATGAGTAAAGTGGATAGAAGGAAGCTCTTCTCCCTCTCTCAAAATACCAGAACTAGGGGACATACACTCAAATTGAGTGCTGGGAGAGTAAGAACTGACAAAAGAAAATATTTTTTCACCCAGCGCGTTGTAAGTCTATGGAACTCCCTGCCACAGGATGTGGTGATGGCATCTGGCCTGGATGCCTTCAAAAGGGGATTGGACAGATTCCTAGAGGAAAAGTCCATCACGGGTTACAAACCATGATGGAGATGTGTAATCTCTAGGCTTTAAACCAGGGTACTTCAAGGGCCAGATGCAGGGGAGTGGTATCAGGAGACAGATATCTAGTCTCATGCGCTCCCAAATGCATCTGGTGGGGCCGCTGTGAGATACAGGAAGCTGGACTAGATGGGCCTTTGGCCTGATCCAGCATGGCTCTTCTTATGTTCTTATGTTCTTATCTCATTCTCTGTCATCTTCTTTTCCTTTTGCCTTCGATTTTTCCCAGCATCAGGGACTTTTCCAAGGAGTCCTCTCTTCTCATGAGGTGGCCAAAGTACTGGAGCCTCAGCTTCAAAATCTGTCCTTCCAGTGAACATTCGGGGTTGATTTCTTTCAGAATGGATAGGTTTGATCTCTTTGCTGTCCAGGATACTCTCAAGACTCTCCTCCAGCACCGGGATGTGGTGTTTGCCAAAAATCCTTTTAAGCTTCTCCGACACTCCAGCCATGTAAGGAATGACCAGGTTCTTCCATCGGGTCTGGGTCTCAGACTGATCCCTTGTTCTTCTGGGATGGCCCACTGCTTTGTTGAAGGCCCACTTTGGATATCCACCGGCCTTAAGTGCTGTCTTCAGGTGTCTGTCTTCCTTCTTCTTGGCTTCTGAGGAGGTGGGGATGCTCCCTGCTCTGTGGCTTAGGGTCCTGATGACTCCTAGTTTGTGTTGTAATGGATGGTGGGAGTCAAACAGTAAGTATTGATCTGTGTGGGTGGGTTTCCTGTAAACTTCTACTCCCAGGCCACGGTCAGGTCTGATGATGACTGCACAATCCAGGAAAGCCAGCCTGTTATCTAGGGTGTCTTCCCTAGTAAACCTAATATTAGGGTCCACCGCATTGATGTGGTCTGTAAAGGCCTGTACTTCCTGAGTCTTGATTTTCAGCCAGGTATCATCTACATACCTGAACCAGTGGGATGGTGTTGTCCCTGGGAAGGTGTTGAGTGCCTTCTTCTCCACTTCTTCCATGTATAGGTTTGCAACAATTGGTGACACTGGGGAACCCATGGCACAGCCATGCTTCTGTCTGTAGAAGTCCCCTCTGTACATGAAATATATGGGGTTCAGACACAGGTCCAGGAGCAGGCATATCTGGTCTGGGTTGAGGCGGCTTCTGGAGGTGAGGGTGCTGTCTTCTCTTAGTCTTCTCTTTACCATTGTTAGGGCATCAGTGGTGGGGATGCTTGTAAAGAGCGATGTAACATCAAAGGATACCATGGCTTCATCTGTATCCAGTTTCAGCTCCCTGACTTTAGAAACAAACTCCTCTGAATTGTGTACGTGGTGGTCCGTGAGTCCAACCAGTGCGGCTAGGATAGTCGCCAGGTATTTTGCGATGTTGTAAGTCACTGAATTTATACTGCTGACAATAGGTCTGAGGGGAATTCCTTGCTTGTGGATCTTGGGAAGTCCATAAAAGCAGGGGACGGTCTCTCCGGGATATAACTGATGGTACGTAACCCTGTCAATTGTGTTTTCCTGCTCCAAGAGTTTTAAGCATTCTATTACTTTCTTCCTGTAATTGCTGGTGGAGTCTCTTTTTAGTTTTTCATATGTGTGTTGGTCATCTAAAAGTGTAATAACCTTATTGTGGTAGTCCACAGTATTGAGGACGACAGTGAACCTTCCTTTGTCCGCAGGCAGAATTGTGATGCTCTCATCCCTGCTGAGGGATGTCAGAGCACTTCCCTCTTGGCTGGTGAGGTTGGATGGTGGTGGTTGAGCACTGGAGAGTGCAGCAGAGACTTTTATCCTGAGTAGTTCTGCTTCTGCTGCTGGCAGATTGTTGCTGTGGATGGCCGATTCTGTAGCTGTGATGAAATCCACAACAGGAACCTGATTGGGTGTGATGGCAAAATTTAGGCCTTTGGCTAGGACCTCTCTCTCTGTGTGTGGGTGAATTCCCTGATGGAGAGGTTCTTCACCCATTTGTCCTTTACATCTCCTGTCATGGTCCCCTCATCCTTCTTCCAGAGTTAAGTCTTGATCTTGCAGTGCTTCAAAACTTAATGCAAAATTGTCCCATGTTTCATTTAAACTGCTTATAATCACATATGCTTTGTGACAGTCCATGTATCTTAAACCTGCTTCTTCTAACTCCACAAATATTTGCCTCATGAAGCTTAGATGTTCAGACACACTGTCACCTTCATTCAGCCTCTTTCTGTAAAGCTTTCTGGTCAGCAGCATTCTACTACATGCTGTTTGACGAACATGCACATTTCTCAGTGCTTCCCAGCAGTCCTTAGCAGAACTTATGCTATGAATATAGTTCAACTGGGAATCTTGCAAGCTTAACACAATTGTAGCCAATGCTTTTTTATTTAGTTCATGAAACTTGTCATCATCCACTGCTCTGGGATTTTCCACACATTTCCACAAACTTTCACATTTCAGGTACATCTGCATTTTGAAAGTCCAAGCCAAAAAATTAGACTCACCAAGCCTTGGAACCGGCAACACTCCACTTGCTGTGGAAGACTGCATTTTGCACAGGCTTTCTGGCTCACTCTCACTCTCTGAGCTTTGCCCACTCTCTTCCTTCTCAGATATCAGGGAAGACTGCCTGGCAACTTCTTTCAGCTTTCAGCTTTCAGCTCCAAACTCAGCAACTTCAAAAACTTTTCTCTAACCACTTAACATGCTGGTTTAAACATTGACTGGGCCCATAACCTGTCAAGGAATGTATGAGGAGCTAACCTCAGTTAGCAGCGTTGCAGCAATGTCAACGATTAGAGGCACAAATATTACAGATGCTGTCGCTGGTTTTCTTTTGGAGTCTATTTACAAAATATATACAGGTTCCATTTGGTTTCCAGACTTACATCCAGTAGCATACAGAATCCAGCTACTCTTCCTTATCACAGCCAACACATCAGGCTTACTGGCTAAACAGCCCTGGCTAAACAGCAAGAACATATTGAAATACACAAGGTATATATTTCTTTCCAATCAATTCATTACTTTCACATCACATGTCACAGTACTTCTCTCATCCACGCTTCTATGGAAGCGTGGATGAGAGCTATGCTTCCATTGCCCTTGTACACCAGCCTTCCTGTCAAGGCCACTTTACCGAGCTTGCTTCAGTTCACAGCTGGACTCTATATCTCTAATTGCAATTTGAAAAACTCACTCACAAGAATATTCTTGACAAGTGGGAGTTAAAGAAAACTGTTATAAAGTATATTGGATATGGTATATAACACCTGTGAAGTTAAACATAATAAATAAAGATATATCTCCAATTTGTTGGAGATGTAAAAAATAAAAAGGGACATATTTGCATATGTTGTGGCCATATGAGAAAAGGAAAATGGAATGGACATTGGTTTTTAATGAAATACAAGAAATATTAGGGGAAATTATTCAAATGTCCCCCCAACTGGTATTGTTAAACATGGTTGTGGATATGCAACTGAAGAAAGAGGAGGGGGAGTTAGTAATTCTAATGATTAGAACCGCAAGGTTGATTTTAGCCAAATATTGGAAATCTAATAACCAATAAATATTGGAGGAATGGTACAAGGATTTATGGAATCTGGCTATTAATGAAAAATTGACTTAAAAATTGTGAAATTAAAATTAGGAAAGTCTTGAGTAAATCTGACTTTAATGGAATATGGGATAAACTGTTGGTATATGTATTCCAAAGTGGTAAAGGGTGTACACCCGGAGAAGACGGAAATGGGCTGGTCAATACCATGAGAGTCCCGAGGGGGTTGGTTGCAAAAGGATATTTTTTTGTTATATTTGTTATATTTTTGTCATATTGGTGTGTCTTTTGATTAATATTTTCCCTTTCTTTACAGTATTTTGTTGTTCTATATGTTTTTTGGTACTGTAGTTTTATAATTCTTAATTAAAAAAAGAAAAGATCAAATTGGTCTGGCATGACCTGTGTTTAAGAAACCCATGTTTACTTCTCATAATGACAGCATTGCTTGTTAAATAATTACAGACTGTTCTGCTTAATAATTTGTTCTAGGATCTTTCCAGGAATTGAAGTCAAGCTGACTGGGTTTTAAGTATTTGGGTCCTCTCCCCCCACCGCTTTGGGTCCTCTCCCCCCACCGCTTTGAAGATAATGCCCTCCTTCAATCTATGGGGACTTGCTCTGTTCTCCAGGACTTCTCAATGGTTCTGAAATTACTTCCGCCAGTTCTTTTAATATCTTTGGATGTAATTCATCTGGCCCAGGAGACTTAAATGCATTTAATGTTACCAAGTGTTCTGTACCAGTTTTGGGGAAATCTCTGTTATTTGAGGATATTCATGTTATCTTAAATTATATCCCCACTGTATGGGGTCAACAAAACTGGATTTTGAGAGGTCTCATGGTGGCAAAAAGACTCATATTAAAGGCCTGGAAGGATAACCATCCTCCACCCTTCACACAATGGTCAGACGATCTGCGACAACTAGCCTCATTTGAACGAATATCATATAGAAAGCAACTAAGAGGATATCTATATAGATATATGGAAGCCCTTTATTGACTCATTGTAAATATATAAGGCAATTTATAATGGATGTTATATGATCTTATGATGTATTGACCTTTGCTTTTTGTCTGCTTGTTTTTGTGTCTTTAAATGTTTTTCTTTAATGTAGTTTATGTTATAGTATTATGTTAAATTTTCAAAAAGTCAAAAATAAAAAGTATTTAAAAAATCACCATCACTGTGTCTATACAAGATAAAAAATATTTAGTACCTTGGTTGTTTGATAAACAATGGTTCAGAGGCCTGCCAAGCCTAATTCAGATCTTCCTCATAGAATTTGTCACCAAGTGCTGCTGTGACCTTAAAGCTTTCCCTATGGAATATGTTAGCATTTGTGACTGTAGTTTGTGTTGCCATTGACTTAATATATGCCTTTTCTTTTCCAAGTGACAGATATTGGTGTTGTAAATCCCAATGCTTGTTATGACCATTTTTAATCATCAGTTTTCTTTGGGAGAGGGAAAATATAAAGCTCATGTGGATGATAAATAGAATTTAACTGTGCGTGTCACTAGAAAATCACTGTGATTGTCCCACTGAGACACTAGCTGTATTGTGTAAGACAGTCCTCCCCAACCTTTTTATCCCCGCAGACCGGTAAATTTTTGATAATTTTTCCGTGGCCCGAAGCTGGGGGTGGGGTGGGGAAGGGGGGGAGATAAAGGAATGCGAAAGGGGGGTTGGGCGGGGAGGCAAAAGAGGGGGTGTGTGAAAGCAAAGGATGGGTGGGAAGGAGGAGGGGGAGGCAAGGGTGCAAGGAGGAAGGCTTGGCGTGTGTGCCTTGCGAAGGAAGCCACGAGAGCGGTGGTGGTGGTGGCACTCACCGGCTGGGGGTGTCGGGCGTGCCACTCCCTCCCACACACACACGGGCGGGGTGAGGGGGGAACCCGGGGCTCCTGGGTAGGCAGGCCCCTGCCTCCTCCTCCTGTCAGCAGCCGCCGAAGTTCAACCGCGGCTCCACGGCCAGCGGCGAACGCACCCCGCAGCCACCACCACCACCCGCCTCGATGGGGCGCCTCTGCACCGCCACCGGCAGCAGCACCAGCAGTGGCTCAACGATCCCGGTGGCGCCCTCGGGCTGGAGCCGCCACCGCATCGCCTCGCCTCCGGATGCAGCCTTTGGGCAGGCGAGCGGGAGGGAGGAAGGGAGGAGGCAGGTGGAAAGGCGATGTCTCTATGCCAGCCGGCCGGCCAGCACACGCACACACACACTCCAATTCGGGGTGGCTCGGGGAGCCCGGCCTCTCTCTCTCTCTGTGTGTGTGGGGGGGCAAAGGACGAGAGCAGCCGCTCCTTCCTTCCTTCTCCCTGTCCCAACAGAGCGGCAGCGGCGGCGGCAGCAATGTTCCGGCTCCCAGCCCCCCACTCCAACCTCTCCTCTCCTCTCCTCTCCTCCAGCAGGGCCTGGTGAGGGCTCCGGCCCAGCTTCCCTCATCTCTCCCCCGCCCGCCCGCCCGCCCGCCCACCCGCTCGCTTTCCCTGGCGGAGGAGGAGGCCCACGGCCGCCGCGGCAGCAGGAGCAGGAGCAAGTGCTGCGTCAGCAGCGAGACCCGCGCACGGCTCCCGGCCCCAGTGCCCCGCGTGCAGCACCCGCCCGGCCGCCCCGGGAAGCACCCTCGCAGCACTGACGTCCACGAAGAGCCGCCTCCTCCTCCTCCTGCTCCTGCTCCGGTTCCTCCTCCTCCTCCTCCTCCTCCCGCCGCCGCGGCCGGAGCAGCAGCAGCAGCAACAGCGGGGGCGATTGCGGGGGGGTCGCGGCGGCAGCGGTGGCAGGGCGGCAATGGCAATTGAGGGGTCGTGGCGGCGGCAGGGCGGCAATGGCGATTGTGGGGGGGTCGCAGTGGTGGCGGCGGCAGGGTGGTGATGGCAATTGTGGGAGGGGGTCGCGGCGGCGGCGGCAGGGCGGCGTTGGCAATTGCGGAGGGGTCGCGGCGGTGGCGGCAGGGCGGCGATGGCGATTTGGGGGGGTCACGGCGGTGGCGGTGGCAGGGCAGCGATGGCAATTGCGGGGGTTCGCGGCGGGCGGGCGGATTGCGGGGGTCGATTGCGGGGCAGCGGCGGCGGCAGGGCGGCGATGGCAATTGCAGGGAGGTCGCTGCGGCGGCGGGGCGGCGGGGATTGTGGGGGGGTCGCGGCGGTGGAGATGGCGGGGGGTCACGGCAGCGGCAGCGGCGGGGGGCGGGGGCGATTGCGGGGGGGTATGCTGTTGCTCCCGGGGGCCGTAGGTTGAAGACCCCTGGCATAGCGCAGAAGTTCCCTTTCCAGCTTTGGAAGCCCCACCCCCTCCTTCCCTCCCTCCCTCGGCGGGGGTGGGTCACTTTCCCCGCAGCGGCAAGGCTTCCCCTGGTTTCCTCAGGCGGCCCGGTGCCGATTGACCCACGGACCGGCACCGGTCCCCGGTCCGGGGGTTGGGGAACACTGGTGTAAGATTAAAGAAAAAGGTTTCAGCTTGAAGCCGTGTGGTCCTTTGGTACCATCAGGTAATATGCTCTGAGGTAATACAATCAGTGGCTGTGTGTATTTAACAAATGCCCTCTGTGCAGTGGTGGCAGTGAATGGCTTGAGCTGATGCTTAGTGTTCCCCAGATGAAGCAGTATGACATTGACAGCAGACAAAGGGTGCTCTTCTGCCTGTTATCTGTGATTTATAACAGTTCCTACTGGCACCCATTCAGCTGCCACTTAGCACAAAGCCATGCCTGTGTGACATTTAAAGGGCCTGCATTAATACAGCCAGCCAATCAATGGTGGCTGCCGCCTTTACACAGGTTCATTACCATTACCTGATGCTGTCAATAGAAAATGATACAGGAATCACAAAAGCCAAAGTGATGTCAATTTAATCAGAAAGACAATCTGAAAAAAAGGAGGGTTGGGAAAAGGAAGGAAGAAAGAAAGAAGGAAGGAAGGAAGAAACAGTCCTGATATAGAAAGAAAAGTGACAAGGAAACAATAGTTGGCAAGAACCAGTGAGAGGAGAGTGGAAAATAAGTGATAGGGAACCCCACAAAATGACAGATGGGATGAGAACCCTTGCTTCCTTTCTATTAAAATCTTTGAGTGGTTTTGTTGTGAAGAAGGTCTGGAACTAATAAGAAAGAATACTGAAAACCCTTGCCCAGGTCAAGTTATTTGCTTGCCAATGGAATAGAAAAGACCTGCAACAGCAGCAGAAGCATTAACTTTCAAATAATCATCATGTTAGTAGGCTAAAAATATGGATCAGTTGAAAGTTTTGGCTGAACTAGTTTCCTACTGAAATTTGGAGAAATGAAATTTAATTTCAAGAAACTCTGAGAAAGGTGGGCAGGGCAATACGAATCTGTAAAAGACTTGTGGGATGTCTTACCATTTATAGCAGAACTTGTTTCTTCAAACTTGTTTTTGACTCGAGCTCTGTTGCCAAGGAGCTGCCACCCTTCCCATCCCTCACATGTTGCTCTGGGGCATTCCAGGGGAGAATGCAGAAGCAGACAGAAACACAATGTCAACCCCTGAATTAGAATGCTGCAATATTTTGATCTGTCTAGAACAATTTCTAGGTTGTCCTGAAGAGTGGAACTATCCCAAGACATTTCTAGGGAACCCACTTTGTAAGTATAGAATGTTGATCACTGAAACCTGATTTTCACCAACTTGGAGGGATTGTAGAGCAGAAGTGGGAGAAGCTTCTCTGTGATTTTTTTTTCTCTAGATCCCTGGTCGGGGGGGGGGGTACTTTCCGGGGGGGGGGCTCTTTGGTGGTGCAGAACTCAGACATAAAGAATCCAAATGTCACAAAATTTGCAGAACGTGTATAGAAAAGTCAGGCGGTATTTTTCTGTAACATTGGTTTCCCCAAGTACCTGGGGGGAGAGTAGTCCAATGAATTGATGTATTAAATTCCTTTAATTAGGGAAGAACAAAAATGTGAATTAACATATTAGCAATTTGTAATGCATTTTTAATTATTTTGCAAATTCATATCCATCTCTAATCTTAAATTTGCCAAAATGCAAAAAATGATAGTGTCTTCTCATGGCAGGTCTTCATAAAATAGTATGATATTTTGGTCACAAATATCAATACAACTTTTATGTCTAGGTAAAACTTAATCCTCTAAATAACAGCTGAACATATAAATATTTTAATTTTCTCCCCATTTATGTCAGTATTTCCAGCCAATATGTCACTGCAGTATTCAAATGATGGATGAAATGGTATGTCATTAACTTCATATGACATTACATCAGCTACCAAGTAGATTTGACATTTCTAGTACTGTCTTGCCATTAACTTTGATCATTATTTTATTTCACTTCTGGACTAATACTTTGAGTGCCAGACACTGTCAAATATACTGCCATAAGTCAGTAGCAATCAAAAATATATAAAAATAATTAAGTAATGGGGATGTGTACCCCAAATTAACCCTTGGTTAACTGCTGCAAATCATATAGTCAAATATGAGGGATAGTAGTCTCTGAAAGATTCCATATCCTTAGCTCTGGCCGAACAGTTTACAGCAGTGAAAAATATCATTGTGAATGACAGTCCATGTCTCAAAAATCCAGTATATAGAGAACTGAATACAGAATAGGATTGATAGATGCCATAATAAGAAAAATGCACTTTATCAAAACATACATCTTTGTTGCATATCAGAATTATCACTCACATTCTCCACTTTGAGGATCCCATATTTTCCTTTAAAATAGACATACTATATAGCTCAATCTTGATTCTAAAAATGCACTTGAATAATAATATCCAGAAGCCTTAATTAGCATAACTTAAGCCTCTATAGTATTTCTCTAGGCTTCTCAAAGTCCAAGATCATAAAGAAAGGCTCTTTTTAAAGGCAGACTTCTGGTTTGATGTTGCTGGAAGATAGCAAGGGCAAACAGATCCCTTTTGCCGGGCTGATTCCCCCCCCCAGCCTGCACCCCTAAGAAGGGGTTAAACCTCCCCATAGAGGAGATGAAATAAGCGCCTCCTATCTGATCTAGAGTTGGTGGAGGTCAGCAATACTGGGATGGGATTGCCTTTTATTCTGCTGGGGAAAACAGTCTCCAGTAATGACGTCCAATTAAGCTGTGGACAACCAGACATTGATTTGTATGTAGTAGCTGATAGACGCCATGCTACAAATCATGGGTGAAACTGCTTTTTCTTCCCTGCTATATGGAGCCAATATGCTGGATGTAATATTTGAACCTCCCGAATCAGGATTGCAGCCCCAGCTGAGAAAAGCGGCTTTCAAGCAATATGGTGGGGGGCAGGGGAGTTCGTCTCGGTTTTTTCACTTACTTTGCCTTTTTGTTCTATTGATGGAAAAAACCTTTAAAGAGGTAAAAGCATCTGATTTAGTTTTCCTTGGTTTTTTTCTAGCATTTTTGGTAAATATATCCCTTTTCTTTGGTGGATTTCTGAAGGATCAAGCTGGGAACTGTGGGAAATTATCTCAGTATTAGCATAGAGGCGTGGAAATCGGGAGGCAGCAAGGGAGGGGGGGAACCTGGCCTTGGACAACATGGCTTATCAGCCTGCTTTTCTCTCTCAAGGGAAGAGCTGTTAACTTCCTTCTTTTCATATGCTAAGTGACACGTAAATGAGAACTGTATAAGCCATTCTTTCCCCCTACCTAGGAGAATACAAGAAATGCAAGATAATTTGATTTGATCTGTGCCTGATTGTAACGTAACTGGAAAATGATGCAGACAGAAAAATTACAGAAATATATTCTGCATAAGTTACAGCAAATTTTGGAGGTCTTGATACCACATAAAGAAACAGAGATCTGTCATGACAACACATAACTACAACAGAAGCCAGGGGAGGAGATGATCATAAATGAACAGGTAATTAAGGATGAGAATGACACAAGAGGAGATTACTTGGATACAAAAGCTGCAGTTAAATTTCACTGGAGAAAGAGAGAGAGAGAACTGCCAGGCCTCAGTTCCTGTTTGACAGGGGAAAAGGAGGATTTTTATCTACAAGGAGGGGTCACTTAGGCTTGTGGACGGTGCTATCTGGATCTGGATGGGAAAGATGGATGACTTGAACCAGATCATCACACTGATGAAATGAGAAAGCTAATTAATAAACATGTTTAAAAATATAAAGTGTTGAAGAGATAAACCTGAGATATATCATTTATTATAAATTTTTGTTACTTTTAATATGAAATTGGAAAGATAAATTTGCCATCTGATGTTTAAAATACCTGTTTTAGACTGTATACTGGATATTTAAAGAACAAACATGAGGAAATATGTAATTCCCAAATAAAAGTTTGCCTATGATAAAAAAAAAAAGATCAAGATGATTACTTGTGAAAATTCCAAGATGGGGCTTACAGATGGAGACAGATCCATATATGTGAACTCCCCCCTTCCTTTCCCCTTCCTCCCCCTTTTTTAATCTTAAAAGAGTTGCAAGGTTCATGGATATACCAGTTTATAGATGCAAATTAAAAGAAAACTAAAGGGAAAGAAAGCCTTTATAGGCTAGGATATGGTCTCTTTAGGGCAACTCACACAGTAAAAGTAACCTAGAGATAAAAGAGATGTGAAAAGGTATGATTTATATCAAGGACAGAATTTTTTTATAACAAATGTTAAAATTACAATAGTGATATGATATAAACAAATTAGGTTTAACGATCTACAGATGGCATCTATTACTTGGTAGGTTAGTCTTAAGATATTTAAATATACTTAGTATGTTTTAAAAATAGGGACATTATTATGTAAGATAGATATGTGATAGAAAAAAATTCCTTTTTCTTGTCTTTTCTTTTTTGTTGTTGATGTAAGATAGATTCAGTACCTGATTTGCCAAATGTTTGAAGCAGATATGGTGTTAAATCAGAATCAATTCAAAATAAGGAGATGCTAATACATGAAATAAGACTAAAAGAGTTCTGACATACAGTATACTAGACTCAGAAAGATGATCTCCAAGATTTTGAGCAAGATGATGAAGCAAAGGGGAAAATTAAACATGGAATTTGTATATTTAAGGGTTAAAAAGGAGAGACAAAAATAAATGGTTGGATTGGTCATAAAATAATCATAACTGAAACCCATGTAGCATGATCTCTGTTAAGCACTGTATGTATTTTGTTTTTGTTTTGTAGAAAATAAATAAATATATATATTTTTTTTAAAAAGAAAGTGTCTTTTTCCATGTTTCCATGTTTCATTTTTTTAATTTCCATTAATATCTCACATATTATAAAATATGCCTACATTTATACAATTTCAAAACGTAACCGTTATCATAAGTGTCTTTTTCTTTTTTCCCAGAGGTTGTGCAAGTTTGCTTTTTGAACTGATACACACAGATAGCTAAGCTGCAACATTTTGAATCCTATGCTTCCTGACCATTCCACAGGTGGCAAAAAGTTGCTTCTTTTACCAACAGAGGTTTTGTTAACGCTTCTTTTTTATGTTCCTTAGTCGTTCCATTTTGTGTTTCATATGAAGAGCAAAATAAGCAGCCAGTTTTGAGATGGATTCAGGTATAGTATATCTTTAGCAATTGATTGAGCTGTCTTTGCCATGATCACTATGATCTGAACTCCCTGGGATAAGATGGGGCACTTCTCCTAGGTACATTTTATCAGCCCTACACTTTCAGGCAAATTTTCTTATTGCATTATGTTAAAGAAACTTCACTGGGAGTCACCTATTGTCTCTTTATAGCAGATCTTTATGTTTTTGACTATAACATCCATCAGTTCAGAACATCTTAGCATATTATCTAAGATATCTGGATATTCCAGGCCAAGTGCACTTATACCATCAGCATGAATCTGGTTTTGAAGGCAGCATAGAACCTGCATACTTTGTGGAGAGAAAATATTATGTCCCAGTGACAAAGGATAATGCAAAACCAATGTTTTTAACAGATCGAACTCCTGTGTTTGTTTTAAGAAGGCAAACATTAGATTTTAAGAGTTTTTTCATGGCATTGGCCTAAAAAGTAACACATTGTTAACACATTGATCTTATTGTATATTTCTGCTGTCATAATGCTAGTGATGCAACATTCAATTGCCAGAAGTGAAGAAGGCAGAGTAGGTACTTCCTATCACACACCATGCCAGGCAATTGATGTACAACAATAAATGGCAATCCTGACTTCTTAACTTGGATCAATTCATTGCTGAATATTATGATTGGTATTATTTCTAAGTTCTGATTTTGCTTGTGATCTAAAAACAACAGAGAAGTCAACAGACAACATAGATAAAGGAGTTTGAGGGTGGGTGGTGAATCAACCCAAATGTGCTATGATTTTCCTTGGCCGGGGTCGCATGGATCTTCAGGCGATTTAATTTTTTAATTGATTAACAATCCCCTCCGGTCACGTGGTGTTTTAAGTCGATTTCCTGTTCATACATTGGTCAGTTTTTGAGAGTGATTCATCATCCACACATTGCTCAAATTGCTTTTTCCGCTAACGCTTTCGCGTCTGAAGATTTTTTTCCCCTAGGTCTTCTTTTTTTGCAATCTATACTTCCGTCATTAGGTGTCCCACTGTGTCAATTTTTTCAATTTAAAGATGAAAGACCTCCAAATCAGCAACCAAAATGTGCCAAACCAGCAAAACAGGGGGTATTACAGCCATTTGTTTCTGTCCAAATCAAATAACGGACTTCCGGTGTTCCACCATTTTGGTGCCATTTATGTGCCTGACCTTTGTTCTTGCCTTACTCTCTAGCTAGAGCGTGACTACAAAAGAAACTCTTAAATAAGGATCTCTTTACCCATATAAATGGAAGCTGCTCCTTGTGGTTGCTTTCCTCCGAGCTGGTCGGACGAAGAGGTGATGAAGATGCTAGAAATTATAAGGTGCTGTGGTTTAGAACTGCACATGTTTCTTGCTTCTCATCTGCCTTTAAGGGAAGCAGAGAAAACTGTAGCTACCCAGGGTACAATCACAGCCAAGAAGACGTCCACAACAAGTTTTTTTATTTGTACAGACTGTTTTATTCTTCGATGGAGGCGAGGCACCTGGGGATACCCATTAGAAATTTGCCTTCAATGGACTACATGCTTGAACTATGGGACAGCAGCGGAAGACTGCCATTTTGCAATGAAGAGAATTCAGGTATTCATCTACTTCTGCTCTGCCTTGTGGTCCTTTTATAGCGGATTTCTTGATTACTTTTACATAATTATTTCTTTCATTTCCTTTAACTATCAGCCGCTACTATTACGATCCTTGAAGACTGTGAGCGACTGTTTCTGCTTGACTACGAACAACATCAGAAACAAAGCAGTAACTGCAATAAAATGAGAACTTATTTCTGTTTTAATATTTAAAAAGACTAAACATTACTCTTACATATTAATACATGTGCCACTCAGTATTCTGGCACTCCATGTGCCTCAGCCGAGAGACTCCCGTATCCCAAATAGTAGTTCCTTTGATATGCTCTTTGAAAGGGATTATTAACTCAAAACTTTGGAGTTTTACATTTGCCATTTGCTGTGCCATTTACTGTGCCATTATTGGTTGCTATAATCTTGCACTTAACGCAAGATCACGTTATGTGGTCAACAGTAGCAATAATGGAATGCTGACTTTGATTTATTTTCAGAGAAAATAAAACCTTATAAAAGTTACTGAATACTGATAGTATTCAGGTCGGTAGAGGCAGTGAACTGATAACAGTCCACTATCACGTGCCTGCAACGGTATTCCAAGGAAAAGCCCAGGGGGCGGGGGGTATTGCTGTTGGATTTATGCAGCTTAAAAGAGGAAAATCATACTGTGTGGGCGATGGGGGGGTCATATTTTGCTACTGGTAACAAGAGTAATGATTTTATTTTGTAATCTTGGTGGCATAAACATCCCCCCATAAATGTAGTTTTACTACAAAATCACTGAGATACATAAATATTCCTGGGCTGGAATTCCCAATAATGGCCCATGGTTTTTTTAAATTGAATTATTTCCATGAAAATAGCCATGATGTACTTTGAAGGGAATAAAAACTGTGATTGAACGGAACTGCTCCTACGCTAAAACCCCTCTCCTTAGCAGCCCAAAGCTATACCATGTGTTACGAGGGCAAGCAAGTAGATGGTGCATCCTTCAATTGGTGGAGCTAATAGACTCAGAATACTATAACCATAGTTTACCCTCCTACTGCTTCACAATTTTCACTCTTATATTTTTAATTACATGGTAGAGTGCCATGTTCATTTTTTTTAAATTTTCTTCTGGTAGCACCTATTCAGCTTTTTAAAATGCATTTACCTTTACCATGCATAAAAATATAAAGCCTCCCCCCCACGTGCTACTCTATGCAAGAAAACACAGAAGGCTTGAATGCAAGGGGAAGACTGTAGAGCACTACAGGAGTGCAGGGAAGCGGTACATTGCTCAAGTAATACACCACCACCACCATGTGCACATGGTTTACGTGGGCACATAAATGTTTTAAGGTCCTTCAGTCCCTGGACTGGGGAACCCCATCTCCCGCTATAATATAAGATAAAATTATAGTAACGTGTCACCAAGAAGTAGGGGATAAAGATTATTGTTCCCAGGATGGGAACAACCATGCTAATTGTATTTGGATGGCTTCATTTGGCTATTTTCTGACTTGAATTAATTGCCAAAAACCGGGACCCATTAATTAAATTTTCATTAGCACCTGCCCGCAGTTTCATGGGGTTGAACATGTGTAGCCAAATAATTCCCATTTATTAACACTTCATCCACATTTTAAACTTTGGATAAAATGCCAAGTGATTTTTATTTGGGGGGTGTTGGCTCTCGCAACTTGGTAATTAGCCGAGAGAACACGAAACCAGTCAGTGTGATTTGTGTGCTCATGTGTTAAGTGGGCACATAAATCCATGGATTGATGGCACTGTGGTGATTAATCTTAGGAGACACATCCAAACGAGTTTTGACCTTGGTTTATGTTTATTCAGTTCTACAAATGTTCTACAAATCAAGTGGTTGTGAACTCCCCATTCTCATAAATATGTATCACATTCCTCAACCTGGGTAATGTTTAAGTTTCTTTTTAAATGCATTGCTAATAGAAAATTTATATATATGAGTAGTGATACTTTCAATTAAGAAGGGTTTTTGGCCTGATTTCAAATCAGATAACATAACAATAAAGTCTGCCTGTTAAAATAATTTAGTTTAGGCAACTTCTTTTTTAATTTTACACAAAAAAAATGTCATCCCCAGATCATGGGGCTGTTTTTTTTCGCGGCCTCAACGAGGGGTGGTGGTGTCAGTGGGGGTGGGTGCCGGGGCATATTGGAAGCTGTGGTATATGTATAATTGAGGTTACCCTGTATTATGGATTTTTAAAAATCCCTTGAAAACACAGGTGTGACTGCGTATACTTTACCTGACTGCACAAGAGAGTAATAAAGCAACAGGAATACTGTTTTTAATTTGTAGTCTTGCTGGCGTAAACATCCCCATACATCTCCTTTTGCTTCCAAAGCCCTGAGATACAGCCCCCCCCCGCATGTGCAATTTTTGTTTAAATACTCCTCTGGCAGCACCAATTATGTTTTTAAATGCATTTATCGTACCTAAAATTGTAAAAGGCTCCCCCCCTCCCCGCATGTTGTACTCTTGGGCCAGAAAACACAGAAGGTTGAAGGCAAGGGGTTGACTGCAGTGAAGCGGTTAATTGGTCAAGTAATTATGTCCCCCCCATCATGGTTTACATAAGTAAGCTATTCATTTCATGTCTGGTACTGTACTGTAACCCATTTTGCACCTAATTTCTAATCACCTTTCTAATTGATAATTGTTCTACATTTCAATCTTTGGAAATAATTCATTTATATTCTTGC